>LPNX010021941.1:0-50945 GCA_001517045.1 Pseudotsuga menziesii
AATGGACAAGTTTACTCGGCAGTCAAGTCTATTTTGAGGAGTCAGACTTGGGCCTAAAGAAACTCATAATATTTCCCGTGAAGTTTTAACGAGTCCGGAAAATCCAACTCGCGGCCTCCTTACTGTTTTTAGCGAGCTCGAAGGAGAGCAGAAAGAATGCTCTAAATGCGAGGAGACGAGTGTCATAGACAGGCGAAACTAGTTCCAAGCGCAAGGAACAAACCTATGCATAATGCAAGGAAAGTGATCAAGATAAGGACACTCGGGGAACGTCTCCTCAAGGTAAAGGGTGTCAAGTTGCAAAGGCAAAATGATACAAGGCTAAGCGGCAATGAGAACAAAGATGAGGGCTTATACAACGAGCTAAAAGCATGGAAGCCGGCATCAGGCTCATAAGCGCGAGCAAGTCATATGCAAATGCAATTACAGCTTGAACAACAAGGTGAGACCCATAAACAGTTGTGAATCCAACTAATAATCCTGTCTCCAAGAAACAACAACATCAGAAGAAACGATCCGATGTGGGTCACTTTGGCAGAAACACTTGTGACTTTGCTATCTTCTATAAAAGGTAAAGTCAAGGCAGAATCAACCGAAGAAGATTCTATAGAACCAAGGCTCAAGGGTTTATAATCCATAAGATCAACCTCAGAAGGATAGCAAAAATCAACAAGGGAGATAGAGTCTACATGAATAAACTCAATATCAGAGGAGCTGAGAAATTCATAAGAAAAAATCAAACTCATCAGGATCACTGACTTGCTTTTCAAATGAAGAATCAAAAGACTCAACAAAAACCAACATAAGAAAAAGGGAAGGCTTACTAAGCAAATCAGGGTTAGACTTAATCACAACTGAAAAAGAAGGTCAGACTGTATCAAAGACTCCAGGAAGACTTCATCCAAAGGGAGGAAATCATCCGAGATAGGACACATATCTGAACTTTCAAATGGATGGACAGAATGGAGAGAAGGCTCTACAATCTGTATAAGATGACTCACCCGATCAACTACTGGGACCAAGTCCCGAGAAGGTAAGCATGAAAACAGAGGCTGCCTCTCAGTAGCAATTGAACACAAAGGATAAGAAGCCACATAGTTCACCTGTGGCGGGGTAGTGTCTACAGAAACATTGGGAATCAACAAAGGAAAGACTTGGTCTCTAGTTGGGTCAGGAGACGGATCAAGAAAATCCAACTGATCAATAGTGACAATTTCTTCGCCATGATTGAAGTACATCACACGAAATAATGTTGACACCACAGCTTGCATGGCATAGACATAATCACGTCCAAGGAGCATATTAAAGTCCAAGGGGTCTTCTATTACCATGAAGTCAACTAAGATGGTCTTCCCACCCAAAGTAACAGGAGTTTGAAGAAGAATTCCCAAGGCTACACAAGTTCTTCTATCAAATGCCAGTAACTGACTAGCAGTCAACACAAGGCTGGGAGATCCCATACCTCGCCAAGCAAGAGCAGATAAAATACTAACTGAGGCTCCTTCATCAACAATGCAATGAGCAATTGTATAGGGTTCAACGTTGAACTTTATTTGGAAAGGTGCATGGGAAGGAAGGCGCGGCTCAACTGGGCTATCCCAATCAAAGGAAGCAATCCGAGGGCTTGGTGGGGGTTGATCCGAAACAAGTTCAGTGCCCCCTTGTTCAGTAAGATCTGAACTGGCAGTAAAGAAAATGTGACTAGTAGACACTTCACTCTCCAAGGGAAGAGTGGGATTGACCGATACTGAAATCGATTCAACTACTTCATCAAAGTCATTCTCCGTAGGGAGAATGGGATTGACCAAAGATGACATTGGTTCAATCACATGAGGAACACTCTTCGAAAGAAGAGTGGGATCAACCAAATCTGAGATTTGTTCGACCACTTGATCAACCAAAGGTTGAGTAGGTTGTTGAGAAACTATAGGGTGTTCAGAAGAATGAAATCCATGAGTCTCGGACCACACTCTTCGTACCTCTGGGATAGCAGGTCACAGATGAGTAAGATGATCTCCCTTGCATAGCACACAAGGAAACTTAAGATGATGCTTCGAACGACCAGTTTTCTCAACTGAGTCAACATGACTAGCAGTGGATGACTATTTGCTCTCAACATGACCTGCAGAGGATGAGAGTTTTCCCCCAGCGTGAACAACAGAGGCTGGGTGACTGGGTCCAACCTCACTAAGAGAGGCTGGTTGTTGAGATACTCCATAATGTTCAAAAACGGGATGACCATGAATCCAAACTCTTCGCACCTCCTCAATAGAAGGGCATTTATAAGTAAGGTGGTCTCCCTCACAAAGCTTACAAGGAAACTTGAGTTTGTGTTTTGAACGGGTAGACTTGTCAACAGTGTCAAATTGACTCGCAGTGGTTGACGGGTTGTCCTCAGCTTGAAACACAGAGGCTGAAAGACTGCCCCCAGCTTGACTGGCAGAGGCTGAGAGACTAGGTCCAACTTGACTTGCAGAGGTAGGACGGGCACCATCAACATGAACAATAGAGGTTGAATGGTTAGGATCGACATGCTTCACAGCAGTTGAGTGTGTGCCCCTAGCTTGAGCAACAGAGGCTGGGTGAACGGATCCAATGTGAACACCAGAGGTTGGATGGGGAGGTTCAACTTGAACACCAGAGGTTGAACGAGTGCACTCAACGTGAACACCAGAGGCTGAGTGACAGGATCCGACATGACCTGAAAAGGTTGGAAGGATCCCACCAGCTTGATCACCAGAGGCTGGATGGAAATCTCCAACATGAACAACAGAGGTTGGATAGGATGGTTCAACTTGAAAACCAGAGGTTGAACGGGTGCACTCAACGTGAACACCAGAGGTTGAGTGACTAGATTCGACATGAACTTGAAAGGTGGGAAGGATCTTACCAGCGTGATCAACAGAGGCTGGATGGGAGGGTTCAACTTGAAAACCAGAGGTTGAACGGGTGCACTCAACGTGAACACCAGAGGTTGAGTGACTAGATACAACATGACCTGCAGAGGTTGGATGGGTGCCCCCAGCTTGAACAACAGAGGCTGGGTGGTGAGGTTCAACTTGACATGTAGAGGTTGAACGAGTGCCCCCTTTCTTATGTGCTTTCTTCCTATTCCTCCTTCTTTTACTCCTTTTAGACTGCCGGTTACTAGAATCATTACTTTCACCGCATGAGGTAGAAGGAGGAGGAGAACTAACTACAGGTGAAGGGGAGACAGTGTTTTGATGTCCTTGATATAAGGTGCTTACTTGAGAAGCATCAGGAGCATTCAGGATAGTTGGAGTGGAAAACAACCACACCGGTAGCCCTAGGGTGAATCCCGGAAGATTCAGGGTGGCCATCAAGGGAACACCAACATTCCCTGTGAGAGGAATATGACAAGGAGTTCCCATTGAAGGGAGCTCTTGGTTGGTGTTCAAAGGGGTGTTAGCCATAATTTCAAAACAAGAGACAAAGTCCGAGGTTGATGATCAACCAAAATTACAAAGCAGACACCTAAAGGTCCATTAAGCACAGACAAACCACACAGCACTCACTAAAAAGATCCTAGAGTCTCAAGCAATATAAATAGGCTATAAAGATATACCTTCCAGAAGAAGGCTGATGAACAGTTACTTGGTGTCCTTGAGGGGTTCTCAGGCACAAGCGGAGGAATCACCCACCACCCTCCTGCACTTTCCACAAGGGTTACCTTCCAAGTCCATTCGAGGTGAACCAGAAATAACCTTCCGGTTTACCTGTATATGAGCCCTAAAAGACAAGAGACTAAAGGCTACCTTGATAATACCTACTGTCTGGGGGGACAGTCGCAAGCTGAACTCATGTGCATGGGAAGGGTAGCTGAGCCCGAAATTCTTCCTAGACAGAATCCCCAGATACGTAAAAGTCCTGAGTTACATTTTGACAAGGATTCGGGGGGTTATCCCCTCTGTCCAAGCCTCCACGCGGCCTCGTGCTTAACTCCCGTTTGAGAGGAGCTTCCCAGATACAGCGGTAGAACCAAGGATTTACCTAATGAAGGGTCCACTACGTCTGAGTTTATAGCTTGTGGGAAGTTTACACTCCCTAGCCCACAAGCCTAGCCTAAGCTAGTAGGTGTATGACCCTATAAAATAAAACTTGCTAATAAATTTTAAAATTATACGTTTATTTTATGAGCTGTTTTTACTCAGAGGGTAAATGGCATGAAACTGATGTGGTGTTTTGACTCAAAAAATGAAAACAAAATGACTAAGCAAAGAGAAATGAAATGCAAAAAAGCAAATAGCTATTCTCTTTATATTTTCAAATAACTTGAAAGCCAAAAAAAAAAAAATCAAATCTTTTTATATTTTTAAAATTTTTCAAAAATAATGCTATGCTATGCAATCTAGACTAACAGCCTAATCTACATGCACATAAAGCAAACATATGTTTTTGTCTTTTTCTTTTATAAAATGCAAAAGAAAAATCAGCCTATAAACTAATGCAAACAAGTACTGAAAGCAAAGCAAATAGACAACTACTTTATACCCCAAAAACAAACCCTAGGTTTCCCTAAAGTTGAATATAAACCTCTTTTAAAAGGAAAGCTTACAAAAGTAAACAAGCCAACACTTTGGAATGAAAAGACTGAGCATAAAGACTGACATAAACAAAGGTCAAGAAGTCCCAAGCATCAATCTAACCTACAAACAAAGGCTGCTCAGTACCTTGTCCAACAAGGTCAAACCAAAGAAAGAAGTAGGGGGAAAAGCAAGAAATAAAAGTTCTTTTTTAATTTTCTTTTATAAGTGCAAAAGAAAGACTATCTACAAAGCAAAGCATGCAGATAAAAAGAACAAAGCAAAAGGAACTTTGCTATGAAACCACCCAACAAACTCTAGACTGAACTAAAGTCAGCATAAACCCTACTTGGAAGAAAGGCTTGCATAAGAGACAAGTCAACTATTTGGGCATGGTGAAGTTAACCAACAAAAGAAGAAGGAAACCAGCACCAACAAGATTCTGAAATCAACCAAAGATCACTACCAGAGGCTGACCAAAAACATAGGCCAAAAATCAAACCAAGCAAAGGAGACAGGTGAAAGAGCAAAGAGTAAATCCTAATGCTATAAAGGGGGTTACCACATAGATAAAGAACAACAAAAAGAATGACACAAACTCCCTGGATTCATGCACCCACAGAAGACCTTAACAGACCCACCATGCACCTGAAATGCACTGTGCTTTGAGTAAACTTGGATCTAATAAAGCAAACAAGCAAGAACTACTCCAAGAAAAAAGACTCAAAGACTTTTGAAAAATCAGGTAGGGTGATCACCAAAAGTCTTCAGACAACCTACACAGCATTCATAAAGAGACACCACTCACAAACAGGGATTACCTGAAGAAGGGAACAAGCAAAAACTTGACTTAAAAAATCCTAACTTCCAGGTATATACACGACTGTCTATAAGAGCAGGTCGCGAATGATACGCGACTGTTCAGTAGAACAACCCGCACATGCAAACTTGTATTCGCGACTGTTCAAAAGAACAACCCGCGAATAGGTGTAAAAATCACAATCAAGGGTAGAAAACTGCCTTAAGAAGGTAGGGGAGAGGGTGCAATCAGACTTAAAAATGTTCCTAAGTGGCAATAATGACCTGAAACAACGCAAAAGCTGAAAGAAATCAAGAGAAAAACCCCAAATAGACAAGGCTAGTCCCCAGCGGAGTCCCCAGTTCTGTTGTAAAGGAAAGTATCCTATGGCTAGGGTTTAAGAGGCCATCAACGTACTAGGGTCGAAAGAGAGATGCACAATGTTCAGCAAGTATATAACAGCAAGTTTCAGAGATGAGAAAGATCCACACCTGATTAACTGAAGGCTGGTCCAAGCTTTCTCTTCAATCCTCTTCTTGCTCCTCTCACTCCAAGAGACCTGCAAAATGAATTATACCTTCCTCAAACCATTATGACCACATATAAGACAATGATAATCAAATAAACATAAACAAATGATCTGAATAACATCATCATATGATCAGAAACAGAGATTCAATCACACATTGAACAATGATTTGGGAAGAAGAAGGACATCACATCTTTATTAATCTTGAAAACAAGTACAAGTATACCTTCTCTTCAAGTTGGCACCTCACGAAACCTTGATCTGGTTCTGCTGCTTCTCTTCTCCAAAGAACTCAGCCTCCAAGCTCTGCAACACAAGGGGAAGACCTCCAGGGCAAAGGTGTGGGCAAAGGGAGTCCCAATTCCTCCAGCATAACAATGCATAAATTCCCTGTCCTCCTCATGGCCTCTCCTACCTCTATTTATATGGGGGAAATAAGGTAGTTCGAAGGTTAGAGAAGTTACAGCAGTTAAGGAAATCCAGTTATATGACATAACTAATCTCTACTTAACACGTGTTTTAAAGTTTAAAATGTTAAGATACACATGTGCGGGTCTGCAGGAGAGCAACCCGCGAGTGATGCGCGACTATATAGAAGAGTAACCCGCGCATACAAGGATGCGCGATTTGCTACAAGGGATACTCACGACTGATGCGCGAGTTGTCAATAGAGAGAGTCGCGCATACATCCTAACATGGCTAAAATGGCAAAGTAACTGGCAAGGTAAAGGCAGAAATGTATTCCATAATAAGCACAGCTATAGTATTCTAGGTAAACCTCAATCCATAAGTGTCCTTTTGCATGCCGACATAAGGAAAGTCAACACTCGGACGGAGAGGTGCCATTCTGGTGTATAACAGAAGGTAAAGTGGATAAGTATAAAGCCCGCTTGGTAGAAAAGGGATATTCTCAGGTAGAGGGGATTGATTTTGGTGAAATATTTTCTCCAGTTGCAAAATTAACTTCTATTAGATTTCTTCTTTCTATTGCTGCTGCTTTTTATCTTGAAGTAGAGCAGATGGATGTGAAGACAGTGTTCTTACATGGGGATCTGGAAGAAGAAATATACATGAAACAACCAGAAGGGTTCATAGTAAAGGGAAAGAATGAGTTGGTATGTAAACTAAAGAAGTCCCTTTATGGTCTAAAGCAATCTCCAAGGATGTGGTACCAAAATTTTGACACATACATACTTGGATTGGGGTTTGTGAGAGGCAAAGATGATCACTGTGTATATTCCAAACAGGTTGGTGATCACTTCATTAACATAGTTCTATATGTTGATGACATGTTGTTGATTGGAAACAACAAAGATTTTATAAAGGAGGTGAAGTCTCAACTGTCCTCCAAGTTTGATATGAAAGATATCGGTGCTCCAAACTTCATTCTGGGAATGGAGATAAGAAGAGATCGTGCAAACAAAATGATAAGTTTAAATCAAAGAAAATATGTTGAGATGGTGTCAAAACCCCAAATTTTCCGAAAAAATTTAAATTTTTTTAAAAGCATATAATTTTCATAATCACAGTAAACTAATTGTTTAATTAGTTATATGTTACCAAAATCATTATCTGAATTATCTATTGGTTATGTTTAGCGATAGAATAGTTCTTTTCAGTTTACTGACTTTGTTTCTCTTTGCGACCACAAGGTGAGACTGTCATGTAAAACTGGGCTTACTTAGCTTTCGAGCTAATGCAGAAAGTTTTCCTGTTCTTAGAGACTACAGGTAAGAGGTTTTGGTGCTGCTTATCACAATTCTTAAGTATTTAAATACAAGTTCATCGCAAAGAAAAGATCAGTAAGAAAATAAATGTTAAACAATTTCCAACGCTTGTTGAGGTACATTTAATAACTGGCCTTCTTTCTAGTAGAATTAATTTATGGTTCTTGAGGATTACGGAACTATTCCATATATATTATAGTTGTGATGTATAAAAATGTCTTACTGATTCTCTACAATAGAGTAAGAGTAACAGATTTATAAAATCTATCGTATGATTTCATTTGTATACAATTTCATTACATAGGAAATGTAAACTGATAAGGGGTTTATGTATTACTATTTCCATTTTCAAACTTTGAAGTTTAAATGAGTTTACAAAATTACTTCAAGCTGCTTTTTAAGAAAACTATACTAATGTTGATGCATAGAGTTTTTATTCACTCATCAACTGTTCTCAAGCATAACTGGAGCTTATCTTTAGTAATATATATATCTTACTGAAACAGGTTTTATCCTATCCCCTTTATGTTTATAAACGGGACATGTTCTTAAGGGACTACAATTCGTAAAAGAATGCATCTCTTAATTCGTTATATGGCCTATCTATTTTATTATGGTGAAACTTTTAGATAATAAAAAAGTGGCCTAGCCTTGTCAGGTCATAAATTATGATTAAGGATATTACCTTAAGCAAGAGTTGTCACCACATAGTAGTTACTACTTTCTTTTTGTATCTTTTTACCAAGCATTACTATTTTAACCAATATAAATAAGCCATTGAGGTTATTATGAACAATAGGACCAATGTCATAGTTTTTACTCTAATATCCTCCTTTATGATCTTCCAAATATACTTTTATGTTAAGCCAAAAATTGATTGAACTTAATATTTCATAAAGCATAAGACAAGGTATAAGGTGGGAATTAAGAGGCCTAAGAATTGAACATGTTCACGATCAAATTATAGCTTAGTCCTTATTTTATGGTTCTATAAACTTTATAGAGGCCCAATGCCTCTTTTCCAAACATTTATAAGCTATGGTTAATATTACTTACCTAGCAAGAAAGGTTATGATTATAACCCTGCCATAACAATCGTAGGTTTAAACTTGTCAAGTTATATGAATACCATATATTACAAAGTATTCGTTGTAGTGGTCTCCACGACCTTAATGATTGCAAGGTTTAAGTGTTTAAAGTAATGATTTTTATGTTCTTTCATGTAGCGTAGGAATGATATGCTGACTTTCCAGCAATGCTAAGAGTAACCTTAATGTATAAAATGATTGGAATCATTTCTTGGTGGAACGTCCTCCGAACTATATGAATCCACTCACCATGAGTAAATTTATTTGTTGGTAACGTGGCATTACCATGGCCATGCATTATGTAGTTATAAGAGCAGTAGTCAAACCCTAACTTACCATTCCCTCCTTCACCTTCGGGGTCTTGTCGCTTTGCGATGGTGCTGGTGCACCCTTGCTGCACCGCTCCTCTGCAATAGTATCCTCCAGCTCATTATCTTCTTGTGGCTCGTTCTATCACATTTTAGCAGTGTCGTCCCATGTGTTGTTGTTGGTCATCCGTTAACTATTCTTCCCTCGGGTTTTCTTTGTCATACTAGCTCAAATCCGAACCCTTGACTGAGATATACTCCCTTAGTGAGAGTCGAAGTCTTGTCCTTCTGCATTGCGGTTGTCGTATGTTAATCCTCTTCTCCCTGCATGCAGTAGGGTTTCCTCCTCACGTTGATGGTTGTTTTATTTCTGCTAGTGGTCGCGCCTCAAAGCAAAGATTAGGTGAGTAGACTGTAAGTCCTTCCTTCAATTTTTACTGTTTGTTTTTAAAAACATAAATATTTATTCCAGTTTTCAAGTTTCTAACAACTTTTCTCTTCATGGTTACAGGTCTTGGCCCTCCCTTCTGCGCGGCTCCTGGTACCAGGTTGAGCAGCAGTTACAAAATCCCGGTAAGCCTGGTTAAACCATGGCACTTTATCTTTGTGGGGTTCTTTTGGAACTTTTGAGGGTTGGCGCGTTGAGGCCTGTAACCCTTGTGGCTTCAATTTGTCTTATTAAACTGTTTGATACTTAGGGTAGTTGAAGAGTTCCCTGCGCTGTACGAGGGTGCTCCGGCTTCGGCCTTGATTGCATATGTTAGTTTCCTTTTTGTGTTTAAGTGATGTGTAAGAAGTGAAATGAGGCAGAGGGAAATTATGCCATGCTCTCAAATACTTGAAGGGGTCGAGGGCTTTGAAGAGTTGTTCGACTTTTTGATTACCCTTACTGTGTAATACATGAGGTCGTGAGCCTGTCTTGAAAAAGGGTTTACAACCCGTAATTTCTTACTTCTTTTGTAATTTTGAACTTACAGGGTTTTCACCCTAAGTCCATGATATAAGTTATTGATATTGTTTTTCTTTTCTATATTTCTTTGTTTATATTACAGCACTGAAATTTATATGTTTATTTATGTTATAATTATAATATTTGAGGCTCGACAGTAAGAAAATATTTATAGCATTTACCTTTGATTGGTAATATACCTATGTAAATTATGAGGTTGTAGTTAGGTTGTATAATTTTTGCTTAAGCTCGATAAGTTGAGCATTTCGTCATTCTGTTGATTAATGGCCGTGCGTTTATATACTTGATTTATTTTCATAATAATTTCATAAGTTATTATTAGGGTTTTTCCTGTACATTATTTTTATATTCAGTTTGTTTAATAAACGCTGTCAATGTCATTATATAATTTTACTAAAAGAATAAAATAAAACACTTAATGTCCTTTGTGGAGTACTTAAGTAACTAACAGTTACTTCTTTTTCTTTTAGGTGTAGAAGTTATAATTTTATTTCATGTTACTGAAATAAAAAAAATGATACTGTTTCTATAGTTAGTATATAATCTGTATGCTTAGTCCATGCAACATATATGATAGAAAGAATATATTAAAAGACTATTGTCTTACCTGTAAGCACTATGGCTTATGTTATTACTTTTACTCAGTTTAGTTTATTTAAAAGAATTGTAAATGTTATTATAGAATTGTTACCCTTATTCTATGTTTATTCATAATCGTAAATAAACTAGTAATTTATTATTGTATTATTAAACTTACTGTACTAAGAGTTCTCTGTATACTAAATTATCTTAATTAGGTTACAGGTTAATATTTAGAAAATTAGAAGAAAAGAACTCAGTATTGTAATTGTTAACAACTTAAAAGTATAGAATGGCATTTGTGGAATTTATTTTTGCTTAACTAAATAAAACCCAATAAATGAAATACATAGATTGCTAACCATAAGTAAAGTCTGAAATTCAATAAATCACCTGTAGAAACAAACAATCATTCTAGCTAATCTTCCTTTCTGTTTTGTTTATTATACAAGCAGTAGTTAAATCTGGAAAGAAGTAGACTGTGAAGCATCTTTATCCAATTTAATCCTACTCTAGTTAACTATTATGTTCTTCCTTTGAATTCCCAATAAGCAATGAGATTACTGATAGTAACTATTGTCAGTAAATAATACAACTTCTTCCCATTTTCTACTAAGCTGACAGCCTAATTCAGGTTTTAACACTACTACTGGTATAAAATATATTTCTTCTGTCAATCAAATAAAAGAAATATTCTATAATTTCTATTAACATTATTTTCTGCATTTTCATGACACCATCTTTATTTATAAATTCCAACCCTACGCTGGAGTACGGTCTGGTCCCTCCAGATGAGGAAAAACACAGGGGGGTTTTTTTTATTCATCAAAAATTCTATTACTAAACAATTTAAAAACAATTTCATTACTAAACCATCTAAATCTTTACATCATCAACTACAAACATGATATTCAATCATACCCAGATATATAAACAAAAACAAAATATTTATAGATGGCAGAACCAGATTCTTGAACTTGGACATTGACAGCAATGGGAGGCCATTCCTCCCTACCAACTCCTGGAGAGCGCTCAAATAGCGACTCCTCAGGACCCCCGAGCTTGCTCTGGTCTCCCTGGCTGGAACTAGGTACAGCAATGGTCAAATACCAATCTTCAGGCTCAGTATCAATCCTGAACTTATCAGTAAGTTCTCCCAGCTTACAAGCTGTAACAGACCAAGTTACTGCAGAATTCCTCTCAGAACACCTTCCTTACTATTTTCCCTTTTTCCCCAATGAATTTCCTGAATAGCATTCCACCTGAATGATTCTTCTCTGGAAAATATCTGAGCAACCTTAGCTCTATTCATTGGGTACTTTTAAAAGATTGCCTAGGTCTTTTTGGGTTAGTTGTCATTTATTGAGCCACCTGCTCTGATCCCACTTTCTTGGGGGATCATGACCCCAAATGTAGGGAAGTTGCCACCTGCAACATAGGAAGTGTTTGAGGATGCTTCCACTTGTCTTTTTCCCTCCACCTAGTTCCATCCACCAGTTTGACCAGTAAACTCTTATTAACAGCTCTCCCATGTTGTTGTCTCCACTTTTTATTTATTAATAATAAAATATTCAGAATTACATTCCACTTCTTTTGACTCTGCTGAGTCATGAGTTCCTACTTAGCATTAAATTTAACATAATGTCTTAGGAAATCAAATTAAAACAATTAACATTATTTTACAAAATTGGGGTATGTGACAGACGGTACTACAGAGATTTAACATGCAGGAAAGTAAGACGAGCAAGGTTCCTATTCCTGTAGGTGTAAAGTTATCTGTAGAGCAGTGTCCCAAGACACAGGAAGAAGAAGAAGGCATGTCACGGGTTCCATATGCCAGTGCAGTTGGTAGTTTGATGTATGCAATGGTCTGTACAAGACCAGACATTGCTTATGCAGTGGGAGTTTTGAGCAAATATATGTCAAAACCAGGAAAGGAGCATTGGACAACTGTAAATAGGGTCTTCAAATATTTGCGTGGCACCACATATTATGCAATTTGGTACCAAGGAAGGCCTGGACCAGACAGAGTAATAAATGTACATGGATTTGTTGATGCAGACTGGGTTGGAGACCTTGATCATAGAAGATCTACAAGTGGGTATGTGTTTAACCTATTTGGAGGAGCTATCAGTTGGATGAGCAAGAGACAAGCTGTAGTTGCACTCTCAACTACAAAAGCTAAATACATGGCAGCCACTCATGCAAGCAAAGAAGCTGTGTGGTTGCAAAGATTGTGTTCAGGTATTGGGCTTGTATAGAAAGGTGTAAGGTTAGAATGTGATAGCCAAAGTGCAATATTCCTGGCAAAGAACCCTGCTTATCATGCTAAGACAAAGCATATTGATGTGCAATATCACTTTGTGAGAGATATGGTTGAAGAAAAGAAGGTGCTTCTAGAGAAGGTTGACACCATGAAAAATGTTGCAGACTCATTAACAAATTCTGTTAGTACAGAGAAGTTCTCTTGGTGTAGAGAATCTATTGGCATTGATGCCCTAAACTTGTGACTTTATGAGTACATGAATCATTGTTATGCAAAGGAAACAACAAGTGGGAGAATGTTAGGTATATGTTATATCCTTTCCATGTGCGTATGGAGGGGAGGTGCGCATGTCAGCGCTACAGCTGTTTGTGGCTATTTTTAGAATTTGTATAAAAATATGTAACTTAATCTTAGTTAAAGGATTGGATTCTTTTACTAATTCGGGTTAACGGATTAGGGTATTTGGATGTTGCGGAATACCTATATTTTGTATTGTGAGGATTTCATAATGTAATGAAGAGAAAATAGGAGGTGTGGCTCCAAGGTTTTCTGGTTTTCCCGGTTAAGGGTTTCCAGGGTAAATCTCTGTGTTTATGTGTGACTGATGGGTTGTGGTCTCTATTTTGCTTAAAAGAATTAGTATGCTTTGCTTCTGCTGTACAAGTTTAAAACTTACAACATACACATAATGTTGAGGCCAAGATACTTCAATCATAAAAAATACTACGATGCATAATTGTTCATGTACATAGTGGAAGCAAAACAACATTCATTCAAATACAATTCAACATTCAACGTGTCCATCATCATAATTCATTAACAGTAAATACGATTGCAAAACTGATTAATCAAGAATACTTATCTTATGAGAAATGTCTCGCAACCAGCTACGTTGTTGCAACGTTCCACCCAACCATAGGTCAGCGTGCTCCTTAATGTCTCAGCAACGCTGCCACCACCGAGCCGGGCATGATTCCCCAAGGAATAAGGAACTAGGAGGCTTACACCTAGCTAAGGATAATCAACACAACAAGGATACGTAGTTCATCCAATCCAACACAGTTGGGTTTATCAGGCGAACAACGGATCAGCCAAGCCAACACAGTTGGGTTTATCAGTCCATTCAGGACCTGGGAAAGGCTAAATTCTAAGCTGGTGAGCTCATTGAAGAGCTAAGGACACCTACACCAAAATTATCCTGACTTCTAAGACACCCACACACACCCAACACAAGGAAATCAGTCCTTTCTCTGCAACATAGTCCCTCAGACCCTGATTTCCCTTCCAGTGCTATTCAGGGGTTGTGGAGAAGAAATCCATCCCACTAGCTCTGTCTATGTGGTTCCCAATGCACCAGGTTTATCAAGCACATCCGGCCCTCATTCACCACTCCAATGCAGTCCGAAAACAACCATTGTGTGCAAGCAACAAACAAGCACTTCATAGCTTAAACAGGGGAAGACAAGTCCCTGAATCGTTCTTGGCCCTATTGTGGCCAAAACGATTCCTTAGCAACCTACACCAGCCCAAAATGCAAAGCAACTCTGCCAAAAAATGTGGGGAAACAACAGTCCTCCTCAACAATGGATCCGCGACACATTTACACAGCCAACAATGGAGAGGGAAAAACACAAACTCTCTGCGTGAACACGAGGGAAACATCTCACAAAGGAAACTACAGCCACGGTTCAAGATCATGGATGGGATAATACACAGTCCGATAATACAGCAGGAACCTCCATGGTCTGCACTGGCCAGAGAAAGAACATTTCACAGACTAGCAATCCGAGAGAAAAGGAAGAACGAACCCCCAAACAAGAAATCACACCCCTTCTTAACTCAGCTCTACGTGAGAAAGACCATCTGAACCCCCTGCACGCGAGAAGGTGAACAGAGCAAGACGTCTCCCCTGAGAATGAGCATAACCCCCCGAGAGAGTGGCGTATTGGTGTTTTCCCTTACCCACGTGAAGGTGGAGAGACGGCTGGTGGAGTGAGCATGTGGCAAAGACTGACAGTCCTGCCACCCACCACTTCCCAGCAATAACTGCCTCAACTACTCAGCAGAACATTAAAGGTGGTAGTTGGATGAGACAAGGGAAGGTGAGCAATTAAACAGGGTGGTGACACATGGCTTTTCCCCCATGGGTTCAAGGTTGAACACTCCTCCAGAAAATCATGCCCTTTTCAATTTGGTTGCAGTAAACATAGCAGGTTGGAGTTATTAAATTAAAATGCATAGTTACAGGATGCCACAATGTTAATATGTGTTGTATGTCCCGATATACCATCAGTGACAATTCCAATCTGAAACATAACATAACCAAATCGATGGTGGGGCCTTTGGATCTAGCTCCTCACCATGATTCTTTACAATATATGTATCATGTATATTTAATGCATCGGGGTCAAAACCGAGGATGTTACATTCCCCTCCCCCTTCAATAGCATTGTCCTCAGTACTTTACAAAATTGAACAAAATGCTACACTGGTATCGCCTCAGTGTTCTGCAGAATTGAACAAAAATGGATGTGCCAATCGCATGGCATCCTCCAGCTCCCACGTAGCCTCTCCAGGTCCGTAGTGCTCACATTGCATCTTTACCTGCCCTATGGCATGGTTCTGGAGCATTGTGACCTTCCTGTGGAGGATACACATTGGCTCAATTTGGAACTCTCCCTCAAGTTCCACCTGAATCACATCCCAATTTACCACATGGTTAGGATCATGTACATATTTCTTAAGCAAGGAAGCATGAAAAACATTATGAGCTCTAGTACTAGCAGGAAATGCAAGTTTATATGCAACGGGCCCTATTCTTTCAAGCACTTCAAACGGCCCACAATATCTTGGTGACAGCTTGGCACAGCTCCCAAGCTTCAAGGAACTTTTCTTTTCCCTCACTCTGAGGTACACATGATCCCCAACACTGAACTTTCTGTTCTTCCTATGCTTATCTGCATAGCTTTTCTGTCTATCTTGTGCTGCTTTCAGATTCTTCCTGATCTTTACAACCTCTTGCTCCATTTCTTTGAGAAATTCTAGTCCAATCACAATCCTGCTCACTATATTATCCCAAGTCACTGGTGTCCTACACCTTCTTCCATACAAAGCTTCGTACGAACTCATCCCCAACGATGCCTGTTGTCCATTGTTATAAGCAAACTCTACCAAGTGTAAGTAATCTTCCCACTTGGTTGGTTTCTCCATCACGTACATGCGAAGCATATCTTCCATCACCTGATTAACTCTCTCTATCTTCCCATCTGTCTGAGGATGGTATGCAGTGTTGAGTTTTATCTTTGTACCCAAATCTGCAAACAATTCCTTCCAAAAATTGGAGGTGAACTTGGCATCTCTGTCAGAGACTATTGCCTTCGGAAATCCATGCAATTTGAAAATCTCCTTCATGAATATCTTTACAATGCCATCAGTCTTATACATAGACTTCACCGGTATAAAATGCGCTGCCCTTGTCAACTTGTCTACCATAACCATGATGGAATCGTGTTGTCTCCAATTCATCGGCAATCCTGTAATAAAATCCATGGAAAGAACTTCCCATTTCCATTCTGGAACTGGAAAAGGCTGCAACAAGCCTACTGGATGTTGATGTTCAACCTTTACCTGTTGACATTTCATGCACCTTGAAATGTACTCAACCATGTCCTTTTTCATTCCTGGCCAAAAGAACTGCTTTCTAGCTGTAGCAATTGTCTTCTGATATCCTGGGTGACCAGAATACGGAGCTTGATGGATTTCATCCATAATAAATCTCCTCAGATCTGCTACCTTTGGAATATAAAATTTTCCTTTATAATTAAGAAGTCCATCTTCTTCTAATTTAAATCCATCATACCTCTTCTCAAGACTTTGCTGTTGCAATTTGTCTTTTACCTGCTCATACAATTCATCTCCAACAACATGATTAACACCCTGCTACCTCAAATCTGATTGGAAAATACTAAGAGATGCCACATGCATTTCTTGCATCTTCCCGCTGAGCGCATCAACTACCTTATTTTCTTTTCCCTTTATGTGCTTGATTTCAAAATGAAAATCACATAAAAATTCCAGCCATCTTGCTTGCCTAGCATTCAAGGTAGGCTAATCAAATAGATACTTCAGACCACAATGGTCTGTCCTAAGCTCAAATATTCTACCCATTAAGTAATGCCTCCACATATTGAGAGAATGTTCTATGGCTGCAAGCTCGAGATCATGAGTGGCATAGTTCTTCTCATGCTCCTTCAGCTTTCTTGACTCATAACACATTGCGTGGTTGTCCTGCATAAGGACTTCTCCAAGCCCTTGTCCACATGCAGTGGTACATACCACAAAATATTTCTCTGGGTCTGCAACTCTCAAGACTAGTGCACTGGTGAGAAGATCCTTCAACCGCTAGAAGCTTCCTTCACACTTCGAAGTCCATTCAAACTTTATCCCCTTCTTTTGAATAAAAGTGATGGCATGTGCAAACTTGGAAAACCCTTCAATGAATCTCCTGTAGTATCCTACAAGTCCCATAAAATATCTTACATCCATCACATTTCTTGGAGTAGGCCAACTCATAATGGCTTCAATCTTCTCAAGGTCTACTGATATACCCTCTTCTGAGATAATGTGATCCAAATACTAAATTCTATCTCTGTAGAAGTCACACTTGCTCAGTTTTGCATACAGCTGATGCTCCCTGAGCAATTGCAATGTCAATTTCAAATGCTCTTCATGATCTTCCTCATTCTTAGAATAAACAAGAATGCAATCAAGGAATACAAAAACAAACTTGTCCAAATATCTGTTGAAGATACTGTTCATAAGGCACATAAATGTAACTGGTGCATTTGTGAGACCAAATGGTACCACTACAAACTCATAATGTCCATACCTTGTCCTGAAGGCTTTCTTATGAATGTCTTCATCCTTGATTCTCACCTGATGGTAACCAGATCTCAAGTCAATCTTGGAAAATACCTTTGCTCCTCTCATTTGATCAAAGAGGTCATCAATCCTAGGCAAAGGATATTTATTCTTCACAGTAACTTTGTTCAATTTTCTGTAATCAATACACAATCGGAGTGTACCATCTTTCTTCTTTACAAACAGAACCGGTGCTCCCCAAGGAGACACACTCGACCAGATATACTTATTTTCCAACAACTCTTGCAGTTGCATCTTCAACTCTAGCATCTCCAGTGTACTCATCCTGTAGGGTGTCTTATACACTGGTGCTACTCCTGGCACAAGTTCAATGGTGAAATCAATGTCCCTCTTTGGAGGAAGCCCTAGAATCTCATCAAGAAATACATCTTTGAATTCCTGTAACACCTGATAGTCTTCCATCCTGGGAGTTTCATGTCTTGTTGATTCCAAAATATGAGCTACATACAACTGGAAACCCTTCCTACAGAACTTCTTCAACTGCATTGCTGAAACCCGCCTTACTGAAATTACCTTTGGAATACCTTTCACAACTACTGGGTTTCCTTCTTCATCTGTGCATTCGAAAGTCTTGTTGTAACAGTCAAGCTTCACTCTCTGAGCCTCTAACCAATCCATTCCAATGAGAACATCATAGGAACCAAGCGGTAGAACATTCATATCTACACAAGTGATCAATCCATTCATAACCAATGGACATTTCTCTACCACTTCACTGACCTTTCTCTTAGTCCCAGTGGCTAGCTGAACTAACCAAGATTTTCTATGCTTTACCTTCTTAAAAGCACAAATCTCCACTACACTAGGAGTAATGTAACTGTGAGTAGAACCATGGTCAATAAAAATAGAAACAGATTGTTCAACAATCTTACCTGCTACTTCAACCACAGCTGACTGGTGATTTGCCTGGAAGTCCTCCAGTGCTGCATAAATTCTAGGGATTTCCCTTGCTACTTGACCCACTATTTTTGCTTCCTGAATGTTACAAGTTGGCCTTGCACTTTCATTCTCAAGTGGAAAATATTTGTGCAAGTGGGGTCCTTCACATTTCCAACATTTGAGTGGACCTTTATTCTGTGGTGGATCTTTAGGCTTTCCACCTGTCACTCCAACTAGATTACTCGCAGCTTGGCATGGCTGCTTCTGTTGATTCCTAAGTCTAGAAGGTTTGAAACATTTCCTTCTTTGGTTAAACTTCTCATTCTTCTTGTCCTTCCATTCCTTATGGTAATCAGGTTTACCTTTGCTTTGCTCATAGCAATACTTAGCCTTCCATATCGCTTCTTCAAGAGTTCTTGGTTCATAAAACTCAATTCTATCTTTGTATGCTTGAGGCAATCCACTCAAAAACCACTGGACCTTCACTTTTTCATCTCTGATGTACCGGACATACCTCAACAATTCCAAGAACTTATTGGCATATTCATCCATGGTCTACTGTCCCAATCTCAGCTCATGGAACTCCTTGATCTTGTCATCATAATACCTGTCAAAGAGGTATTTCTGCCTGAAATACTTCTTGAATTGTTTCCACTTCAATATCCTTTCACTGATCCTCTTTACTTGCTTGAAGTGTTCCCACCAGATCGATGCTCTTCCATTTAGATTGAAGATGGAAACTCTTGCCTTCATGTTTCCTGAATAATCCTGCACTTGAAAGTATTTATTTATCCCAAGAAGCCAAGCTTCAGCCTCTTGTCCAGTCTTTATCTCACCATCAAATGTAGGAGGTTTAGCCTTCTTAAATTCATCCCAAGAGCGATCCCTATGGTGTCTTCTTATTTTCCTTTTATGAGAAGATGAACTTGTATCTCCACTGGTTTCTTCAGAGTCAGATGAACCACTAGAAGTCCTTCTCCTCCTCCTAGTGCTGCTCTTACTGCCTTCTAGTCTTGCTGTACCTCATCCAGAATCTATCTTTCTCTGCAAGTCTGTCAAACTCTGCAACATGACAGCATTCAACTGATGCTACTCTTCCTTGGCTTTAATCAAGCTTCTCATGGTGGTTGCAACATTTGACAGTGTCTCTTGGAATCTCCTTCCATTAGAGTCTATGTCATCATTTCCATTATGGAAATTTTCTCCCATGGAATCTCTTGCACGTTCATAGGAATCCCGAGCATCATACCCATCATGGGTTCTCATGACTGAACCACCTCTTGCTTTACCACACTGTTCTACTTGGAATACTGCTCTTGGAGGTGTCTATAATTCTGCAAATGTGTTAGTAGCAAACTGTTAGATGCATATCATCAAAGGAAATCAGAACTACTTACCTTCCTCTTCTGGAAATTCATAAAATAACAATTTTGCGACAACACAAAATTTTATCTCTTCTTGTTCAGCCTTGTAATCCATTGACAGTCTGCTGAAAATTCCCCTGAAAAATGGTTGAGATTTACTGAGAAAATCTCTTTGAAAAACCCCCAAATTTCCTTCTCCCTATTGGGTCTCATCCCAACTAACATTCCACCATTTCAGTGGCCAAGACCACTAATTTTCTCCTCTGCATTTCGGCGATCCGTCCATCTATATATCTCCGGCGTATCGGGCCTGTAGTGGTCTAAGCTTCTGGATTTCATCGGTGGTGTCAAAGGCTGTCCATAAGCGGTCAAATAGCTAACATTTTCCATTGTTTTGGACCTTCATCCTTCATCGACGATCGGGTGCACTGTGCATCGGCCAGCTAGTTCTCTAGACTTTCGCAATGGTGGCCAATGAACTTTCTGTGTCTTTCATGGGCCACCGTCCTATCGACGGTCGAAGCAATTAGCACCCGCAGCGGCGGACGGTTTAACCACTATGGATCCACTGTGTTGATGGTTTCATCCCTTAATATTTTCTGATGATAGCATATCAAAAATTGAAACACTAATTGTTACAACATCGGGCGGTTAGTTCCATGGGCAGCCGCAATGGCAGCTCGCCATCCGTAAATCTTTTCCAATCGACGGCCTCATCGACTAAAATTTTTCGATAGGCGGTTGGAGTGACTAGTAGTTGCGGCATTAGTGGTATGGGCCTCTATCCGTCGGAATATTAGTCCACTAGACAACCACAATGGCGGATGCTCGAACAACTAATCCTTTCCAACGACTTCCCTCGGCGGTCTCATCAACTAACTTCCACCGATTGCCGATGGTTTTCAACACTTAAACAAAATTCTGAAAATTTTCTTCTTTGCATCGGCTCTTCCTTCCACTAAGTTTTGTTGATCCACTTCACTATATTTTGGCAGCCTCATCCTCTACTTATCGGTGATCCCATCTTCTAGTAATCGATGACCCCAACAGCTAATCTTTTCCGATCGTCGATGATCTCGTGCCTTAGAAAAAAATTTGGGGACTTTCTGGCTTGTCTTCCGGAACAACTATATGTCGAGTGGATAGTGTCTTAGACTGCTGCAATGGTGGGTGCTCAATTAGCTAATTGTTTCCAATGTAGTTTATTGGTCGTTCCTCATCTAATCTTCGTCGATCATCGACAGTCAATCCTTGGATGTCCTTTTGATTAAATGGAGCCAGCGTTTCAGCGGTCTTCAACTGATCTCCACCGAAACTGTGGCTCCCACATCCTCTATCTTTCACTGATGACCAACGAACACTTAGACGAGTTTCACAATTTCCTTCGACCGTCGGGTGACCTTCCAACTAGGTGAGCCGCTACATCAGAAGAGCTTCACACTTAGTCTTTCGATGAGCCAATGGTTTCCACGCTTAAAAAAAAAATTCTTTTTGTAATTTTAGAGTTTTCCTGATTTCTGTTGAGCAGAAGGAAACCTACCTCTGGTAATTGATCTTTCATGTCCCATTCAGGCCCATGCTGCAACCTTTGCTCTAATACCATTTTGTAACGTCCACGACCCTCCGACCGGGCAAGAGGATGCTACTTTACACCAATCATACGGGCATCTAGCCCCATAATCATGAACATACATACACATAATGCTGAGGCCAAGATACTTCAATCATAAAACATACTACGATGCATAATTGTTCATGTACATAGTGGAAGCAAAACAACATTCATTCAAATACAATTCAGCATTCAATGTGTCCATCATCATAATTCATTAACAATAAATACGATTACAAAACTGATTAATCAAGAATACTTATCTTATGAGAACTATCCCGAAACCAGCTACATCACTGCAACGTTCCACCCAAACATAGGCCAACATGATCCTCAATCTCTCAGCAACGCTGCCACCCCCGATTTGGGCATAATTCCCCAAGGAATAAGGAACTAGCAGGATTACACCTAGCCAAGGATAATCAACACAATAAGGATTCGCAGTTCAGCTAAGCCAACACAGTTGGGTTTATCAGGCAAACAACGGATCATCCAAGCCGACACTGTTGGGTTTATCAAGCCATCCAGGAGCTAGGAAATGCTAAATGCTAAGCTGGTGAGATTATTGAAGAGATGAGGACACCTACACCAAAACTAGCCTGACTTCTAGGACACCCACACACACCCAACACAAGGAAATCAGTCGTTTCTCTACAACGCAGTCCCTCAGACCCTGATCTCCCTTCCAGTGTTACTTAGGGGTTGTGGAGAAGAAATATAACCCACTAGATCTATCTGTGTGGTTCCAAATGCACCAGGTTTATCAAGCACATCCGACCCTCATTCACCACTCCAGTGCAATCCGAAAACAACCACTGCATGCAAGCAACAAACAAGCACTTCACAGCTTGAACAGGAGAAGACAAGTCCCTGAATCGTTCTTGGCCCAATCGTGGCCAAAATGATTCCTCAGCAACCTACAACAGCCCAAAACACAAAGCAACTCTGCCAACAAATGTGGGGAAACAACATTCCTCCTCAACAATGGAGTCGCGGCACATTTACACAGCCGGTAATGGAGAGGGAAAAACACAGACTCTCTGCGTGAACAGGAGGGAAACATCTCACAAAGGAAACTACATCCATGGTTCACGATCATGGATGGGACAATACACATTCTGATAATATAGCAGGAACCTCCATGCTCTGCACTGGCCAGAGAAAGAACATTTCACAGACTAGCAATCTGAGAGAAAAGGAAGAACGAACCCCCAAACAAGAAATCGCACCCCTTCTTAACTCAACTCTGCGTGAGAAAGACCATCCAAACCCCCTACGCGGGAGAAGGTCAACAGAGAAAAACTTTTCCCCTGAGAATAAGCAAAACCCCCTGAGAGAGTGGTGTAGTGTTGTTTTCCCTTACCCATGTGAAGGTGGAGATACGGCTGGTGGAGTGAGCATGCGGCAAAGACTGACAATCCTGCCACCCACCACTTCCCAGCAATAACTGCCTCAACTACTCAGAAAAACATTAAAGGTGGTAGTTGGATGAGACAAGGGAAGGTGAGCAATTAAATAGGGTAGTGACACATGGATTTTCCCCCATGGGTTCAAGGTTGAACATCCCCNCCACAATGTTAATATGTGTTGTATGTCCCGATATACCATCGGTGACAATTCCAATCCGAAACATAACATAACCAAATCGATGGTGGGGCCTTTGGCTCTAGCTCCTCACCATGATTCTTTACAATATATGTATCATGTATATTTAATGCATCGAGGTCAAAATTGGGGATGTTACAGAAAACCTGACTATAATTTCAATAAGCAAACCTAATGCAAGTACCATGCAAGTGCAAAAATTCAAGAATTCATAAGTATGCAAAAGAAAAATATTTTTGTATTTTTTGAAATAAATGAGATATAAAAGAAATAACAGACTCTATGACTCTCATACCCTGCAACCACTCACAAACAAAATCCAAGCAAGGCACCAAGATAAAAGAGACCTAATGCACTAATTCCAAAACAAAAAAGGAAGAAATGAATGACAAGAACAAAAACTAACTAAAAATAACTCAAAAAGGGTCTCTGGTCAGAAACAAAGGCTGTATACAGACACCAACAACACCCAAGAATACTCAACAATCATCAAAAATCACCCAACAACACTCAATCCTCCAAATTAAACTCAAAACAAAAGCATAAGCGACTATTCGCAGTAAACCAGCATACATACGTGGGAATTCAAGATAAAACCACGTGTATACGGGACTATGAAGCAAATGCTCGCCTACAGGGAAAAAAGAAGGAAAAATGATAAGCCAAGGTCAAATTACTCCTACATGACACTACTAGGAAAACATACCTCCAGACTCGACACAAAAACAGAGAAATAAAGAGAAATTCAAGTACATTGTATACCCAATCCCCAAAGAAAAAACAACTAGGAAACTCCCCAACAGAGTCGTCAATTCTGTTACGGAGAGAAACTTCCTATGGATTGGGGGTACCACAACAGACAGTATGACACTAGAAACTAATCCTTTCCAATATGCAATATCAGTAAGCAAATCTAACACTAAGGGATATAAAATCGTACCTTATTTCGAATGGTTTAAGTAGATCCCCGTTGAGCTTTTCCAATGCAATTGCAATTATAATTTGCTCTCAACAACAGCAAACAAAGAAAGCATGATATATGTAAATGTATTAGAGATACTCTAGAATATATAATCAATCATGTATAATCAAGTAAATACATCCCTGGATTCAATATTCATACTTAAAATGCACATGTATTGGACAAGAAAATATATTTCTATTAATAAAACAGAGATACAATAGTGACAAACTCTGTCAGCACTTCTGCAAACCGGAGAAACCGAGTCCTCCACCTGGGCCTCCACCACTTCAATCCTCCATCTCTCAATATCAAGCTCACAAAGCAAAGGCAAGCTTGGGAAGAACACTATGTGCTCCAAGGGACAAAGGGATGCAGACTCAAGTACAAGCAAAACTGAGGTAACAATGGACTAATATACTTTCCTTACTCTTCAATTTCTCCTCCTTCAATGTATCCAAGAGGCTTAATATATAGTACTCCAAAGAGGTAATGGAGGGTTGAATCCGAGCATTCTCAAGGAATATGGAATGCCAAGAGACAAGATATTCAAAATGAGGAAAACTCCAAAAATATTTGTCTTTATGCACACATCCCAATGTCCACGAGTTTGAGGTCAAAAGTTGCTTATACACATGAGTATGGCTTTAAAATTCATGTATAGGTATAAATCGGTGATTTTTTTGGATGATCTTGGAACATCAAAGTATAATATAATTCCATGGGGTCCAAAGAGTTTCCATAGGGACATGGAAGGCCATAAAAGTGTGATCTACCAGGTGGGGTAAAATCAGCTATAACGGTGTATCAACTTTAAGGGAAAGAGTTGTAGAGATGCAAGGAATGTTTATCTGAGGAAGCTAAGAAAGTGGGGATGTTGGGATAAGATGAGGTGGCGAATGGGGAGGAGAAGAAGTATGAATGGGTGATTCAACTAGTATTGTGGGAATAGTAGTGGTAGGTTCCAGAACTGGTGAAAGATTAATTTCAGAAAAAGAATATTGGGAAAATGATGCACCTAAAACAAATTCAGGCTCCTCGGGATTGGGAATGGATGATACAAAGGAAGTAAAAATACTAACTGGACAAGTGCAAGGACCAGTATCTTCCTCAAGATCATTGTCTATGTTATGAATTTCAACATCAGATGGAGGCAAAGGATTTACCTCTCGTATGGGAGGGACTTGCACAAGTACCTGTTCTCTTTGAGAAATTTGCAGCAGGGGCACCATTTTTTCTTACCTGGGCTCCTATTGCGATTGGAGCTGCTCAGAACTCAATTGGGTATTTTGCTTCATAGACTGTGACTCAACGATTTTTGTGTGAGTTTGCAATTGAGAACTGACTCTCTGAATATTCTTCTTAAATTTTTCTCCCTTTTGAAAAGTTTCTTCCATTGAGGCAGGATGAGGACTAGAAGGACCATCAAGGATACCCTTACCTTTGTCCTTAGACTCAATAGCAAGAGAAGTAGCAGAGCTTGCGGCTTGCTCTTTTACTTATTTCTCCATGTTCTGCTTTTGAAGGTCCTGCTCTATATTCAGTTTAGCTTCCCTGTAATGAAGAGTACGATCCTTAATGTCCTTTTGGTATTTGTAGATATGAGACTTAACCTCTGGATCCTCGATCTTGCTCACTGTCTCTCAAAAATCCATAGCTACTCTCAACATAGAATCATCAAGATCATCTTCATGAACATAATGAGACTTAGCACGCTCATGTGCAAAGAGGTTGGCAAGATAATATTTTGGGTCATGAATCCTCTTGGGTGCCTCTCCCAAATTCATGAAAGAAATTTATTTACCCAGCACAGCTACATGGGTAGAATTCTGAAATACAAGGGAATCCAAATACAAGGGAAATTTGAGCCATGCCTTTTTCTTGTGCTTTGTCAGCTTGGGAAAAACCCCATCGATAATCGTCTGAAAGATGATTTCTTGTAGTACCATATGATCAGAGACAATTATCGGTAGCAGATGCACTGTATTGCTGGCCCAAGTCCTCATATAGGAAAAATATCCTCTGACATACCAATCGCCATGTACTGAAATTAATACCTTGGCTCTCTGAGAAAATGTCAAAGCATCATCCTTGAAAATTTTATGGTACATCGACCCAAGGAATACGTCGTAGATCTCGTAAATTCGAGGAACGAAATTGTCCTCCCACATATCAAAAAATATATATGTGCACCGGGGGAGAATTCTTGTTCAAGTTCCAATTTAAAATGAGGAAAGGAGAAGTTGCACAGAAACCATCCATCACAAACCCTGACATGTAAAATGCTAGCTTTCACTTAGTCGAGGTTTTCTGATACTTCTCAATTTCATCTTTCAAATTGAAAGATAAAACCTGTGCCCGATTGAAAGAATTGCCTGTAAGAAAAATGTGATGAGCCACAGGAACCCACTTAGCTTTGAACGAGCAGTTTGCTGACCCATAGAAGCGACAAAATATAGCTGCTAGTAATGAGAATGGTTCCCTAAACCAGGAAATTGGATAGGAATTAATGGAGGCTATCAACTATTCCCTAAACAGTTTTGTGTTGTCCATACAATACTTGACCACCTCTTCGTAGTTGAACCGGGTAATGGCCTCATCAAAAAATTTCGATGTCAAAAGTTGTCTAAGAGGTCCAAGCGCATAAGCCCTAGAAAATAAGCTAGAATAGAACGGTGCAACGGGAGTCTGGGTATTGTCGTTGAAAGAGCATTCCTTAGGGTTTTCATAGTCCAACGCCCACTTAACAGGGTCTGTATAGGGCATGAAAGGTGTTCTAGCAGCAATGTAGTGAAGCTGAGAATTCTGAATTCGTTCATAAGCCGGCTAATCATGGGTGACAGAGGATAAATTGTCATTGCCAAAAATGCCATAAATCATGGAACAGTCCAGGTAAAAGGTATCAGACACACATCCATTGGTATTAGTGAACACACTAGCATTAGGGTCTTTGTTCTTTTCCTCCTCAAGAGTTGTTTTCGACCTGGTGTTCCTGGAGGTGGTGGACATTATCTCCGATTGGATTTTGGAAACCATGTTTAAAACAGTGACATGAGTTCAAACCAACAGAAAAATCAATTGAGTGGTAATTACTTACTGGTGAAAAATATTAGAAAATTCTAAATTCGTGAGCTCGAGCAAGGAAAAATCTGCAGTAAAATCTTCGAACACAGCAAGAAAGCACGGGAAAAATGGTAAAAATAGTCATAACTTCAAACAGATTTAAAACCCCAAAATTAAACGACAAAAAATATCTAGAGCGTAGATCATGGATGGCTACGATCGAAGTGGCAAAATATAATGAGATAGTGCTACGGTCCAAAAAATTGTGATTTCTAATTTTCATGTTCCGAACTTTGGAAGTCGGAAATCGGGAAGTAAATATTCGACCAACAAACTTGTGAGTTTTACGATTTCTGAACTCACAAAGGAAAATGGCAGAAATCGGAAAGATAAAAAATCATAAGTGTAAAAAGCAATATTGCTGACTTCCACGATTCAAAATCAGAAATCGCAAACACCATAAAACCCTTCGAAAAATAACTATATTTCCACTTTCCACAACTTGTATATCGGAAATCGAAAATCGAGAAAGGGACATTTCCTTATTGAAAATTATAGGACTTTTGGGATCCGAACATCGGAAATCGGAAAGTGAAAAACAAACTTCAATGAACCTCCAAAAAAAGGGATTTATGCTTCTCGAATTCGGAAAGCGGGAATCGGAATCAAGAAAGACGGGTTGAAAAACAAGGAATTTTTTTTCTTCGAAAGTCAATAAATCCAAACTAACAAGGGTCATTAAGGAAATTTATTAAGTGCAAACGGAGGGAAAGAGATATGTTGATCCTCTGATCGAGGATGTCATTAATGTATTTAGTCATGAATGTCTGAAGGTAAAACCTCAGTTGTAAGTCAATTCAGTAGTACCCATAAAAGTATTATTAAAATTTAATTTCCAATCTCCCAAGGTAAGTAAAAAAGGTTCAGTTGCGAAAAGACTCAATATTTTTACCCTCTCGGCTTTCCTTTGCACCTCTCGGTGCAAATGCTAGTTTATTAAAAATGAAAAAGCATGAAAATGATTTGACAATGGTTTTGTAAGTGTTAAGAAAACAAAAATGATATGTAAAATTAAGCCAGTATGATTTTTATCATTGGTTCATCCCAAATTGTATAACTCTTAGCCATAACTATTGTTTATTAAAAATAATAATTAGGAGCAAGACAATGGGACAGCCGGGTTATAGTGGAAAAATTCATTATAACTTCATAATCTCAAAGATGCATCTTTATATTCTCATGTGTTACATGTAATAATACATGAAAATGTGTTTAAAGACAAAATTTGCAGCTCCTCAAGTTTTTATTGTTCTTATTAACACAAAGGATTACTAAATCATTGCATAAGCACATAATACACTTACACAAGATGACAATGCATGCCACAATTACACAAGAAGCAAGAGTTATTGCTTATACTCACCCATATAGAATATTTCTTGTGAATCTATCATCTCATACAGTTCAATTTGAGCTCTCATGATATCTCCTCATACAAATTAATGAATATTCCCCATAAGTAATATACACCGGGACAATGATGGTCATCAAATCAACTCATTTTAGAGCTCATGAGTAACAAATTGTTCAAGGTTATTTGTTCCAAAATATACATATTCTCACCGACATTCCTACTTCTTGTCTCCAACAATAGGGATACCATCATGCCTTACCGAATTAAAGACATACCCTAGAAAAGAACAACAGATCAAGGGTTATGCATGCTACACCAAGTCTTGGCCATATATCTCTTAATCATGCAACAAGAATTCATAGTTTCTCCGAACGTGTTGTTACACATGTACAAGAAAAATTTGTCATCTTAGTTTTTTTATATTTTTTCTCAAGCCAGGTGTAATTTTTTGGGTTATTGTGTTCAAGTGCATTATGTTTGGGATGCTTCATGAGATTTAGGGTATAAAATGTATTTCCACCCCCTTGATAATCCAATATGGATTGGCACATGGGAGATTGTCCATGTTAAATTTGTGTGATGGAGATAGCTTGTTCAGTGATTGCTTGACCTCGGTTAGGTGTTGGCTTGGTATTCTTCCCTTAGGGTATTGGATTTCGCTTAACAATTTGGTGGAAAGATCATGATGGCCACATGGAGAGTTCACCTAGTTGAAGAATTCCCCTCTGAGGAGGAGGATCATCGTGTATTCCAGAGGAGGGAATCAAGCCCTAAATAACATGGGGTTTCTTAGATTCATATTCGAAGGCTTGAAGTTGGATCAAGGATGCCTTGACAATGATGATGTTCTTGCAGGGGGTGACTAACCCAATGTAGTGTATTACTTAGGAGGATTGATGGATTTCATGGAGGCTTGTGATGGAAAGATGTGGGCATTCCTTGTCACAACTACATCATCTTAAAGCTCTTATTATGGATAACATCACCTTCAAAAATGACATGTGTATTGTAGAGTGGATTTCTTCACTTATGTTGACCTCCAAGAACTGTATAGATGCACAATCCACAAAATATTGAACTAGGGTGGGTAGACCCTTTTACAATTCAATAAATCTTCTCATCACTTAGAAAATTATATCATCTTGTATCATCAACCATCAAAGCTACAAGAACAGAGAATCAGGTGTTCCCATGAATATGGATAACACTTTTTGGCAAGCAGAGGGCACAAGTATTGGAAAAAGAGCTCAATCAAGCTTTTGTTGAGCCCTCGATCGAGCTTTTAAAAGCTCTATCAAGGGCTTAACCAAGCATTGAATCGAGCTATTTAAAAAAACTCGATCAAGGGTTAAGAAAACCCTTGATCTATCTCTATAGCTCGATCAAGGGTTATCTTAACCCTCGATCAAGTTTTTTTGAAATAACTCGAGCAAGCTATTGTCATTAGTAAAAAAATACATAAAATTATGTGGGAAGATTATTGAAAGTAAAAAGTAGCTTGATTAAGATTTTAGTTTAACCGCAGGTAAACCCTTGATCGATCTGTCTAAAAATATGCTCAAAACCTTGATTTAATGTTTTTAAGACCGAGCTAATAGCTCGATCGAGGGCTTGAAAACAACTTTTTAGCCTTGTTTTATTCAAATTTAATTGCATTGGCCTCTTTTCCAAGCCTAAACCCTGTCCAGGGATGCACCTCAGGTGGCGGGCTTCATACCGATGGATTTGTCAACGAATCGTCTATCCACTGGAATATAAATTATAGGTTTTTGAGTTCATATGATAATTTTTTTCTTTTCAAACTTACACTTACAAAACCATGCCCACAACTTCAAATCAATGCAAAGAAAAATTAACAACATAAAAAGTATACAACCAAAAAAATTCAAAAAATGTAAATACATCAGTTCTACGCATCCTCTTCAAAATGGTATTTTTTTTTCGATTTTTCTAACTAGTAAAATAAAAATTTACGTCCACACACATGTGTATGAGATGTGATTAAAATTTTCAATGGTTAATTTCAAAAATTAATAAAAATTATAATTTTCCAACATAAATTTAAAAGCAAATATGTAAGCTTGGAGCATCTTATGTAGATTATGTTCATTTTTTGTCCAAAAATTATGCATTTATCACTAAATTATTTTACGTGCAGACAATTCACTTGTTAAGTTTCTTGAAATTTACAAGAACAAACCTATCATTAAATGCAATTTTGGCATATTAAATAATAATATTATTGTTTTTTAAAATATAGGTTGAAAGACAATAATTTCCTATAATTTGGTTTTGTTGCTTATGTGAATTCACAAAGCATATATGAGTTTTGAGGGCTACAATTTAATAAATGACTAAAAAATCAAATTTTCACAGTCACTTTTGGCAAAAAAGTCTTACCCATCTTGATAGATTCACCCTTCATGATAAGACACTATGAGCTAGAACAGAAGATAAAATAAAATAAAAAATTGCAAAATTCTTTGAGGCAAAAGCATCTTTAAAGGGTAATGCAATGTAATGGAAACACACACACACACACACCAAACAATATTAATAACAATAATTAGTGAAGTGTGTTAACACCACAAAATTGTTCACTAAGTTCACTACCCTTGGTCATCTCATCCATATACCCACTTTCCTAAAGTTAAGCCTTATACCAACCTAAAAATATCAAGCTACATAGTTATATTGGCACAACCATATAGTTAATGCTTATATTTCCCAAAAACTAAAAATAAAATAAAAATAAAATTGGAAAAACATTCAAAATCCAAAGGAGCGGGAAACTTACAAAACAACATGCCAATACCATGGTTTGCTCCAAAAACCTAAGGAAAACTAACCGCTATCAAATCTACCATAAAAAGAGGGGTGGAGGCCCCCATTTACACAAGTTTACTTATCCTTACAGGCCCTCTATTGGTTTCATGTTAGAAAACCCTAGCCACCATTTGAGCTTGGAACCCTTATTAAGTTTGGCACCCATAGAGTCTCGAAGTGGAGAACTACTGATAGTCAAAGACGAGGAGCATAGTCTGCCACATAGTTTCAAGGGCCCATCAACATTCGAGGTAACTTAGAACCAGTTGTAAATCCTTATTCATTCCAAATAATGAAAGAGAAAACATTAATTTCTATTGCATGTTGCGTGAATGGGTTATAGTTTTTACTGTGTGTGGTTTATGCCTTTACTATTGACATTTACATTTATCTTTTTAATGTTACTTCTCATGGTTTACTTTTACTGTATATTATCATGGCAAAGCATTTACATTTAATTTTTTCATTTACGGCTCATGAACCTTGATACTTTAGGTTATATTCCTTATTGCATAGTTTGGTTCACATTTTTACTCGTTTTTACTTATTGCTAGCACACTCTATCACACGCTAGAGATGTGAGAGACAATCTCTTGTGTGTCTTTTAGCTTAGCTTCTCTAAGCTGGTAGAACCCCATTTTTCACCTGTTAGAGTGCAAAAGCATTGACAACAGAACTAGCGACCATACTAGGTCGATCCTCAAGGATGCCTGGTTGTTTTCACTACTTGTTTGATCCTGTTTTGTTACATAGTTTTTGTTGGATTAGATCTGTTAGTTTGCATGTTTTTCAACTCTCCTAGCCTCATAGTTGACCTCTGGCATGAAAAAACGGCCTACCCCATCCCTCAAGCCCCCTTCTCAACCATTCCCTAAGTTATTTTTTAAATGTTTTCACCTTTTGGTCTGGAGTGCACCTATGTACCAGTTAAGTGCACTCCAAAGTGCTCATTTTTCCCAGTTAAGAGAGCCCTATAGCATCCCTTTCTCCCCTATAAGAGCACCCTGCTCCTGGTTCCACTTTTTTTTTGTCTTGATTTTGTTTCTGAGAAGGGTGCGCCCCAGAATGATTTTGTTCCTTAGACAAAAGCACTCTTAGACTGGTTTACATACTCTAAATCCTCTACTCAGACCCCTAACCTGTTTATTTTGGCTGTTTTTTTCTGGCTATGGCAGTTTTCAGTCCCCTTTTTTTGGCTGATTGTGTTCATATGAGTGATTTCTCTTGCATGGTTTGTTTTCTTGATTGGATTTAGTGGTAGATGAACATTTCATTGATAAGTAGTTGATGCTTGGTGTTCTTTGCAAAATAGTTAGTTGATTTTCAGTTTCAGTTATTTATTTTAGCATTTACTTTCAACAGTTATTTATTTTCAGCATACAATAGGATTGTTCACACCACTTGTGTACCCACTCACTCCCTAAGATCAAAGTGATCCTAATATTTACTTAATTAAACACACATATAACCCCATTTTAGGACCAAAAACAATCTTGTATCTAGGTAGGGAACTAGGGGTAGACATCCAAATAATCCCCCTTTTCCATTCACATCTGAGACGTAGTTGTTGACTTTCAGGGTGCCAAAATCCCGTAGTATTTGTTGACACAGTTACAACTAATTTGTTGGGTAGGCCTCTCTTTTAGGAGGGTTGAAAGTCACAAGATTGGTTCCATAGGTATGGGTGGAATGTCGCACTCCACTATGTACTGATGTTGCACCTGAAAATCTCACACTGCTTGTCAGCCTTCAGAAGAATTTCATGTTGCCTATTAACCTCCCAAAAAGCCTGGTCTAGGTCACCTTGGGAATTGTTTTCCTTGACCTAGAACGGACGGAACTTCCTTGTAATTTTCATAGAGTGTCGGTGACGCCTTCCTCACTTGAGAAAAAGGCGACGTTTTCCTTCTTTTTTGGAAAAAACCCTAGGTCGACGCCGCTCTCAGTTTGGCTAAGAGTGTTGGTGGTCAGTAAAAAGGAAAAAAAAATATGTTTCTAGAAGATTCTGTGTGGAATCCTTCGTGGAATTAGTTCCTATATGCCTAGGAGAGGTGGCATTCGCCTCCCTCACCTATAGGGATCTCATTCTATCCTTTTGTCAAGCCATCCCATGGGTTCTAGGCCTATAAATGAAGCCTTCATGAAGAGAGTGGGAGAGGACAGAAAAAGTATCCTTATGCTACTAGTTTGAAGTCTGAATCAGAGGCAAGGTAGAGGTAGCTTGTGTTTGGAGAGGTCTTCATAGTCATAGGAGATTGTAGACATTCTTGATTGAGACAGAAGCCATCGACATCAAGGATTTTGGTTGTACTTCTTTCTCATCCATATATTGATACAAAGACATTTCCCTTTCCTATATTTGATTGTAGTATTTGTAATTAAATATTATTGGATTCCTTGATCACCAATATGGATAGTCAGTTATCATGATGCTCTCATCCCTTTTATTTTTCTTGTGATCTCTTTTGCAGATATTGAACCGTTGCAAGGACTTTCTGGAGAGAAGATAAACGGATCCAAGGTTGAGGTATAATGTGTTTTATGTTAATTGATTTAATTATTCAAAGAGAGGATATATTGCTGTGTCTTTTTGTTCTGTAGTTGTGTCTTACATTGCAGAGGAACAAGCAATGTTTGCACTAGTTGAGAATTCCTATTAACAAAATTGGTGACCATATTAGGGATAGTATAATCCAGTCAGATCTAGGGAAGATCCAGTCAGATCCGGTGCAGATCCAGTCAGATATACAAACTTTGGTAACCATTCCATCTATAAAGGTTATTTCTCTCTCCGTTCAGTTGTTTCAATTTACAAGGTGAGTTATCCATCTTATGCCTCTGATATTTTGCCTCTGTTTTGAGTAAAAAAAATTGCATTTTTTCAGTCAGCTCAGTCTTTCTGGTTTCTTCTGCAGGTTTTTAGTCTTTTCAACCCACTGCTCCATGGTGATTTTTCCTTTGGCTAACAGAGCATCGGTCCATTGTAGGATGCCTTTTCTCTTCTCGACCAAAGCACCGACACCGCCTTTTCTTTTTCTTGATAGAGCGTCGACGACACATTTTTGCAGAAGGCTAGGATCGTTGTAGCAACCTGGGACGCTCTAGTGCAGTGCCCTTCAGCGCGTCGAGGTAGGTCTTCAAAACTGCCTGTTTACAAAAATTTTGTTCAAAAATTGGAATTTTTTGTCCTCTGAGACTTTTCAGTTTGGTCTGCTTGATTGCTTGTTGTCTGATTTACTGGTTTTTGTGAGTCTAATTCTCTATTTGAGCTCAGATCCAAAATTTTCTATATTTTGCATTGTCATAAACGAAATTGGAAATATAGTTTGATCTTGGTTTTTTAGTGAAGTATCTGAAAATTTCCTTTTGAAAAGAAATCCTATAGCCTCTTCCTAGAAGATTAGTTTCTTTTGTAGAAAAGACTGCTTCGTGTGCCTCATATTTTCTAGAAAAATACAAAAAGAATCGTTTTATTTTTCTCTTGTTTATGCTTGCGAAAATTGTTTGTTTTTTCATTTGCATGAGTGATTCAGGAAAATAGGTCTTTTTGACATTGTAGCAAAAATCAGTTTTGCATGTGCATTAGAGGCTTAGTTTTCTCTCTGTCATTTTCAGAAACTTTAGAGTGCTTGTTTGAAAGAGTTTTTGTGTTTTGAAAGGACTTCCTTTGCATTTCTTTATTGGATCTTGTTTTATTGTTGAAAACAGCTTTCTTATGGTATATTGTTGAAAAGAAAAGAAAAAAGTTTCTTCCTTACCCTAGTTAGTTCTCATCGAAGTCAAAAAGTGCATCTACATCTAGATTAATTTTCATTATTGGAGATAACATTCCACAAACATTCACCTAATCGTCCAGATAAAATTAACGGTAGCTTTAGGTCTAAAATTGTATAGAAACTTGAGTGATAGGTTAGTGACATGTTTGGGCGTCATTAAGCATAGGAGTTGTCATTGTTTGTCTGCACTACAACCCGGGACTTGCGTGGTTCTTTCACGTACCATCGGTATATCGAACGGCCTTTCACATACCCTTGAGGTATAGAGAAAGGTACTTGTTATAGCTGATTTTACCACACATGGTGAATCACATTTTTATGGCCTTCCCTGTCCCTCTGCAGACTCCTTGGACCCCATGGACCATTTTTGTTCCTTTGATGTTTCCAAGATCATCCCTAAAAACATGCAAAAATTGCCATACACGACTTTTGAACCCTTTCTCACGTATATACGCGGGTTTGACCCCTAAAATCGTGTACATCAGGATGTGTGCAAAAGGCCAAATTCTTTTGGTGTTTTTCTTGATGTGGATCCGACTCACTTATCTCCTAGCCTTCCATATGCCTTGAGATCGCTCGGATTCGACCTTTCATTACCCCATTGAAGAGCTATATAAGGAACCCTTTGGATACATTGAAGGCATGAGGAATTTAGAGCAAGAAAACTATAGTCCATTGTTGCCAGAGCTTATACTTGAGTCTGCATCCCTTTGTCCCTTGGAGCACTTTTGTGTTCTTCCCAAGCTTTCCCTTCGCTTGTGAGCTTTCTATCGAGAGATGGAGGATTGAAGTGGTGGAGGCCCATGTGGGGGACTCAGTTTCTCTGATTCACAGACGTGCCGACAGAGGTTGTCTCTATTGTAATCTATGTTTTATATTAATAAAAATATCATTTCCTATCCAATAATGTGTATTTGAATGAATATTTGATCCATGGATGATTTCAAATGCTTATATGTTATTGATTATATATGCTAGATTAGATATAACACGATTATATATAGCATGCTTGTCTTGTTTATTGAATGTTGAGGAAGCAATTTATCAATTCAAGCTGGAGTTGGAAAGCTCAACGGGGATCTACATCAACCGTCCGGAATAAGGTACGAATTGAGATCCTTTAGTGTTAGATATTTGGTTTCTCTTGCATATAGGAAAGGATTGATTTCTGGAGTCAAGTTGTCTGTTGTGGTACCCCACGCCATAGGAATTTCTCTCAGTAACAGAATTGGCGACTCCGCTGGGGAGTTCCTAGTAGTTGTCCTTTGGGGGTTTTTATCAGCATTCAATGTTCTTGAATTGCTCTTATTTCTCTATTTATGAGTCGGGTCTGGGGACATGTTTGCCTGGTAGTGTCTGATTGGTGTGAATTTTGTCTTATTTTATCTGTTTGCCTTTCTTTTTATACATTTTTCTTCCTATACACGAGTTTTTAACTCACAGTCGCGTATACACGCGGCTTTGACTGCTATATCCGCGTACATATGCGGGTTCACTGCTAATAGTCGCATATGCCCTGAGTTTTTCCTTTTAGAGGAAGATGGATTGTTGCTAGGTGAATTTTGATGATTGTTGAGTCTCCTTTGATACTGCTAGAGTTTGTATACACCTCTGTTTCTGACCAGAGACACTTTTTTTTAGGGTAAATTTATTTTTTAAGAACGTTCTTGTCATTGCATTTTCGATTTTTTGTTTTGGGATTAGTGCATTAGATTTATTTTACCTTAGTACTTTGCGTGAATGTTGTTTGATTGTGCTTACAGAGTCTGCGGATGGTAGAATCATTATTTTGCTTTAGTATCTCATTTTTATTCAAAAAATCCAAAAATATTTGCTTCTTTGCATCATTATGCATTGCACTTTGCATTTTGCATGGTACTTGCACTAGGTTTGCTTAGAAAAGTATTAGTTAGGCTTTCATATAGGAATGACTGCATTTGTCATTTGTAGAAAATTTTGCATTTCACATAGTAGCATGCCCTGTTTTTCATTTGACACAATGCATTTGCATTGATTGTTAGGTGTGCATTTTACTTCGAGTTGCGTCATAACACCATTGGTTGCACGGTCATCTACCTTTTTTGAGTAAAAGCCAAATAAAATCAACACTTAATTAAAATGGATTACACTATTTTCTTTGATAGGGTACACCAACAAGATTAGGTTTTAGGGTCTTGGAATAGTTGATTATGAGTAAATTCTCCAAGACCACTAAACAACAACATGTATGTGTCTGCCTAGGTGAGAGTGTGAAATTCCTTGGTATAATTAGTGTTTCTCAAGATCCTCCTCTTATAAGGGAGTTAAGCACGAGGCAGTGTGAGTATTTATTGATTGTGATGACCCCTAGTCATAACTGAGTAGCACCGGAGATATTTCCAGGATTGTATTCGTATCTAGGGGCTCTTTCGAGAGTTTCAGGATTTGCTACCCTGCCCATACGATCAATCCCACTTGTGACTGTCTTCCTGAGCATTGATTATATTGAGGTGACCTTAGTTGCCTTACCTAGGTTATCAAGGGGGTACTTTGCAAAGGTTATTCTGTAGGTGTCTTGGCTAGGTTGGGGTTGGACAGCATAGTCGCTATATGCGTTGAAGCTGAGGGCCACAATAATTGGTTACGAACCTCTGCTTGTTGTGTATGGGAGTCTCAATCCTCTCCTAGGCGAGACATACCTGCTTCATTTGGGAGCTCACATATCCTACCCTTGTTTGCTTGTGATTGGCTTTAGATTATATTGGTGTATGCTCTGTGCAGGTTAGCTTGCTTAGGGTTTGCGTAATTAGAGAGTCTTTTTCATTTTTTTTTGAGTCATTGTGGATTCGGGTGTGGAACCCCGCTGTTCACATAGTTTAGCAGGACTTTTTCCTTCTACATCTCCTCCTCCTTTGGGAGAGAGAAATAGACAGTCCAGGAGGATTACTTCTCACATTGATTCACACACGATGGGAGATCATGAAGATGAAATTCCTGAGTTGTCTTCTCCACCTCAAGAGGTTAGAGAAGATGATCCTACCCTTGTGTATGATCCTTCACCTAATATACCTACACACTCTAGGTTCACTCCTTCACATGATGTACCTACACACTCTGGGTATGATCCCTCATCCACAGATCGTCGGTATTGGATGTCGGGCGACGAGACTCATCATGAACCTGAGAGCACTAGTTATGTTAGTTATGGCATGCCTGTCATCCCTGCACATGACCCAGCATTCCATGCCGAGTCAGAATTTGATTCTAGCACTATGCCTAGGGGCATTCCCATTCCTTTCCATGCAGAGAGATTGGGGAGCATGAGTCACATTGCACCCTCCATCCCAGCGGTGGAGGCTACATCACATGTTCATCCTAGACCTAGTGCTAGTAGTCCTATTCAGATACCAGAGCCAAGACGAGCGACTATAGGGAATACCACTTACGTGATTTCACATATCCCTTCGTCCTCTATTCCTAGTTCTTCGAATGCTATTCCTCCCCCACATTCACATGGTCCTTCGGTCCGAAATGTTTCTACAATTCATGTGCGTACTGCTGCTACTCGTGTAGTTGTGTCTCAGATTCAAGTACCTCATGTTGTATCGGGAGGTCGTATTCCTACTTCTGGAGGTCATATTCTCACTTCCGGAATGTCTATTCCTACCTATGGAGTTTCTCATGGAACATCTCATGGGACTTCTTATAGACCATATTATGGACCGCAGTATACACAAAGTTATTCACCTTATGGGTACGGGTATCAACAACCCACTTATTCCCCGAATTATGACTTTGTAGCCCCAAATAGTCAAGGTACACCACATTATGGTGCTTCCATGCCACCCTACACAGGTCAAACGGGAGGAGGATACTATGGCCATGGCCATGGTGGTTACGGTAATCAGTCCTATGTGAACCAAAATTATCAGGGAGTGCCTCATAGACCTGCTCAACCTAGGCTCCCTTTCCTCGCAACGTTAAATCTGCCTGACTTATCGAGACTAACGAACGATCCAGTATCTTATGACCCGGCTTGGCCGGCTATCCCTAAAAAGTGTCCCTTGGACATTCCCAAGTTTGAGGGCAAACCAGGAGAAGATCAGAGTGAACATGTTACTACATTTTACCTATGGTGCTCTTCTAACTCCTTACATGAAGATTCGATCTGTTTAAGGCTATTTCAATGCACCCTCACCGGGCCTGCCGCGAAATGGCACATAGAGCTACCTAGGGGGGCATTCACTTTGTTCGATGACCTAGTTATGAATTTTCTCAACCACTTCCAGCTACTAGTGCGTTACAACGTTGGTACGGAACTCTTGTCGACATTTCAACAAGATAAAGCCATGCATATCTCGGACCATATCCAAGAGTGGCTTAGACGAAAGAGATTGATTAAAGCCATTATACCACCATAGTTTCTCCTCGAGTGGTTCCTTAAGTCGTTACTACCTTATATAGTGAAGTATGTTTCTACATTCGGAGTTTAGAATGAGGAACAAGCCATTTTTAGGGCACGGGAATTGGACTTGATTTATGCTCAATCCGGTTTGTTATATGAGATCATTCCTAATGCTCCACGTTCTAGTTTCGATCCTAAGGTCAAACCTGGACCACATGCCGATGGAATTGTTGGTTGTACGAGTACCAAACCTGTGGATTCAGTTGTGAAACAAGTCAGACAATTATCTATCAACCAATCTGCTTCAGGATAGGCCACAACTTCGTCTCAACCCACCCAAACGGCGAGTGTGCTTTCGGTACAATCGTCGAACCAGAAGGGTAACCAGCAACTCGGAAGGAATAAGAAGAAGGGTAAAAACAATCATAAGGGTGGGAGTAAGAATGGAAATGTCAATTCTAATGACAAGAACACCCAAAATGCTGGGGGGGACAAGCATCGTAAACGTAAGGTTAAGTTTCCTTGCAAGTTATGTAAGGAGGACCACCTCACTCACTTGTGCCCTTGGATAGAAGAAGCCTCAAGGTTCATAGTGCAGGGCCCAACTGTGTTGACTAACCCTTTACCTCATAATCAAAATATGAACTCGAGGACCCATGATCAGTCTGGTAGGGATCAAGATCCACCGGAATCTTGTAGTGGTCATGGTTGCATCAACATGGTGCATACTGCTAAGGTTGTGACTCATGCGAAGGAATATGGTTTGTCACAACCAAACCTTGGAAAGGAACCTGCTCCACCCGAGAGTCCTTTGTGTATTGAAAAACTTGTGGATAAACCTGAAGTTGCTCCTCACATTCCTAAGGGACTCCTTAAGCATTCAGGGCACAATCCTAATGCCCGAGCCGCCCAGAACTATTCTGTTGTCGAGGATTTGGGCCACACTCCTTGTGCGATGTCTACACTCGAAGTACTTCAGAGTTGTCCTTCGCAAAGGAAAGCTTTGCTTTCTGCTCTTGGTGTTAACGATGATAATTCTTCCTCTATCATCAAATTTGAAACTGTGGGACTACAGCCTATCTTGCCTTACTATGTGTCTCTCTTAATTCATGTAGAATTTCTTAACAAGACCATCAAGTGCACCGTGATTGACGAAGGCATTGCTACTTCCGTGATGTCTTTGGAATGTTGGAATGGTTTGGGTTCCCTCGAGTTGTCTAAATCTGCTACCATGTTGACTGCATTTGATGGTATATCGTTTCGGCCGCACGGCATTCTTCCTTCTCTTAAGGTCCATTTGGGAGGGAAGACTGTCGCGATCGAGGTCGAGGTGGTTGATGTGCCCCTTAACTACAATATGTTACTAGGTAGGAATTGGATGTACAGTATGCAAGCTGTAGCTTCTTCTCTATTCCAAGTTGTATGCTTTCCATTTAATGGGAAGATAGTTACGATTGATCAAATGTCATTCAAGAATCCGTGTGTTACCGCATCTTCGGGAGCTTCTGTCTCGATTGTCGTGCACTCTTAGTCGACAATTGGGAGTGTGGGTGTGGACATGTACCCATCCCTTATGGGATCATTTAGTTGTCCTGCACCTGTTCTTATGATCGTGTCTACTTCCGATGAGGATTCATCATCATTGCGTTCGGTGTCTTTTCACACCACTCATATGGAAGATCCTTGGATTCTTCCTACACCGAGTCCTTCGCGTGAACCCATCAAAACAGACATGCCGTTGCCTGCAACTATGATAGCATATCAAGCTAATCTTGAATGTGTTGCAGATTCTAGTCCTTCCTCTTTGTGAACAAAGGAGGAGGACCCATATGTTTTGCCTGCATGGGCAGTTCAGTCTTCTCATGCACATGACTGCCTTGATAGTGTTTTTCCTTCAGATGAAGCTATTATTGAGGCTATGTCTAGGGTTGAGCCACCTTGGGAAGAGTTGCATCATAGATATTACTTCCTTCCCGAGCTTGACCGTTTGGAGCGTGAGGACTTTAGGGAGATTCTTAGTGAGAGAATTGGTAGTCCTGTGGTTCCATTAAGCTCTCCTGGTCTGATGGCTGATGGAAACATGGCAAATATATCTCCTACCATTCCTATCAATATCTCTCGCGATCCTGGAAAGATTGAGAATGTCTATATTGGGGCCGAATGTTCCCATGCTGAGATTCAAGAGTATACCGAGTTGTTCAAAGAATTCCGTGATGTATTTTCTTGGTCATACAAGGAAATGCCAGGTATCGACCCTCGCATTACTGAGCATGAAATTAAAACTTATCCCAATGCTAAGCCTATTCGACAATGCTTACGTGCGCTGAATCCTAGGAAATCACCCGCGAGGCTGAGATAGAAAAGTTGTTGAATGCCGATTTTATCTATCTCGTTCCCTTGACGGAGTGGGTTTCAAATCTCGTTCTGGTTTATAAGAAGCAGGGAATGATCAGAATATGCACTGATTTTCGTGACTTGAATCGTGTCTATCCTAAGGATAATTTTCCCACACCATTTATTGATCAAATTTCGGATGAGTGTGTGGGAAGCGAGGTATTTTCCTTTATGGACGGCTTTTCTAGATACAATCAGATATAGATCAAACCTAAGGACCAACATAAGACTGCCTTTATTTGTCCTTGGGGTACCTTTGCATATCGAAAGATGCTTTTTGGCCTTAAAAATGCCAGAGCCACTTTTCAGCGGGCTATGACCTTGATCTTCCATGATCTCAAATCGATTATTGAAGTCTTTTTGGATGACCTTGCTGCTCATTCTCGTCAGAGGATGCGTCATTCCTACCATTTGAGATTAGTGTTTGAAAGGTGCCGCCATTATTTGGTTAGGTTAAATCCTCACAAGTGCATCTTTTGCATGAAGTCTGGTTGCTTATTAGGGTTCATTGTCTCCAAAGAGGGTATAAGAGTTGACCCTTTGAAGGTTGAGGCAATACTTCAATTGTCTTCCCCAAGAAACATTAGACATATTCAATGTTTGTAGGGCATGGAAAACTTCTTACATAGATTCATCGTGAACTTTGCCAATTTGACTAGAGGATTTATGCATCTTTTGAAGAAGGACACTACCTTTTGTTGGGATGAGCGAGCCCAAGAGTCATTTGATGCACTTAAGCGAGCCTTAGCATCAGCCCCGGTGATTAGTCCACCCGACTATAGCCGTGATTTTCTTCTTTATGTGGTCGCGTCTATGGAGATGATTGGTATGGTTTTGGTTCAAGAGGATGAGGAGCTCCAAGAGCATGTCATATATTATCTGAGCTGAAACCTTATAGATGCAAAAATCCATTATTCCCATGTGGAGAATCTTGCCTTACCTACTGTTCATGCAGTTCAAATATTGAGACACTATATTCTCCTTCGCCAGACCTTGGTGGTTTCCCATGTCAATCCATTTCAGTTTGTCCTCACTAGAAGGATGATAGGGGGAAAGTATAATAAGTGGATTGTCATCTTGCAAGAATTTGATCTCGAGTTTGTTTCGGCAAAATCGAAGAAATCATTGATTTTTGTGGAGCTTATATCTGATTTCCCCAGCGAGGAGGAGGAGGAGGCTTGTGAAGATACGTTTTTCAATGAGCACATATTCTTAATCTAAACTTTGGATCCATGGTATGGGGATATTATCATATATTTACAAACATTGAAGGTCCCTACTCACCTTTCACAGGATGAACGATGACGATTATGTCACGTATCCGAGAATTACCTCATAGTGGATAACACATTGTACTGCCATGGGGTAGATTCCATTTTACGTCGTTGTTTAACTCATGAGGAGGCTGAACTTGTGCCGAATGATTGCCATGGAGGGGCGTGTGGTGGTCATTTATCTGGGATTTCTACAGCCCAAAAAATCTTGAGAGTGTGTTATTTTTGGCTGTCGATCTTTAAAGATTGTGTTAATGCGGTCAATAAGTACCACCCTTTCCAGGTGTTTTCACGTAATATGTGCTCGCATCCTACCCCATTACATCCAATCATCACCGTCGGTCCCTTCACTAAGTGGGAGCTCGATTTCATGGATTGCAACCCAGCTTCAACCGGGGGGCATCATCATATTATCGTGGCTGTTGATTACTTCATGAAATGGGCTGAGGCTATGCCCACAATTAAATCCGACGGTGAGACAGCCGCACACTTCGTATTCAACCAGATTATTACTCAGTTTGGTATTCCGAAAGAGCTTCTCACTGACCATGGTAGGCACTTTTGGAATCAGATGATGGAAGTGTTGGCCTTGAAGTTAGGGTATAAGCAGGAGCATTCTTCTTCTTATTACCCTCAAGCAAATGGACAGGTTGATGTAGTGAACAAATCACTCAAGTCCATTCTCCAATGAACCATTGCATAAAGCAAGACCAATTGGCATATCATGTTATATCCTGCTTTGTGGGCTTATAGGACCATGGTTAAGACTGCCACCAATTTTTCTCCATATCAGCTTGTACATGGAGTGGAGTCTGTATTGTTGGTTGAGTGAGAAATCCCTTCTTTGAAACTAGCCATAGAGCTCTTACCAGACACTTCCCCATTGGAGGAACGTTTGGTCCATTTAGAGTAGCTTGATGAGCAGCGTCGAGATGTTTTAGTGGCTCTAGAGGTGAATAAGCGTCGTGTTAAGGTCCAGTATGATAAATCTGTCCATCCAAGGAAGTTTAGTGAAGGAGATTTGGTCATTTTGTGGGACCAAGCTAAAGAGCCCTTAGGGGCAGGAAAATTCAACCCCATGTGGCATGGTCCTTACGTGGTTAAACATGTGTTAGAGAAGGGCGCTTATGAGCTAGTAGATTACGAAGGTATGGCCTTGGCGGAGCCTAGAAATGGGATCCATCTTAAAAAGTACTATGCATGATTGTCAGCTAGGGCTAACTATTGTATATTATTGTACACCATTTTGCATAGTTAGGTTTTTATTATGGTGATCAGGTTTGTTGATCAGCTTCTATTTATTATGGCAGACATCAATGGAGTCTTCCATCTGTACAGGATTCGTGGATGGTGCAAGCCGTCACACTCAACACTCAGCCTTTTCTACTTGGGTGATTTATACTCCTATGGGTCAGGTATTGTCTTCAGGAGGTGTATGTTTACGGCCCTCTTCAAACAATGTTGTTGAATATATTGTCATTATCGAGCTTCTATGGGATGCTATTTCACATGGTGTGCTATCCCTTGAGGTACGTCTTGATTCGGAGTTAGTAGTGTCACAGCTTAATGGCTTGTATCTGTTGAGCCCAGAAATGACCTATTTTAACCACCCTTAATCACTTCTTCTTCCCTATCCTACCCCATTTAGCACATCAATCAGGCTTGTTATCCCCACTTTATCCTTCAAACTGCCAAGGTATGACTGGTCATTGCTTTATCTTATTAATGCTTATGATTGTGATAATTAAAGCTGTGTATCTCTCAATTGTGCTAACATGTTATGATTTATGAAGGTAGTTTGAGATAAGTGGACTGCAGGAAGATTGGGCTGAACAAGTCTCGAAAGGAGGGATATTCGCTGCTCAAGTTGATCCTTAGCCCTCCTATCATCACCCATGGCATGTGGTTCTAATGCGACAGAGCTGTGACAAGGAAGCTGTAACAGAATGCACCATAATTGGGAGTCCTTAGTATATTGATGCTCAGGTATAGTTGTGATCAGAAAATATCACTACTCTTGGGCCGATTAATAGCTTACCTGTGCTTTCTATGTATTTACTATGCCACGTTTGTAACAGCTAGTGTTATTTAGGGCGCCTGAAGATCAGAGATCTTCATGGCTGCCCCAGAATAGGATCAGATGTTACGATCCACATGATATAAATATGGAGATTTGTCTCGACCCGGGGGGTTGCGTAACATATACTTCATTCATTGTATTAGTTGTGAGGAGCAATTTGTGTAATCATTTCATCTTTTAATACAAGGAGTTACTTCTGATTTAAGAGGTTGTACGTTGTTCATCCAGCATCTCTGTGTGAAGGCTGGGCCTGCCTTCCACAGAGATTGTTGTGTTAAATTAGGACTTTTTAATTCATTTGTTGTGTGATGCCCTGTTAATTCTATTTCTTTCATAAGCAGCTGTAGTGAGTGTGGATTTACAGTGTGGTTACATTCCTTGGAGCTCTATAGTGTATGAGGTGACAGTCGACTGAGTAGATAATTATCTTTCATGCAATTTGTGTGGTAGTTGTACACAGCTCTGTTCATCCTACAGTCTTAGTTGTTGTCCCATGAATCTTTGCAACTTGTCTTTACTGTTATGACTGTTAAATTTCATTCCTGCATTTCAATTTCTTAAAGTAGCTGAACTCAATCTTCTACAATTGAATTCCTAGATTAATATTCAATTTATGCTTGTGGCTTTCTAGAGTAATCAGATTGAATAGGTGAATTAATCATTCAGGGATGTGAATAGGATTTGCTTTCATCTGCAATTGTCATTTGAATCCTTGTTATCTTTCCTTAATGCATAGCAGAAAGTAATTACGATTGTAGTACTTAGAAGATAAATGGGATTACACAGGTTCTTGGGATGAGCATGGTTGATAGAGGATAGTAGTGTTCAATTGCAGTGACTTTGTGTTTAAGCATATACTGTGCATTTTATCCTTTGAAATACAAGACTTTCCTAGGTTGACAATAAATATTGTACACTCTGTATGTTGGTAGTAATATACTTGCATATTGGGTGCTCGACAGTATCATGTTAGAGATCCAACATTATTACGGAGATTCTTACGTGTGATATTGTTAGAACGGTAATTTGACAACATAACATACATACATGTTCCAAGAATTTATAATCAAGTTGCTGACTCATATGCTAACTACGTGTTAGATTGCCATTTGTTTCATAGACAATAAGCTCATCATAAACATACATTTTTACACATGTAAATAAATAAACCGATCACCATAAAAAAAATTCATTAAACATCCAAAATGTGATAATACATAGTGTCATAATACAAAAATGGGGCTTCTGATCCACCAAAATATAAATACACAGTAGTACAAAATGTATCACTCCCAGGTATCTAAGCCTGGGGAGGAGGAGGGGGGTTCTAATTGTGAAATTTCACCACGGCTCTAGCTAGCCATCGAAACAACTACACCCATGCTCGTGGAACACCCACCACCTGACGCTGCATGGCCTTAGGCAGGTCCTCGACCTGCGCCATGGGTACCCTGTGTGTCAACCGCACAAAGTTGGTATGAATGCTTTGGAGTTTCCACTCCGCATCCACACCCATAATATCATCTCCTATTCCCCTCCATCTATGACGAGGGAAGCTTTCAGGCCGTCGTGGTCCTACATCTGCATACATATGACAAGATGTCACTATGTGTTGTCACACAAAAACATGTCTTTTTGATTCCATATATCAAAAAACACAAAAAAAAATTAATAACTCAAAAAAATTTAAAAGAGGGTTGGGATTCGTTACCAATGTCACCGTATGTCGATCCTGGTGGTAGTGGCATGTCGGGATCTCCCTGAAAATCTATCTCCGCATAGGGGTATTCATCGATGGCAACTATCTGCAGCCGCCACCATGGAAAGAAATCAGCTGGATAGGGGTTGAACACCCTACCTCCACCCAGACTGCACATCGCATTTGCCCAATGTCGTTGGGCCGGATCTCGAACCCCGTGAAGAGGAACGTCAACTCTAGGGCTCAATCCTGGAACACGCTCAAAGAAAACTGTGCTCAGTATGCTACTGAAACCGAAGTTTTGTACTATGCCCATCTTGCACTCACTGAGCTGGTGCTTCATGTTGCCCAATAGTGCAGTGCTCCAATCGTAAACCGTGGGTCTCATACACTCCACCGCATAGAACATCAGAGGCCATGAGGCCTGGTGGAGTGAGGCTAGCCCTGCTACCCTACCCAATGTCGGTAGTATGGCCTTTAGGCCTAGCACCTGTATGGAGTTATTTGGGATCTAACTCCCGACCTTCTCCGTGTCCGGATAACAATACACTGCTATGTACTTATCTATGGTGAGGCCACCTATGGGCCTGCGAGAACGTAGGTTCACCACTTCCCCCCATCGGGACAATCCAGTAATAAAGTAGATGTCCTCAAATTCTATGGTGAGGGACATCCCGTCAATCTGGAAAGACTCTGAGTCAGGATCCCAGTAGTCTACTAGCATCTACAACAGTCTTAGTTTGGCCCTTAAGCCACCAAGACAACAAAACTTGTAGATCCCGCATGCACGAAGAGCCTGTTGTGCCATTAGATCACCCCGTACTGCTTCTTCTACATCCCCATCCTCACGTTCCCTCCATTCCAGAACCATCCTACACATTTAATTCAATTTTGGGTCATTAGAAATCTTAGAAAACTTGAACGTAGTTGCATACGCGACTGTTTGCTAAACAGCCGCGTATGTACACAACTTTGAGGTTTTTCTTCGTGTATATCCAGCCCTATACGCGGAAAAATCCTTGATTTCCGCATGGGCCATGGCGCATACTTTACGGTGTCCTAGAAATCAAATTGGACCTTGGAAAGTTGAAAATTTTACATGAAAATGAAAGAGCAGGGCATGGGAAATTACCTGGAAAAAACGGTGTCGGATTCCGCCGACTAGATCTCCCGGAATTCACGTTTGAAGTTCTGAGATCAATTGGGTAAAAATTTAAAATGTTATATAATGTTTTGAATTTTTTACTATTTATAGAAATTTTTCAAATTTTTGAAAATTTTTACCCCCTTTTCTATAGTTTTGGACCGTTTCTGACCCTTTTGGGCCGTTTTTTACTATATATGATGTAGGAGACCGTTTTGAGCGTCGTTTCGACCATTGTTTTGATCCGTTCATGTTGATTTTAGGTATCATGTTTAAACTAGCATATAGGTTAGGTTTCACCTCCATTTTCATTTTGTCTGACCTTATAACCGTTTCATTATAACCGTAGGTACAAACCCATTCTATCTTTTTACGGAACCTTCTTATTGTTTTGGAAGTAGCATGATTAGAATGGTAGAGCTTGAACTTACATGGGTACCCTAGTTAGCTCCTTATTTGCATTTGGTGCCCATGTCGACAGTTTTGTCCTTTAGGGTGTGGGAGTCCATTGTATAGTATTGCCATGACATTTCGCAAGAGCCTCATACTCCTCTTGATCGTTAGCTGGCCTGTTTCCCTCGGACTCCCTTATGTCAAGTTTTAATTGCATTATCATGAGCTTTAACTGCCTCATTGAGCCTTATGCCGACTTCCCTGACTTTGATTATCAGCCATATAGCCCGAGCTTGTCTCATGTCTAGCCACGCAGAGCCATTTTATATATCATTTGCAGCTTGATTCCCTATTTTTACCGGGAGGGGACTTTCCCCCGAGTGTCGCTATCCTACACATGTGTCCTTGCATTGAGCATAGGTATGTCCCGCTGCTTGGAACTAGTTTTTTTTCCCCTTGACACTCGTCTCCTCCTAGTCTGTAACTTTAAAGTGATTTTATTCTTTTTCAAGATTTTCAAATATTTGAAAAAGTCCAAAAAAAAAATTAAAACCAAAAATCCGTACAAGAAAAGATGTTATCTTTGGCAGCAGTCGAGCCGTGTCGCCTTCGAACAGAGCACTGTATATCACATCTGTTGGTTGGGTTAATAGTTTGAATTTAGGAGCTATACTCTTTTATCTGAGTTTATCTCCATCGACTGGTTAAGCTTCCAGTCCCTATGGAGCCTCTGTCGATGCCTCCTGTGTCGCAGAGATGTCCCAGTTTTGCATATTGAGTCTATGCTACCAACATTTAGTCACCATTCGCCTTTATGATCTTGTTCGAAGGAAGTTGAAACCTGAGTCAGCCATTCCTCGGTTATCTTTACTTTGCATGTCGTCCATTCCCGATACAGGTACTGGTTCGTGCACCTTATGATCGAGTCCTTCCACATTATGCAGCTTTGTTGAGTACCTCATGTTGGATGATGGGGGATGCCTTAATGCCCTCCTTCCAGCAGATTTCATCCCATCGACTTTAGATCATTTATTCTAGGATAGGAATCTAGAGTCATTTGTGAGTGCCTTGATACTTGCAGTCATCAGCGGCAGGTTCTCTCGCCATCAACAGTTTTTTGGGAATACATCAATGTCCCCTGATTGATGGATTCTCTCAAGTGTTCGACCTCAACACATTTATTCACACTTGCTAGTTTGTACTCTAGTACCTTGATTCCCATTTTCATTATCGGTGGGTGATCTCGCGTCCGTTAACGATATACATCAATGACCGGTAATCAGACGATGGAATACTATGTTCGACCTCGACACCTCTATTCACATAGTAGGACATGTACTTGTAGCAGTTTGTGTAGAAGACCTTCCAGACTGGTGGCATCTCTTATATGCTACCTCCTTGATCGTGCCAGTGTTCATGAGATTTCAGCTCTCGTGACTTGATTCCAATATATGTCAGACATTTCTAGCCATTATGGAGATCTTGATCCATTTTATATCTTCAGTCTTCATGGAGATCATGATCCTTTGTATCTCTTCATCTTGGAGATTCTGATCTATTTATATTGTACATGGCAATGACCACATATGTCATATTGTATCATGCATATTCATGGCCATTTTACTCTTATGTATCCGGGACCGCTATATGTATTTACAGTTATGTGTAGAGTTGTATCATTGTATAGTGTTGATTGGATGGCTGGTTCTTCCACTGGGTTCTTCATCACTTCACTTCTGGGATGGACTTATAATGTATTTCGGCCATCTTATGACCCCTCTGACTTCACACATTAGGGGGCATCTGTTATAGCTCATTTTACCACACATGGTGAATCACATTTTTATGGCCTTCCTTGTCCCTCTGCAGACTCCTTTGGCCCCATGGACCATTTTTGTTCCTTTGATGTTTCCAAGATCATCCCTAAAAACATGCAAAAATTGTCATACGGGACTTTTAAACCCTTTCTCGCGTATATACGCGGGTTTGACCCCTAAAACCATGTACATCGGGATGTGTGCAAAAGGCCAAATTATTTTGGAGTTTTCCTTGATGTGGATCCGACTCACTTGTTTCCTGGCCTTCCATATGCCTTGAGATCACTCGAATTCGACCTTTCATTACCCCATTGAAGAGCTATATAAGGAACCCTTTGGATACATTGAAGGCATGAGGAATTGAGAGCAAGAAAACTGTTATCACTCCAGGAAACTACCTAGTTTTATAAGCTAGGTATGCCTGGTAACTTAAGAAATTATGTTTTTGTGTTTTTGTAAAGGTGGATCAATGGGACAACTCAATCCGAGTATGGCATTCAGACATTCAG
>LPNX010021941.1:54323-103782 GCA_001517045.1 Pseudotsuga menziesii
GTCCTGATGTAGTGCAGATAAGCCTCCCAAGGCTGTTGATGACTCTTCCAAAAGATAGAATTCGAATTTACTGAATGACCAAAAATCCTATATTTTTTTGCCTTTGAAAAAGACACCAAATTTATTTGAATAACCTCTTCTGACCTTATCTCACACAAATAGCATTCAAATATGACTTTATAATTCACCATTTATCCATTAGAATCGAGCTCAAGCCATTTGGATTCAAAAAATCCCGATCTGGGCAAAAACATTAGCTTGCTGCCCTGTAACAGGTTTTGTAAGCATTTTCTGACATGTGATCTTGCGGGGAAATTTCAACTACCTTCCTGATCTCTAAAACAAAATCTGATTGCACCAATGGATAGCTTATGATTTGTAGATGTCAATCGACCATTTGAACGTGCCAAACGGACATTCCACGGCCGAGAAAAACGATTTTTACCAAAGGTAGTTTTTATCTGGAAAAACAGATTTTCGGCAGTTAAGCCTTCTATCTGTTTCGTGCTTTAGCTGTCGAAAATGACCTGTTTCGGCGGTTAACTAACCTTTCACAGACAAGCTTAGCTGCCGAAAGCTGAGATTTTGAATTTTGAAGATTAAAACTTGGATGAATGAAATTTTCAACTATATACTTCAAAAGAGGACCTCTTAATGGATTCTAAAAAATTTAGAAGGAAACTTTTTGACTTGATCCTATGTCCTAAAATAATGAAAATTTGACGGGGTTATTTTAGGAGATAACAAAAACTATAGTCCATTGTTGATGGAGCTTATCCTTTAGTCTGCATCTCTTTGTCCCTTGGAGCAATTTTGTGTTCTTCACAAGCTTGCCCTTTTCTTGCGATCTTGCTATCGAGAGATGGAGGATTGAAGTGGTGGAGGCCCAAGTGGGGGACTCAATTTCTCCGATTTGCAGACGTGCCGACAGAGGTTGTCTCTATTGTAATCTCTGTTTTATATTAATAGAAATATCTTTTCCTGTCCAATAATGTGTATTTGAATGAATATTTGATCCATGGATGATTTCAAATGATTATATGTTATTGATTATATATTCTAGAGTAGATCTAACATGATTATATATAGCATGCTTGTCTTGTTTATTGAATGTTGAGGAAGCAATTTATCAATTCAAGTTGAAGTTGCAAAGCTCAATAGGGACCTACATCAACCATCTGGAATAAGGTATGAATCAAGATCCTTTAGTGTTAGATATTTGGTTTCTCTTGCATATAGGAAAGGATTGATTTCTGGAGTCAAGTTGTCTGTTGTGGTACCCCAAGCCATAAGAATTTCTCTCCGTAACAGTACTTCACGTACTCGATTGTATATCAGAAGGCCCCTTGTGAATGGTTATGCATTAGATAACACTACTACCGATTTGAGCTCCCATGTACCTTACGTATATCAGGAGACCCCACTAGGATACCCTGAGCATCTGAGAAAATTCCTTTTGGCTGTCTTGTGTGGAGCAATACACTGAAAACAACATTCTGGGAGACTACTACGCATGTACCCCTGAGGTATATCGCGAGTTGCACCTACTTGATAATCCTAGTGAGAGACCAGCTATTTTGAACCCATCCTATCATTTAAGTCTGCTTGTGACCTTTAGCTCAACGTAGGTTTTGTTTGTGTGTTTTCTCCTTTTTTGACCTAGATTAGGTAACTTCGATGACCACCATGGTTGAGAAACTTGCAAGACATCAATCTCATAGATTGCAAGGTTTATCTCCTGACTCTCCTCCTACCATGGAAGGACAGGAAGGGGTAACCATGGAACAACTAGCTTTTGCTAATGTTCATGTAGGGACTACCCTAGCTAGTGAAACCAGAGAAGAATTCACTATTTTTACAAATCCTTTGGTTCAACTCCCTTTTATAGCTGATGTTTCTGTGCATCTGTCGTTGGAAGGCCATATCAATATTCCTACTCCACCAAATTATGGCTTGGATGCTCCTTTTTGGAGGATTTCTATGGGCCAAGTTATTGTTGAATTCGAGGTTATTAGACCTTCACTAGGAAATCCTCCTTTGGGAGAGGAGGAACAGAGAAGAATTAATGCATCTCTCGATCGAGCTCGTAACTTTTTAAAGAGAGTAGAAAGAATCATTCCTCCACCTGTGTCTTGTTATGAAACTATGCCGGCACGGTTACCTCGTAATACAGACACTTGGACTATAGCTGAAATTAAACCTTCTTATGACAGTCGTCCAACCTATGGCGAGACTTCTCGCAACCCATGTCCTGAAGGATATCGTTCATTGACTCAAGTGTTAGGACCTATTGAAAAAATTCCATTTCAAGGTAATCCAGGTCTAGATGATAATCCTACAGTCTCGCATCTTGACCTCGTTACTAGTCCTTCCATGCCAGTCATGGTTGGTGGGTGATCCATAAATCAAGTTATGTCAGCACATTCTAATGCCAGGGGGAAACCCTCGGCACAAGTTATGTCATCTGTTAGTGGAATTATTGCAAGTTCAGGACAAGTTGCAACTGTATCACAACCTGCAGTTTTCATCCCTCCTACTAATATCAATGTTGTCCCCCCCCCCCCCCCATCTAGTTTAGGCCAACCCGTAGGAGTGAAACCTGTCAATAATCCAGCTTCTTGGAAATATACTTATCCAGGAACTTAGCCACCTACGTTCAATCAAGTTTATGAACAACCATCACCAGCGGCTATTTATCCTGGAATTCCCTACCCTAGAAATGCTTTTGTACCTTAGGGACAACCTAATTGGTCCAATGTTATTTCATATGGAAGATATTTTGTTAATACTGCTAGAGGATATGGTGGCCCCCCCCCTCGAGGACCACCGCGTGGACTTGGAGGACCTGGAGGACCTAAAGGACCTGGAGGTCCTGGAGGACCTGGTGGACCATTTGGAGGACCACCACCACCACCTCCTGGAAGACCACCACCACTACCACCACCTTTCGGAGGACCCCCTCCCTTGGGTGGCCCACATCCCTATGGAAATTCTGGAAATCAACAGTCTTTTCAACAAACTTCGGGGGCATCATCCATACCCATCTATCAATGAGCATATGGTCCTACTGGTCAACAAATTCCATATCAGTACTACTAGTATCCGCAACCAAATCAACAACTACCATTTCTAGCTACTTTAGATCTGCCAGATTTGTCAAGATTGATAAATGACCTGATCCATTATGACCCCTCTTGGCCTGCCATTCCTGTAAAGCTTCCTTCAGATATACCCAAGTTTGATGGTAAACCCGGTGAAGATGCAAAAAACCATGTGATGAAATTTCACTTATGGTGTTCATCAAATTCTTTAATGGATGGTTCAATCCGTCTAAGGCTTTTTCAAAGAACCCTCACTGGTATTGCTGCAAAGTGGTACATCGAGTTACCACAGCACTCTTTTTGGGACTTCAATGCTTTAGCAATGGAATTTTTAACAAACTTCCAATTGCCAATCTGATATGAAACAGGTACAGACCTTTTGACTTCACTTCGACAAACCACATCAACCCACATCTATGATCATATCCATGAATGGAGACGAAGATGAAGGTTAATTAAGGCCCCCATTCCTGGTCAGTTGCTCGCTGATTGGTTTACAAAGTCTTTACTTCCACCTATTTCTGGAGATATTTCCATGGGAGGCGTTGTTACTGAGGAGCAAGCTATTAGCCACGCTCAATACCTAGACTTGGTTTACTCCCAATCAGGTACTCTATATGATCTGATTCCCCATGCTCCTCAACCTACAATTGATCCATCAAGACCCGCAACTAAACCACCTGCTAATGGGATACTTGGTTCAGTTCAAACGCAAACGACGGAAAAACCTTCCAAGAAACAAAATCAAGTCGCCACTCCGTTAAATCAAACAGCACCATCTACCAAACCTACATCCTCCCCTATTGCTTGCACTGAAGTAAACATGATCCAATCAAATGAGCCTTCCAGCGGAAAGAAGAAAGGCAAAAATAAATCTAAAATTCCCGATAATCAACAAGAAGGAAACAAAACACAGAACTCAGATAATGATTCAAAAGGTAAGCGAAAGGTAAAATTTCCTTGTTTAATCTGCGGAGGTGACCATTTTACAAAAGAATGTCCTCACCATGAGGAAGTTAGTAAGTTTTTGAAAACTTCACCCAACCCAGCAATCTTGAAAGATCATTTCCCTTCCCAACAGTAGTTAATTGATCATAAGTTCTTAAACTAAACTTCTTCCTCTATCGATGAAGTTCGAATGATGTCTAGTGAAACGGTTAATTTAACTACAAGAGCACATAGTTATGACCCTCCTCCAGAAAAGAAACTTGATGATATTCCATCTGAAAAACCCTCAACTTCCACACCTCCTCCTAATAATGGTCTTCATATTGAAAAACCTATACCAGAAGAAATTTTCCATCCACCAAAGGGTACTCTACGTAAGTCCATAATCAATCCTAACGCTTGTGCCGCCCAATATTATAATATTGTTGAATATTTGGCCCAGGCACCCTGTGCTATGTCAGCTTTAGAGGTACTTCAAACCTGCCCAACTCAATGGAAAAACTTGCTTGCTGCCCTTGGAGCTATGGATCCCGAGAATAGTAACATCATCACTTTCAAACTGGATGATTTCAAGACGAGACTCTCACATCAGTTAGCTTTCCATATCATTACCAAGATTGCTGGAAAGACTATCCGTCGTACCGTTTTGGATGAGGGTGCCTCTACATCATTTATGTATTTATCTTGTTGGAGAGCCATTGGTTCTCTCGAAATAAACCATTCACCTACCACTCTTAAGACTTTTGATGGTCACGGTTTTCAACCCTATGGATTACTACCTACCATCCATGTTGAACTAGGGGGGGGGGGAAGTCTCCATTCATATTGAAGTCATCTATGCTCCTTTGGATTACAACTTACTCCTAGGTCGTAACTGGTTTTATGCTATGCAAATTGTAGCATCGACCGTTTTTCGGGTCATCCAGTTCCCATTCGAAGGAAAGATTGTTATTATTGATCAATTAGATTTCATCACACCTAGTGCCATTACAAATTATGCAAATATAATTCCGCTCCTGAACACCCCACAGTATAAGGACATTGTAGAAGGTCTTATCAAATATTCTTCACTAATGGGAGTCTTTCCCTCATTTGGTCCTCCTCCTGCTTTGCAAACTACATCTATTAACATGATTTCTACCTCTCATACAGACAAAGGAAAAGCAATTACTAATGAATCAACATCCCTTTCCCCTTTCGAGGAAATTTACAATGCAATCCAAGCTACCAGTGATTCCCCCACTAATGACCACTTTTTGGTGGCCTTAGACCACTATCACATGCTATACTGGCTCGAAATCCCCTCCCCATATCTAGATTATCTTTCACACACACTTCCTACGGATGAATCTATTATGGAAGTTATGTCATTAGACGAGATGCCTTGCGAAGATTAGCACCACAGATCTTCTTTCCTTCCACCTTGCCATATGGTAGAAGACCACTTCACCTCTACGGTTTCATCTGATATAGTCCTCAACCCTCGGTCTCTGATCCTCACTCGTAGTGTCGATTTTGAAGGAAACTTATGCAACATTACAAAAACTATGCCTGTAGATGTATCAGTGAAACCTGGTGTTCAGAGAAACATTTTCATCAGACAGAACTCTTCACCTGAAGAGGTTAAAACATACATGGTCCTTTTTAAGGAATTTAGACATGTCTTCACATGGACATATGAAGAAATTCCAGGGATTGATCCCTCTATTGTTGTTCATGAAATAAAAACTTACCCTGATTCCAAGCCCGTCCGTCATAAACTACGACAGGTCTATCCAAGAAAAGCATCCGCTATTAAAGAAGAAGTTGAGAAACTTCTCATGGATGGTTTCATTTACCCCGTACCATTAATTGAATGGGTGTCCAACATAGTCTCTGTGAACAAAAAACATGGTAGTATTAAGGTTTGTATCGATTTTAGGGATTTGAATTGAGCTTGTCCAAAAGACAACTTTCCCACTCCCTATATCGATCAGATAATCGATAACTGTGCTGGAAGCATTATTTTTTCCCTTATGGATGGCTTCTCTGGCTATAATTAGATTGAGATTCTCCCGCCACATAAACACAAGACGACATTCATTTTCCCTTGGGGAACTTTTTCTTACAGTAAACTACCTTTCAGTTTAAAGAACATTGGCGCGACATTCCAACGTGCCATTTCCTACGCTTTTCATGACATTAAACATGTTGTGGAACCCTATCTTGACGACCTTCCTGCTCATTCCAAGCAACGGGATATTCATGTCGATCATCTGAGAGCTATGTTTCTTCGATGTCGTCATTTTAATATTCATCTAAATCCCCATAAATTTCTTTTTTGTGTAGAAGTTGGCCGACTTCTTGGTTTTATTGTTTCCAAAGATGGCATCCATATAGATCCCTTGAAAATTGAAGCTATCTTATCCCTACCTGCTCCCACGAACGTAACTGAACTCTAAAGTTTGCAAGGGAAGGAAAACTTTCTATGTCGTTTCATCTACCATTATGCGGAAAGGACACATGGTTTCATGAGGTTGCTCAAGAAAGATACCCCTTTTGTCTGGGATGACTTCGTGCAACGCGCATTTAATAATCTTAAACATGCACTTACCCATGCACCAGTGTTACAACCACCAAATTATGCTAAGGACTATTCCTTGTATGTGGTTGCATCCTTGTCTACTATAGGCATGGTCCTTGTTCAAGCAAATGAACATGACCAAGGACAAGTGATCTATAATGCTAGTAAGAGCCTTCTCAACTCTGAAACTCAATACTCACATGTGGAGAAACTTACTCTAGCCACGGTCATCGCGGTCCAGAAGTTCCGTCATTATATTTTGCTCTGTAACACCACTGTTTACGCATATTCCAACCCCATGTACTATGTTCTTACAATTCAAGTGCTTGGGGGAAAATACTCACGTTGGATCGTGATTCTCCAAGAGTTTGAGCTAGAATTTGCCAAAAGTACTTCCAAGAAGTCCCTCGTTTTTGCAGAGCTTATATGTGACCTTCCTCGTACTACTGAGACTAGAGATCCCTTTGATTCATTGCCTTATGAATCATTGTTTCTCATTAGCATGACTATCCATGGTATAGAGATATCATTTTATATCTCTAGACCTTATGATACCAGCCTACTTCCTCTCGAGACAAATGTCGTCGCATTCACCATCAGGCCAAAAGCTATCTTATTCTGAATGATACCCTATATTGTCGTGGTGATGACTCTATCTTACGACGTTTCCTTACACATGAAAAGGATGAGATTGTTCTGAATGATTGCCATGCTAGAGCTTGTGGCAGTCATCTCTCTGGGTTGGATACTGCCCAGAAAATCTTGTGTGCTGGGTATTTCTGGCCTTCTATTTTCAAAGATTGTATTGAAACAGTCAAGAAATTCCCACCATGTCAAATGTTTACTCCCAACAAATGCACACATCCAGCTCTGCTTCATCATGTTGTAGCAGTTGGACCCTTTGCAAAATGGGGCATAGACTTCGTGCACTATAGACCTACCTCAGTCGGGGGGCATGGCTACATTATCGTGGTTGTGGACTATTTTACAAAATGGGCTGAGGCAATGCCCACATATTCCGAAGACGGTAATATTGCTGCACTATTCTTATTCAATCATATCATTGCTATATTCAGGATTCCTAGGGCCATTGTGACCGACCATGGGTCACATTTTCAAAACAAGATGATGGCAGACCTTAGTGTAAAATTAGGGTTTCATCACGATAACTCTACACCATACTATCCTTAGGCCAATGGCCAGGTTGAGGCTATAAACAAATTATTAAAAACAATGCTTCAACAGATGGCAGGGCAAGCCAAGTCAAACTGGCATTTATAGCTCTTCTCTGCGCTCTAGGCCTATAGGAATACTGTCAAAACTTCCACCAGTTTTACACCTTTCCAACTAGTATACGGACTGGAAGCTACTCTCCCGATAGAATGTGAGATCCCTTCTTTAAAACTTGATGTGGAATTATTACCCAATACCACTATAAACGAAGAAAGATTCTTGTATCAGAACAAACTTGATGAAACTCAATGTGATGCTGCCTTAGCTAATGAGGCGCATAAATGAAGAATGAAAATCCAATATGACAAGATAGTCCAACCCTGTTCATTCAATGAAGGAGACCTGGTTTTGACCTATGACTAGAAGCATGACAAACTGGGGGCAGGAACATTTGAGTCTATGTGGCATGGACCCTATATTGTCAGTATTGTTTTAGAGAAGGAGGCATATGAATTGGTTGATTACGATGGGATACCTTTGGGAGAGCCCCGAAATGGGCTCTACCTCAAAAGATACTATGCCTAGGTCATCTAGCATAGAGTCTTGTGTAAATATTGTTTATAGTTTGTTGTGTGTCTTAAGCTTTGAGAGGTGTGTCTTTTGTGTGATTTAAAATGTGTTTTTTTCATAAAACCCTACTTATGCATGTCTTTTGTCTAATGGACAGATGACTTCCTTCATTGGTTTTGCTAACGGTTCTCATCGATATACTCTTAACCTTGCATCAACAGTTTGGGTATTGTACTCTCCTACAAGTGAGCTAGTGAGTTCAGGGGGTATTCTTTTAGGTCCCTCCACCAACAATCTGGCAGAATACCATGCCATGATCGGATTGCTGACGAAAGCCCTAGCTAATGATGTAAGGGAAATTAGGGTTTACCTAGACTCTGAACTAGTTGTTCAGCAGCTTAACCGATCCTACACCATTCGAAATTCCATGCTTCTTCTTACTTTTTGAAGAGTTAGGTTGTTAGAGAGGTCTTTTGAGAAAGTTACATATCATCACATCTCGAGACACTTAAATGTTGTGGCAGATTCCCTAGCTAACTATGTCTTGGATTGGAATATTGCTCATAATTAAAAGTCCATTTGAAAACATAAAAACATGTGTAAATTCATAAGTAGATAAATCATTCCACACATCACATTTTCCACACGCAACTGTAAATATAAAAGTATGTCATATATATATATATAAGTTGTAGCACTGAGATACAAAATTTGGGTTGAAGCATCTCTAGCTTTCAGTGCCCATTCAGGACCATAAAAAGTTCATAATACATGTACATAGGGAAAAATACGAAGCTTCAAAACTTTCAGTAATACATATACAAAAAGTGAAGATTAAGGTAGACTAATGCTCATGGTGATCATGGTAGCACGCAATGGCTTGGGCCACTCTAGGAAGTAGTCTGGAGAACCGTCCAGAGACACCTGTGGTATGGCACTGATAACGCCTAGGAAACTCATCAGTGGTCATGTCAGGAATACCCACAGTCAAGTGTTATAGGTTCTTCTCAAGATCTCCAAGATCTTCCTCAGCTTTGGAGCGGTACACCATCATATCTCGGGTACCTGCTCGCCTAGCAATAGGCAACATCCCAGTTGGGAAAAAAGATTCAATGTCTGCATGAAAAACATTTTTATCTCAGTACTACATAAAATAAAAAATGAAATAAGTATAAAATTTCAAAAAAACATAAGTGGATAATGTCTTCTTACCTCGGTCATCCCACACTTCCCCCTTATGTAAGACTAGCTTCGGGTCATTTCAGAAGTATGCCCCCTCATAGGCATAGTACTCCACCATAAGTAGCTGGTTTCTCAACCAGGGAAAGAACCTGGAACCATAAGTGACTTTAGGTCCTCCACCTCCGAGACGAGGCATAGTTTTCACCCATGCAAGCATCCTCGAATCTTCAGGATCTAGTTTGGTAATGGTCACCTGGGGCCTCATGTGAGGTACCCGCTGTAAGATAAAAGAAACCACCACTACTTCAGTGTCCCTCTTTCACACTTGTTCAGTTGACTCTTCAGACACACCAACATGCCTTCACACCAGTTGAAGACAGTGGGCTCAATGCACTGCAAAGCATATAGCATGTGAGATCTGCTGGTAACATGTGCAGCCCTAGTACCTACCACCTTGCCAATGGTATATACTACTGTCCTCAAGGGGATATACACTAGAGACTTGATATTATCTTGCTCGATTGGGACTCTATACCCAATGAGCAATGTTGATCGATGATATCATCCAAGGAGCCTTCTCCCCCTCGTGCTCCAGATAGAACCACAGGGCTTCCCCTCATAGATAAACTGGTCAAAAAATTAATATCCTCGATCTCTATAGGCAGGATGTGGACTCCCACCACAAAATTCTCTTGGTCAGGATCCCACATGTTTATGATGTACTCTAACAGCTGGACATATGCTTTCATTCCTGGGATCCGGAAATACTTAAGAATCCCACAGTTTCATAAAGACTCAATGGTGGCTGGGTCATTCACCGCCTGGGTGTCTGGGACTTCATGCTCCCTTCCTTTCCAAATTACCATGATGAACCTGTTACTTGTAAAATCCATGATTAGTAAGTATATCATGGAAAAAGAAAGAAAAAAAATGATGTTATAAATTAAAAAGCAAGATTATAAACATGAAAAAATCATCTTTTGAGTGACCTAGGGTTTTATTTTTCTTCTTTCTCTTCCTGCGACGCTATTGGTTTTCACGCACAGAGCACCACGGTGCTCCTGCCCTTTGCATGCAAATCGTCGGGTGCATGTCCATTGTGGACAAAGCGTCGACGACGCTCCTATCCCAACATGGCAGAGCGCCATCGAGGACGCATACCGACGACCAAAAAACCCTAGAAAGAAGGAAATTTTGCCCTATATTTTAGCTAAAGACCTTTGTTGGAATGCTAAATACTCTACCCTATCTTTGCAAAAGAAGCAAAATGGAATTTATTGAACATGAAAAAAGGATAGGATCAAATGCTTACCTCTTCTATGGATAATGAAGCAACAATGAAGTGGAATGCCCTTTCCAAATCACCGGAGGAACTCTTGCTCTCAAAGCCAACTTCCAAAAACTCACAAATGGTAAAAAACAATTGGTAAAAATAACTTACCTACCCTTTCTATTTATAGAATGTTTGAAGTTTTCAAATATGCATTGTAATTTATTTAATTTTGAAATCCAAATTATTTTGGTAAAAGTGGGTTTTTATTTTTTACTTTCTATAATTTTGAAAAAAGTGGCTTTTAATGGTATTTTTTTGAGTTTTTTCAGGTGAATGTTGTGTCATGGTTATGATTTAAGCTATTTTTGTCTTTTTCGAGCTTAGAGCAAAACTAAAAAAGTACCGAGCGTTGTTTACACTTTTTACATGCTCGTTAAAATTCCAGTAGAAAGGTGTCAAGTATACTTTTTCGCTTTTTTAGACTCGTAAAAATGGATTATGAAAAAGGAACTCGGTTCGGGAGTTATATTTAAGCTCTTTTCAGTCTCCTCAAAACACAAAAATATTTCCAATTGAACTTGTTACGTTCACGCTTGTAAAATAATCAGAACGGTCGACTAGTTGGGGGTAGGTTATCTCTTTTTCAGACCGACTGGCCTTATTTACGAAAAGGACCCTTTTGGAGTCTTCTTAGTCATTTCAGACTCTCTAAACATGAAACGACAAATGATTTTGCTTTCATCAGACTCACAAAATTACACAATGAAAGACCCTATTTGGGAATGAACCCCTCCTTTCTCAGGTTCGTGAAAAATATGAGAGTGGACTCATCACTTGATGAGCTTCAACGAGTGTTTGTTACCCTCTTTGGAATCATAAAAACGAAAAGAGGCACTCACCTTTAGAGGTGGGGAAATTAAAGGAAAGGGGAATGGTTTTCATTCTTTTATATGGAAGTACTCTACAGTCCACCTTTGAACATGGAACCTATCTGCATTTGCATATCTGAACAGTTGGGTTTTCAGCTTGTCTCCGAGTCGATCCACTTTTGTGAGTCACCTGACTCCTTTGAGTCAATTCAAAGAATCCTTTGTCAAATCCCTTGCATTACACCTCATTCTATTCTCATTTAATTCGAAGCTACCAAGTCATGTGTCATGTCGTCAAATTGTTCAAAGGATGTCTCTCCTAGAATCATAACTCATCAGTAACTTCGTTTGTCCTTAAGAGTCAGTCATTGTCTAAGTCAGTCTGTTACTTCAAATCAAATTTTGTTCCTAGTTTCGTGTCACTAATGTGGGAATCATCATGACCCTCTTGTGACAATTCTATTCCTGTCGACTTCAAATCATTATCCAAGAATTAGACCTAGAAACCTAGACATTACCTTGGGCCTACATGCCTCAATGGAAGGTTACCTCGCTTTCGACATGAGTTTACATCATTGACTCTTGATTGAAATACCTCATAAATTGTTTGAATTCAAGTCCTTTATTCACATTCGATGGTATGTACTAAGATACTTTGGGGATCATTGACATCAATGATGATTACCCTCGTACTTGTCAACAGTTTACATTATTGACTGGTAATCAAGTGGTCTCTACCATGTTTGACATCAATACATTGTAATCACATTGTTAGATTCCTATTGTTTGGAGATCGGAATGAAGACCCTGAGTGGTTAGGCTAACATCATTATTTCCTAAGCTCAGGTTGCGTTTGGAGATCATTCACAGTCATGACACTGATCCACATTGTATGTTTGGTGGCTTTGTTCTATATCTGACATTGAGAGGCATAGATCTACTTTGTATATCTTGTAGCTATGTCCTACTTCTTGTAGCATTTATTCATGGATCTACAGTGTATCATTAGTAGCCATGACATGGTCATCATCATAGATCTGCAGTGTATTGGTCTGCAGCTATGATTGGGTTGGATAAAGTCAGTTACCCGTCCTATATGAGTCTATCTCTCTTTTCCTTTGTATCAGACAGAAAACTTTGCAAACTATTTCACCTATCATCTTCTTCTGGCTTCATACTTTGGGGGGAATGTTGTTGCACCTGAAAATATCACACTGCTTGTCAGCCTTCAGAATAATTTCATGTTTCCTGTTAACCTCCCAAAAATCCTGGTCTGGGTCACCTTGAGCATTTTTTTCCTTGACCTAGAAGAGACAGCACTTCCTTGTATTTTGCACAGAGCGTTGGCGACACCTATCTCAGTTGAGCAAAAGGCATTGTTTTCCTTCTTTTTTGGAAAAAACCCTAGGTCGACGTTCCTCTCAGTTTGGCTAAAAGCACCGGTGGTCAGTAAAAAGGAAAAAAAGATGTTTCTAGAAGCTTATGTACAGAATCCTTCATGAAATTAGTTCCTATATGCCTGGGAGAGGTGGCATTCACCTCCCTCACCTATAGGGATCTCATTCTATCCTTTTGTCAAGTCATCCCATGGGTTCTAGGCCTATAAATGAAGCCTTCATGAAGAGAGTGGGGGAGGCTAGAAAAAGCATCCTTATGTTGCTAGTTTGAAGTCTGAATCAGAGGCAAGGTAGAGGTAGCTTGTGCTTGGAGAGGTCTTCATAGTCATAGGAGATTGTAGACATTTTTTATTAAGATAGAAGCCATCGACATCAAGGCTTTTGGTTGTACTTCTTTCTCATCCATGTATTATTACAAAGACATTTCCCTTTCCTATATTTTATTGTAGTATTTGTAATTAAATATTATTAGATTCCTTGATCACCAATATGGATAGTTAGTTTGGCATGATGCTCTCATCCCTTTTGTTTGTCTTGTGATCTCTTTTGCAGATATAGAACCGTTGCAAGGACTTTCTGGAGAGAAGATAAACAAATCCAAGGTTGAGGTATAATGTGTTTTATGTTAATTGATTTAATTATTCAAGGAGAGGATATGTTGTTGTGTCTTTTTGTTCTATAGTTGTGTCTTACATTGCAGAGGAACAAGCAGTGTCTGCCTGAAAATGAAACAATGACTATGAGTGGGTATCCTTTAGTTGTTAATAGGAATTATCACCTATATGGATAGTCAGTTTGGCATGATGCTCTCATCCCTTTTGTTTGTCTTGTGATCTCTTTTGTAGATATTGAACCATTGCAAGGACTTTCTAGAGAGAAGATAAACGGATCCAAGGTTGAGGTATAATTTGTTTTATGTTAATTGATTTAATTATTCAAAGAGAGGATATGTTGTTGTGTCTTTTTGTTCTGTAGTTGTGTCTTACATTGCAGAGGAACAAGCAGTGTCTGCATTGGTTGATAATTCCTATTAACAACTAAAGGATACCCACTCATAGTCATTGTTTCATTTTCAGGACACCTTACCAGGGGTGCAATGGTCAAAGGTTGAACTGAATATTCACCTACTCAGACGTGTCATGAATGGGGTATCCTAGTTTCCATTCTTCTAGGGATTTTTTTTGGGATACCTCTTGCTAGGGGGATATCCCATAGACATTACTAATCTTCTAAGCCGTATTTTTTGACTCGGATTTCATCACCCTATAAAGGATATGGTTTGTGAGGGCTTCGATCTCTTTAGTTAGGTGTTTACATGCTCTCATACCTCATATTTTAGCGAGTCCTTTTATTTCTAGTTAGTGACTGCTTGTTGGCATTCTGGTTGTTTTTGTTGCTCATCTGTTGTGGCACGGGATTGTAGTAGAGTTTAGAGTATGTTTTTAGTTTGAGTGTCACTTTGATTGAGAGATCTTCTTTTGCACACATGACTGTAGTTGGATTTTTCAGCCTTTTCTTATCCTTCTTTCGCACTTACGTCACTCTGCCATTGTTACTCCTTCAAGGTCCTCTCGCTGGATTCAAGGGAAAACATGATATTTCTGTTCGCTAGATTGATTATGCTGCATCACTAGATGACATCACTCACTTTATTTGGTTTCCTTTTTTTGAGAGAGTCATGTTCGAGACCGATCCCTACCACTTAGATCCTTCACCCCCATATAGCCCCATAACTGGTCACATCCAATCATCTGGTAGCGGACCTTTACCTACAGGAACCCCACCTACTAGGAACCCTCCCATTAACAACCCACCTACTGGGAACCTTCCCATCACGAAGCTGCCTACTAGGAACCCTCCCATTGGGAACCCACCTACGGGAAACCATCCCATGAGAAACCCACCTTCTAGGATCCTCCCTTCTTAAAATACCCTTGTCAATGACCCCCCTACTAGGCATGTCGTAAGGGGGAACCCATACACAGTGTAATTTTTTTATGGGAAACCCTTCCTCCAGCAAACCTCATGTAGAAAACCCACCTATCGGAAACTCTCCTCCAGGGAACCCTTAGTTGACCTTACCTCCACATGGAGCACCTACAGTTGCGAGTCTACCCTTTAACGCTAGTCTCAACCTTCCTGATCTAGAACAATTGGCCAATGATTCCATTAAACACGATCCTACCTAGCCACCAATTCCTATGAAACTCCGTTTGAATATCCACCAAATATTGGGTGTTTTATTGTCTTAATTAATTCACCAAATATTTAATTTATACCGAGGTTTGTAATCTTAGAGTTGACATAAAATATATGCGAAGGTAGAAGGGTTCCTAAGGTGTCGTGGAAATATTTTAGCGGAGAAAATATCGAAAGATCTTTCAAAATGAAAAACCGAGTCAAACTCCAGAAATTCAACTACTAAGGTAATTAAACTAGGACAAGATTACTAGATTAGAGCAGTATCGATCTATACTACTCTACTCTATAAACAATAAAAAGATATATATACAATATTATCCTAAGAAAGTAAACTACCCTCTATGGTGAAATCTATTAATTTGATTTTTAATCTGTGAATTAGAAAGGGTAAAACAAATTCAAAACCCTTACTATATTAACACAAGAGATTATATTATTTGAGACAATATTACAACTACTTAATTTATCTAAGAAATCCAATAACTAAACTATACATGTGATTGAAAAATATACAATAATTAAACTAAACTGTTTAGTTCCATTCTCCTTGAGGATTCTGAGGGTATGCATTCATTGTGATCGAAACTGGAGAAGGAGGTGTATCAAAATGGCTTTCAAAAGAAATAAATAAACTGAATGGGATTAAATATAATTTAACTTCTACAAATAGATGTAAACTAAGGAGTGTCCAGTTACAAGTTTGTTGGGGCCTGGAAATTCGCAGGCGGCAACAGTAAGGGATTCTCCCCAATCAACGTTCCCAACTAGCCCGTTGACTGTTTGGTATAGGGAATCCGTCCGGTTTACGGTCCGGCCACCGTAGGTCAAAGTAACAAAACAAGGGTTTACCGGTTGCGGCCCGGTCCACCGGAATTTGTAATTTTTTGACTTAAGAATGGAATGCAAATGTCTACCTAATTATGTCGGGTGGTGAAGGATGCAAGGAGCATTCACAAAGTGATGCGCAGGTTCTTACCTCTCGTCTTAGGCTCACCGGCATCTGAATCACACATGCAGTAATGAAATGAGCTAACTACCTATCTATCCCCGGGGATCCAACTTGTAATTAATATATGAGTAACGTGGATGTGCATACATGATAAAAGCAATTACAGATAGCTGACATTCACTTTTACGAGCATGAACAATGAAAGATATTTCAACAACCAGATAGCTAATTGTTTATGATCAACTTACATTACTCATGGTGGTTATTTCATAAAATAAAACAAAAATCATTTCAACAAAGACATAGGTCATAAAGTTAGAACGATCTCACGATTCATGGATACAATGCTGGAAAACAAAATAGTTCATCTTCCGACTATCCATGGCAAAACATTGAAATCCCACCGATCTTTTTTCAACAGGCAAACTATAAATCTTTATTGCAAAAGGAAATAGTTCTTCTTACAATACATCATCACCAGTCTTACTGGGGAAAAAATCCCTTCTCCTCTCTACGCTTCCTACTTTTATACAAAAAGGAAAAATGGTTGGGCTGCCCAAAGTGACCTTTGGGCTTCCCAACCTTTAGTTTTCCCAATGCCTCATTTTCAAAAGCTTTTACAAAAATTATTAAATTATTACAAAGTCGACCGGTCCTTTATGAGGAGGGTCTCGCCTGACCATCTAAGAACTTTTTCCACGCTGCTGCTTCAGCAGCAATGCTTTCGAATGCGCATGGCTCCAGGAACTGAATGTTGATTTCGAATTTTTCAACTTGGTTCTTGATGGCCTCGATCCTTGCTGGGCTCAACCTAAGCTGATCTTCTAGAAACTGCATGCTAACGGATGTGTGGCCTACCTCGTTCTTCAGTACTAGGTCATCAATGGCTCTAATCTGCTGAGTTCTGGTCTCTGCATCTTGATATCTTTTCTGTAGTATTTCCATAAAGGCCTCATGGTCTGGGAACTCTTCAAGCCTATGCTCAGCCTCTGTTTGACATCGATTGTACGTATTCAGGAGCCTTCTAAAATAATATGAGCATGCTCCCTGCGTCTTTTTTACAGCCTTCTTGAAGTCTTCTGCAGTACTGATGGCGAACTCTATTAGGTTGTGATCTCTCTTAAGGGCTTGATGGTATTTTGCTAGTAGCCCTTCTAGAGTCTCGGCATCATCTTCTGGCCTCACCATTCTGGCACTCAAGACCTCAAGAACATCCTGAGATTGATCAACGAAGTATGAGGAAGTTTCCATGATCTCTTCTAGCCTGCTGTCAATCTGAAGGACTTTGCACCTTTCTTCTTCCAGAGTGGTCTGCAGCTGTAGCATTTTAGCCTTCTAAACCAGGATATGGTCCTTGAAAGGCTGCAGATTGACTTGCTGTTCCTTGGCGGCCTCCAGGTCAGCAGTCAGGGACGCTAGTTGCTCTTTCAGTTCTTGGACCTGTGAATCATTAGCCTCATAGATGATCTTCTGTTGCTCTTCCAACTCCATCACCTTTGACAGTAACTGCTCTTTCTCCTTCTTCAACTCCTGCTCTTCTGCATGTACTTGTTCAAGGTGCTCTTGTGTAGTCTCCTGAGCGTGCCTTTCTTCATGTAAGGCCTGCAATTCAGCTTCAGCAGTCCTCATATCCCTCTGTAAGTGCTCAAATTTCCGCTTTAACTTATTTCCTTCCTCTCTCTCCCTCTTCAGGGTATCCTTCAGCTGCTCAGAAGATTTCTTGTATGACCCCAGTTTAATCATCACTTTGTCTATGTTGTCCTCTGAAGCATGTAGTATTGCAGTTTCGGCCCTTATGGTATGTCTTGGATCCACGTTTGTCCCTATCATAACAGCAGTATCTGTTACCATTGTGCCAGCCATTCCTTCTGATTCTACCTTTCTTTCTGTCCTCTTCATTATTATTTTGGTGGCCCTGTCATAATAGACAATATTAAAGTCGGGGAATTCCTCTCCCTTTTTCTGGATGAAAGGCACTAACCGGAGCGTAGGAGCCACAAGGCTGCTGACAGCAGGTATTTGAAAGGTCTGCACCTCGGGGTTTTCCTCCCCCTAGGTCTGTCCTGCTGGTGTTTCAGGAATTGACTGCTGTGTTAACTTCATTCCTTCATCCTCCTGCTTTTGGAGCTCTTCATCTAGCTTTCTCTTTGCTTCTTCAGCTTCCTGTCTAGCTGCCTTCTCTGTTTCTTTGGCTACCTCTTGTGCTTTTTCAGCTGTTTCTTGGGCAGTTTTTCTTTGTTCTTCTTCTCCTTTCTGCAGCCATTCTGCAGCTTCCTGTTCTAGCTTCTGGGCCTCTTCCTGTCTCCTCTTGGCCTCTTCTTCAGCTCTGGCCTGCTCAGCTCTGGCTTGCTCAGCCCCTTTTCCACCCTTGGTGGGGTTCTTAGGCTTAAACCTCCTTCTCAGAGCTGTCAAGTTAGGGGCACTTCGGAAGACAGATTCTTCCTTGTCAAAGTGGTGAGTGTACTCAAAATGTACTTTATGTTCTTTACAGTGCTCTGCCATTCTACCGTGAGTATCATTCCTTCGGAAAGGCATCTCACCAAAATGGAACTTCCCCAATTCTTCTATGAACTCCGCAGCTTGTTTTACCTTGGCAAATCTGTAGCTACCTATTTTGAATGGCAGCGGAGGATATGTAGCCTTCTTTTGCTCAAAAAGGTAATTCCCTATTCCATCAATGAATACCTTCCTGACTGCCTCTTTATGAATAACATAATCTGTTGCATATTTGGGCAGCAGTAAGGGGCATTTCATGCCACCAAACATTCTGATGTACATGCCATTCTCAGTCAAGAAATAGTCTGGATGCTCTTCTATTACCTGCATAGCCTCCTCTGACATACAATCACATTCCTTCCGGAAGATGAGTGTGTAGAGTGGCATAATGAACTGCTCGCAGACCTCCCTGTAGTGGCTATGGTACTGCTGAGCCCACAATGGTCTATAGGCGGCATACACAGGCATCCTTTCGCTGTGCCAGACACACTTGAGACCAGGGAAAGGCTGGTTGCACAGTATACAATCTACCAATATCGAGCTCATGTAGAATTCGGACTTTTTCTTGTATTCTCCTCCTAAGGCAGCGGCCACGCAAGAAGAAAGACTGCTTGATACCAGGCTGGCCCAATTGAAGACTGTCCCTTGGGTTTCCACATGAAACATGATGGGTATCCATTCGAATTTGAAGAGTCTGCCATTAGCTCTCCCAAAGATCCTGTTAAGCATCAGGGCTACAAATCTGTAAGGAGCCCTCAAGCTCGATGTATTATACTCACAAGCTGCTCTGTACCGATAAATATTTCCCTGCAAGAGCATCTTCTTTAGGGTTTCCACCAGGTCCATTCTGATGTTATCCATCCAGTCATCAGATAGAAAGATTTGAGGTTCTGGCAGATGATAGGCCAACGCCACATACCCTGGGCTAAATGCAGCATAGCCCTGGCCTTCCACATTTCCTATGAGCATGGTGGCTGTATTTGTATGGGGAAGAATCCATCTAATCACCTCAGAGCAAGGGAACAGCTCTGGTCTGGTAGCTACCTTCATGATGGCGGATTTTTCTATGTTCGCATAGATGGGTTCTTCTTCGAGACCCATGTCGGGAATCTCCCTGTGGAAAATTAATCTATAAATCTCACCCCATTTGTATTCGGGCTCGACACCAGAGACACATTGGGTGTCTTCATATGTGTATTCGGTCTTTGTGACGACCTCTACATCTGGTTGTTCTTCGACCATAGGGGCCTTCTTCTTCTGCCTTTTGGACATTGTAAGTTCCTCCTTCCATGTATAACATTGTGACACTGAGCAATTCGAATTTCAAACATTGTGTAGCAGTTTATTCCTTCTCAAGTGTGTCATGATAGTAACCAGTTAATGGAATTAAGACATAAGCCCTTTGGGCTAAATAATCAAACTAGTATGCGATACTGTGCAATGTGCTATTATCCTATGTCTAGTATGATAATGATCCGTGCAATCAAACGCATACATTGTACAGCTCCATAATGCCCTGAAACTAGGATGCAGCATTCTACGATCTGATCTATATGAAGCAGGATTATCAACCACATTTACACTAGTATTAAATCTACACTATTCTGCAATTTGCCACTTTTCCCATGACAGCAATATATTGAAGCAAACATATTCAACTATTATTCTATTGCCTAGCAAGCATAGAGAAGGATTGAATGCATCAAGATCGTGCTAATCAACACTTTAACCATAAAGCCCAGCAGACACATAACCAATGAAGACTCATGCGACTTGCGACGGGAAAGCTACATTAATTTGACTGTACACTTTGCTCTCCGCGAGGAGCGTATCCACTTTTCTGCACAGGGTACTCCCATCAAGAACACTACCTATGTTATTTTCAATTAACGAACTACAACGGCGACACATATCTTCTACCCCGCTAGGGTTTTAGGCGACTGAACACAAACGGGCTGTGCATGATGGCACGAGCAACACAGGCTGGGCTCAAGGGTAACCATGAAATCCTCTCACAAGCAAACCCCCTCCGGCGAACCATGGGTTCAACAAAAATCTTCGACGAGGCCGAGCAGAAACGCGCAAGTGAAACGGCTTTGGCTCAAAATCCCGGGAATGCACCACGGAAACAACATCCTACCAAACCCCCAAAACAATCCTCAAACCTGTCTATATTCTGCCTAACATGATTGAGTAGGGAGGTTTGACGCAGACGGCATAACGGTCGTCCGCGCTGAAAACCCCTCAACCCCTGTGCGCGCGAGGCAGCAAAGAAATCGGCGAAAAGCAAAACTGCTCTAAAGGTTAACACGCTCTCCCCCAAGGTCAAAAGATAAAAACCTACTCATACGAGCTTATAACCTAGCTGAATGAGGAAAACCACCGGGAACATCCAAACCACGGGAGAAAACCATAAACAGCTTAAGTGTAACGGGAAAACAACCAAGAAGACCTACGTGGTAACCCAGTGAATACGGTGCGTCGACGACGGTCGAAATTCTACTTCTACCACCTGGAAGCTGGTACAGCGACAGCAGGAATTTCACTCAGTCCAAAGAACGACAGCTCAATGATATAGTGCTCACCGCGACAGTGCTCGATAGCGACAAATAACAATAAAAACCCAAACTGTCGCCCCCGTATATATAAACCTTTCACACGTGCGAGGAGACAATAAATCGGGCGTCGGAGGGTTTTCACATCGGCAGCCGAGAGTGATCTCCCCCCGCAACGGCGGAAGGGCACAACGTCTACCAAGGCGGGTATGCACGTATGGCGGGCAATAATCAGCCGATCGACCGTCGGACGGTTCTCCAATCGGGAGGTGAAAACTCAAAACCATCCGCAACGGCGGCAGCAAAGATCCTGAAAGCTTCTGATTTTTGTTACATGCGTCGGACGTCGGGAGGATCTCAAGTCGGCGAATGGAAGCTCACAACCTTCCGAAAAGGCAGAAGAAAACATGGTCAAAGGTTCTGATTTAAAACTTGAAATCAGTCGAAAAAACACGTAAGTCGGGAGAAAACCGGAAGTTGACATCAAAATCCCAGCCGCAACGGCGGGATAAAAGATCGAAAGAGAGTCCGATGCCCAATCAGAAAACGCCCGTCGTAAATAAAAGGAATCGGCAGTCGGAAGGTTCTGCAATCGGGGGTGACAATCTTCAAAATAGCTGCAATGGCAGAAAACTCAAGCAAAACAACTTCTGATTTCAACAAGCTTCAAGTACGTTTAATAGCAGCAATCCGGCTAGTTTCCAAAGGCTCTCCAAGGCAGCAAGCAGAGCAATCCAAGTATTAAAACATTCTGAGAAATCAATGTGTCAAAGTAGGGAAGAAAAACAGGCTAATCCAAAACAAAGGAGGGTCCCCAAAAATTTTCAGAATTTTGGGAAATTGTTGCAGGTGCAACAATTGGCGACTACCTAGTGAACTCCAGATCTCTGAATTAACCTTTCCCTAGCTCAATCCTGTCTGACTAAAATCGAAATCTTCTAGATGTTAGCATTCCTAAGCCAGCCCATATTATGCATTAAATTACTCAGAAGAAGCCCAATCTTTCGGGAGAAGGTAACATCAGCAGTGTTTTAGGTCTGAATAACTCTTTTGAGGCCAAATAAATGAGGTTTATTTTACCTGCCCTCTGGTAGTTACAGCTTAGACACCACAGGATTGTAACAGAGGGAAACAATGTTATCCTTTTGTTCCTCATTCCCATGCCAACTGCACTTTCGTGCCTTTTGAACCTTAGTTCTTTTGATATGAGTGCTCCTTCAGGCCCTTCCTTACTGAATTTTCATTCAGGATCCTCTATCCCATAGTGTCCTTTTGTGTGAACAGTATACTTCATATTTCAGTTCACGGACGGAGAGGATCTCATGGCCATCTAGTACTTTATGCTTTGATATTAAGGCTTTTTCAAGCTCTGCTTTGATATGTCTTGTTTCTTTCAGGAGTCTTGACTCTTAATGGCTTTTAGCCTTTTTTTTCAATTTATGGCATGGGATCATTTATATATGATATACTGTTTCACTCTGCTTCCTTTCCGAGGGTCTTTTGCTGTCCCTCCCTTGGGTATTTAAGATGTGAAATGGATGGAGCCTCGAAATAGTACCTCAGACCCTTTTCACTTCTGAGTTATTTACAGGGGTTAATTAAGACTTCAATGAATGCGTTGCCAGCTAGGAACACTACTACTAGAAGACATCCCTTACTTTGGAGCACGGTCTTTCGCTCAGGACTTTAGTTAATACAGAACCCTGATGTTTCCATTGCAACCAAAAGTTTGCCTCTTATTCAAAACCAAAAGGAAGACTAGGAAAACTATAAAATAAAATAAAACAGCGTTAAATCAAATGATCAAAAGAAAAGCATCAAAGCCACAAACAATTTATTTATGTACAAAGCACGAGAAACGAAAAAATTAAATATTTCCCACCCCTGAAAATATTTAATCATAAGGAGTTAAAGGATGGGCTGAATCATAGACATGAGATACCTAACCATGGTCTATCTGTGCTGTTTTTTAAACTGAACACATGTCTATAATTCTATAATCATCTCTCGCAGCCTGAGGAAGTTGAAGGAGTTCAGGCTGGGTGTCAATCGTAGGACTGGCCCTTTTTGAGGAATGATGTCTTAGCTTAAGCTCAGTCAGGTAGTTTCCTAGGATAGAATCAGCAGACTCATTGCCTTCTCCTAACTTAGAGACAGTATACTTCATGTATGGCTCTCTCAGAATTTTTATTGGATTTGGGGTACCCTTGAGAGGCAACAACAGGTGAGACCAATCTGAAGCAAAATAACCTTTCAACCTAGCAGCCCAATCTCAGTTGAGAATGAGCCCATATCCCCTTGGTATGTCAGCCACCATAATATCAATAAATTGACATATCTTGTTGTTTGCAGCCAAACGAATGAGGACATTCTTCATTTCTCCCACCACCTTGACACCTGTGCGATCTAATTGCGTTACTTCGCGAGGTGTGGACTCTAGCTGTCTGTTAATCCTTTTACAAATCTCAAGGGGCATCACATTCACTGCTGCTCCAGAATCCACCAAGCAGTTATGCACATTATAATTCAGCATTTCTAGAGTCAAAAGAAAAGGTGGGGTGTCAAGGTTTTCTTTCCAACCTGGTTCTTTGTCTTCTTCCCCTAGTTGGTTTTGAGTGGGTATATCCTTTGCTAGCTCTTGAGTTTCATCAAAGTTTTTCTCACTAACACCTGTCTGTTCTTCTACAAGTTTGACAGTCTCAGTGATCGGCTCAGTCCTTTGGTTGAGGGTATTGTTCTTATGCGTTGTGCCCTCATCCAGTTTCTTAACATTTTCCTGCACATTGTTTATTTTGGAAATCATTACATTGTCTTGGCCTATGAAACCCATGTTCTTCATAGTTGTAGATGTGCATTCAGATTTAGGAGTGTCATTTTCCATGTCAAAAAGTGAAATACCATTCCATGAGAACATAGTATCATCCTCTGGTTTTCTTATGATCTGTTTCTCCTTTTCCTCCTCACCACTGTCCTTAATCAATTTAGGATCTAACAACTTATTCATCACCAATGTCATTGAATGTAACCATTGAGGACACTTCTTCTCAGAATTAGGTTGTTGGTGAAAGGTACAGAAATTATCCCCTCCTACTTTTGTTATGTTTATTGATGCCGAATTGGGAGGAGGGACTTGCCATTGGTCATTATTTTCTCTTTTCGGATAGTGAGGTTTATAGGATTTCTGAATGTCCCTTTCCCTTTCCAGATCTATTATTCGGTTGGATAATTTCTGGATCATTTTCATCATTCCCTGATAATCATGTGATTAATCTTCTCTAGGTTTAGACAATAGTGAGATTCTTCTGGCAGTAATCTTGTCTTCAAGTGGATCCGGATAATCTTCTACACTCTCACTTTCAGCCTCTACCCTTTCAGCCTCTTCATAAGTTTCTACCAGGGTAGGATTGAGTTTCATCTTGGCAAACATGGCCAGCTCAAGCCCTAGGGCTGAGGTGTAATACTCAATTAAAACCTTGTCCGAGGGTCTGTCTACTGCAGAAAAGTTTTTTAGATACATTAAAAATCTCTGAGTGAAACTATGTACCTTTTCATTCTTCTCTTTTCTTAACCGACCAAGACCTTTCATTAATGAGGCGTGCGTTTTTTGGGTTGTGTATTTACTTCTAAAAACTCTTTCAAAAGTGTCCCAATCAGGAATGGAATTTGCAGGCAGACTAAAATACCAGGATGCTACTGCTCCTTTCAGAGTGTGCGGAAACAGCCTACAGACCACATCCTCATACTCCCCATCCCTTAGCCCTTCTAATGCTAGGTAGAAGCTTTGAAGGTGATCGTCTACAACAATCCCTTCCTCAGGGTCGAACTTAGGCAAGAGCTTGTCAAAGGCTGGAGGTAGATTGTGCAAAGGAGGAGTTAAGTTCAGAGGTGACCTAGCTCTCCATGCTGATAGAGGGTTGGGTTGATTACCAGCCATGAGCAACGGTAAACGAAAGGAACACTAGGAAAACAGTCCTTTAGGGATAGCACCGGAAACTGCAAATACTTGGGTTAGGTTGAAAGCTTCAAACATCTGCTGGTAGGATAGTCTCGGGAAAACTAAGTTCCAAGGCCAGCCATTTACTGGCGGCCCTCCTTCTAGCGCCAAAACTGTTGGGGCCTGGAAATTCACAGGCGGAAACAGTAAGGGATTCTCCCCAATCAACGTTCCCAACTATACCGTTGACTGTTTGGTATAGGGAATCCGTTCGGTTTACGGTCTGGCCACCGTAGGTCAAAGTAACAAAACAAGGGTTTACCGGTTGCGGCCTAGTCCACCGGAATTTGTAATTTTTTGACTTAAGAATGGAATGCAAATGTCTACCTAATTATGCAGGGTGGTGAAGGATGCAAGGAGCATTCACAAAGTGATGCGCAGGTTCTTACCTCTCGTCTTAGGCTCACCAGCATCTGAATCACACATGCAGCAATGAAATGAGCTAACTACCTATCTATCTACCTATCTATCCCTGGGGAGCCAACTTGTAATTAATATATGAGTAACGTGGATGTGCATACATGATAAAAGCAATTACAGATAGCTGACATCCACTTTTATGAGCATGAACAATGAAAGATATTTCAACAACCAGATAGCTAATTGTTTATGATCAACTTACATTACTCATGGTGGTTATTTCATAAAATAAAACATAAATCATTTAAACAAAGACATAGGTCATAAAGTTAGAACGATCTCACGATTCATGGATACAATGCTGGAAAACAAAATAGTTCATCTTCTGACTATCCATGGCAAAACATTGAAATCCCACCGATCTTTTTTCAACAGGAAAACTGTAAATCTTTATTGCAAAAGGAAATAGTTCTTCTTACAATACATCATCACCAGTCTTACTAGGGAAAAAAGCCCTTCTCCTCTCTACGCTTCCTACTTTTATACAAAAAGGCAAAATGGTTGGGCTGCCCAAAGTGACCTTTGGGCTTCCCAACCTTTAGTTTTCCCAACGCCTCATTTTCAAAAGCTTTTACAAAAATTATTAAATTATTACAAAGTCGACCGGTCCTTTATGAGGAGGGTCCCGCCTGACCATCTAAGAACTTTTTCCACGCTGCTGCTTCAGCAGCAATGCCTTTGAATGCGCATGGCTCCAGGAACTGAATGTTGATTTTGAATTTTTCAACTTGTTTCTTGATGGCCTCGATCCTTGCTGGGCTCAACCTAAGCTGATCTTCTAGAAATTGCATGCTAACGGCTGCGTGGCCTACCTCGTTCTTCAGTACTAGGTCATCAATGGCTCTAATCTGCTGAGTTCTGGCCTCTGCATCTTGATATCTTTTCTGTAATATTTCCATAAAGGCCTCATGGTCCGGGAACTCTTCAAGCCTATGCTTAGCCTCTATTTGACATCGATTGTACGTATTCAGGAGCCTTCTGAAATACTCTGAGCATGCTCCCTGCGTCTTTTTTACAGCCTTCTTGAAGTCTTCTGCAGTACTGATGGAAAACTCTATTAGGTTGTGATCTCTCTTAAGGGCTTGATGGTCTTTTTCTGGTAGCCCTTCTGGAGTCTCGGCATCATCTTTCATCCTTGCCATTTTGGCACTCAAGACCTCAAGAACATCCTGAGATCGATCAACGAAGTATGAGGAAGTTTCCATGATCTGTTCTAGCCTACTGTCAATCTGAAGGACTTTGCACCTTTCTTCTTCCAGAGCGGTCTGCAGCTGTAGCATTTTAGCCTTCTGAGCCAGGATATGGTACTTGAAAGGCTACAGATTGACTTGCTGTTCCTTAGCGGCCTCCAGGTCAGCAGTCAGGGACGCTAGCTGCTCTTTCAGTTCTTGGACCTGTGAATCATTGGCCTCATAGATGATCTTCTGCTGCTCTTCCAAATCCATCACCTTTGACAGTAACTGCTCTTTCTCCTTCTTCAACTCCTGCTCTTCTGCTTGTACTTGTTCAAGGTGCTCTTGTGTAGTCTCCTGAGCATGCCTTTCTTCACATAAGGCCTGCAATTCAGCTTCAGCAGTCCTCATATCCCTCTGTAAGTGCTCAAATTTCCGCTTTAACTTATTTCCTTCCTCTCTCTCCCTCTTCAGGGTATCCTTCAGCTGCTCAGAAGATTTCTTGTATGACCCCAGTTTAATCATCACTTTGTCTATGTTGTCCTCTGAAGCATGTAGTATTGCAGTTCCGGCCCTTATGGTAAGTCTTGGATCCATGTCTGTCCCTATCATAACAGTAGTATCTGTTACCATTGTTCCAGCCATTCCTTCTGATTCTACCTTTCTTTTTGTCCTCTTCATTATTATTTTGGTGGCCCTGTCATAATAGACAGTATTAAATTCGAGGACTTCCTCTCCCTTTTTCTGGATGAAAGGCACTAACCGGAGCGTAGGAGCCACAAGGGTGCTGGCAGCAGGTATTTGAAAGGTCTGCACCTCGGGGTTTTCCTCCCCCTGGGTCTGTCCTGCTGGCGTTTCAGGAATTGACTGCTGTGTTAACTTCATTCCTTCAGCCTCCTGCTTTTGGAGCTCTTCATCTATCTTTCTCTTTGCTTCTTCAGCTGCCTGTCTAGCTGCCTTCTCTGTTTCTTTGGCTGCCTCTTGTGCTTTTTCAGCTGCTTCTTGGGCAGCTTTTATTTGTTCTTCTTCTCCTTTCTGCAGCCATTCTGCAGCTTCCTGTTCTAGCTTCTGGGCCTCTTCCTGTCTCCTCTTGGCCTCTTCTTTAGCTCTGGCCTTCTCAGCTCTGGCTTGCTCAGCCCCTTTTCCACCCTTGGTGGGGTTCTTAGGCTTAAACCTCCTTCTCAGAGCTGTCAAGTTAGGGGCACTTCGGAAGACATATTATTCCTTGTCAAAGTGGTTAGTGTACTCAAAATGTGCTTTATGTTCTTTACAGTGCTCTGCCATTCTACCGTGAGTATCATTCCTTCGGAAAGGCATCTCACCAAAATGGAACTTCCCCAATTCTTCTATGAACTCCGCAGATTGTTTTACCTTGGCAAATCTGTAGCTACCTAGTTTGAATGGCAGCGGAGGATATGTAGCCTTCTTTTGCTCAAAAAGGTAATTCCCTATTCCATCAATGAATACCTGCCTGACTGCCTCTTTATGAATAACATAATCTGTTGCATATTTGGGCAGCAGTAAGGGGCATTTCGTGCCACCAAACATTCTGATGTGCATGCCATTCTCAGTCAGGAAATAGTCTGCATGCTCTTCTATTACCGGCATAGCCTCCTCTGACATACAGTCACATTCCTTCCGGAAGATGAGTGTGTAGAGTGGCATAATGAACTGCTCGCAGACCTCCCTGTAGTGGCTATGGTACTGCTGAGCCCACAATGGTCTATAGGCGGCATACACAGGCATCCTTTCCCTGTCCCAGACACACTTGAGACCAGGGAAAGGCTAGTTGCACAGTATACAATCTACCAATATCGAGCTCATGTAGAATTCAGAATTTTTCTTGGATTCTCCTCCTAAGGCAGTGGCCACGCAAGAAGAAAGACTGCTTGATACCAGGCTGGCCCAATTGAAGACTGTCCCTTGGGTTGCCACATGAAACATGATGGGTATCCATTCGAATTTGAAGAGTCTGCCATGAGCTCTCCCAAAGATCCTGTTAAGCATCAGGGCTACAAATCTATAAGGAGCCCTCAAGCTCGTTGTATCATACTCACCAGCTGCTCTGTACCGATAAATATTTCCCTACAAGAGCATCTTCTTCAGGGTTTCCACTAGGTCCATTCTGATGTTATCCAGCTAGTCATCAGATAGAAAGATTTGAGGTTCTGGCAAATGATAGGCCAACCCCACATACCCTGGGCTAAATGCAGCATAGCCCTGGCCTTCCACATTTCCTATGAGCATGGTGGCTATATTTGTATGGGGAAGAATCCATCTAATCACCTCAGAGCAAGGGAACAGCTCTGGTCTGGTAGCTACCTTCATGATGGCGGATTTTTCTATGTTCGCATAGATGGGTTCTTCTTCGAGACCCATGTCGGGAATCTCCCTACGGGAAATTAATCTATAAATCTCACCCCATTTTTATTCAGGCTCGACACCAGAGACACATTGGGTGTCTTCATATGTGTCTTCGGTCTTTGTGACGACCTCTACATCTGGTTGTTCTTCGACCATAGGGGCCTTCTTCTTCTGCCTTTTGGACATTGTAAGTTCCTCCTTCCATGTATAACATTGTGACACTGAGCAATTCGAATTTCAGACATTGTGTAGTAGTTTATTCCTTCTCAAGTGTGTCATGATAGTAACCAGTTAATGGAATTAAGACATAGGCCCTTTGGGCTGAATAATCAAACTAGTATGTGATACTGTGCAATGTGCTATTATCCTATGTCTAGTATGATAATGATCCTTGCAATCAAACGCATACATTGTACAGCCCCATAATGCCCTGAAACTAGGATGCAGCATTCTACAATCTGATCTATATGAAGCAGGCTTATCAACCACATTTACACTAGTATTAAATCTACACTATTCTGCAACCTGCCACTTTTCCCATGACAGCAATATATTGAAGCAAACATATTCAGCTATTATTCTATTGCCTAGCAAGCATAGAGAAGGATTGAATGCATCAAGCTCGTGCCAATAAACACTTTAACCATAAAGCCCAGCAGACACATAACCAATGAAGACTCATGCGACTTGCGGCGGGAAAGCTACATTAATTTGACTGTACACTTCGCTCTCCGCGGGGAGCATATCCACTTTTCTGCACAGGGTACTCCCATCAAGAACACTACCTATGTTATTTTCAATTAACGAACTACAACGGCGACACATCTCTTCTACCCCGCTAGGGTTTTAGGTGACTGAACACAAACGGGCTGTGCATGATGGCACGAACAACACAGTCTGGGCTCAAGGGTAACCATGAAATCCTCTCACAAGCAGACCCCCTCCGGCGAACCATGGGTTCAACAAAAATCTTCGACGAGGCCGAGCAGAAACGCACAAGTGAAACGGCTTTGGCTCAAAGTCCCGGGAATGCACCACGGAAACAACAGCCTACCAAACCCCCAAAACAATCCTCAAACCTGTCTATCTTCTGCCTAACATGATTGAGCAGGGAGGTTTGGCGTAGATGGCGTAACGGCCATCCGCGCTGAAAACCCCTCAACCCCTGTGCGCGCGAGGCAGCAAAGAAATCGGCGAAAAGAAAAACTGCTTTAAAGGTTAACACGCTCTCCCCCAAGGTCAAAAGATAAAAACCTACTCATACGAGCTTATAACCTAGCTGAATGAGGAAAACCACCGAGAACATCCAAACCATGGGAGAAAACCATGAACAGCTTAAGTGTAACGGGAAAACGACCAAGAAGACCTACCTGGTAACCCGGTGAATACGGTGCGTCGACGACGGTCGGAATTCTACTTCTACCACCTGGAAGCCGGTACAGCGACAGCGGGAGTTTCACTCACTCCAAAGAACGACAGCTCAATGCTATAGTGCTCACCGCGACAGTGTTCGACGGCGACAAATAACAATAAAAACCCAAACTGTCACCCCCGTATATATAAACCTTTCACACATGCGAGGAGACAATAAATTGGGTGTCGGAGGGTTTTCACATCGGCAGCCGAGAGTGATATCCCCCCACAACGGCGGAAGGGCACAACATCTACCAAGCCGGGTATGCACGTATGGCGGGCAATAATCGGGCGATCGGCCGTCGGACGGTTCTCCAATCGGGAGGTGAAAACTTGAAACCATCCGCAACGGTGGCAGCAAAGATCCTGAAAGCTTCTGATTTTTGTTACATGCATCGGACGTCGGGAGGATCTCAAGTCGGCAAACGGAAGCTCACAACCTTCCGGAACGGCGAAAGAAAACATGGTCAAAGGTTCCGATTTAAAACTTGAAATCAGTCGAAAAAACACGTAAGTCGGGAGAAAACCAGAAGTTGACATCAAAAGCCCAGCCGCAACGGCGGGATAAAAGATCGAAAGAGCATCCAATGCCCAATCAGAAAACGCCCGTCGTAAATAAAAGGAATTGGCAGTCGAAAGGTTCTGCAATCGGGGGTGACAATCTTCAAAACAGCCGGAACGGCTGAAAACTCAAGCAAAACAACTTCCGATTTCAACAAGCTTCAAGTACGTTTAATAGCAGCAATCCGACTAGTTTCCAAAGGCTCTCCAAGGCAGCAAGCAGAGCAATCCAAGCATTAAAACATTCTGAGAAATCAATGTGTCAAAGTAGGGAAGAAAAACAGGCTAATCCAAAACAAAGGAGGGTCCCCAAAAAATTTCAGAATTTTGGGAAATTGTTGCAGGTGCAACAAAGTGATGGTAAACATTTTGATTTATTACATAAGTAAATGACTTTAATTTGAAAAGATGTTATTAACAACTAATCTATCAATTAAGAAATGAGATTCTTTTAATGATTTTGTTGAAGTTAAAAGTATACTACCCCTGCATGAAACAAATGTAAGGAAAATATAATTTAGGAACAAGTAAAAAACTTAATAAAGAAGCAAGTAGAAAACTTAATAAAGATGTCCTATCTCTAAATCAAAGCCTACTCTATGAACCTTTTCAGTAACTAGAGAGAAATGAAAACAAATCCTATGCTAGAAGTGACGATAAAACTATTTAAGAACTAATGTGTTTTCTAAAATTAACAAGTTTAATCCTAAACGCAATCTAAATAATAATGAAGTACACTAAACTAGAGATGTAATTAACAAACTCTAAAACAGTAAGGAATGAAGGAGTCAGATACAAAAAGGGACACAACTTAAAACATGCTAAGATAAAAGGAAATGAAAGATAGGAATAATTATAGGACTTAATAGAGGCTTTCGGTGGTTTAGACTAGGATCCTAAACATGTACGACTACTATTTAATTATATGACATAACATAACTCAAAAGCTAAGAAAATTGAACTTTAAACAATGAGAAAACAGAACAAGAAATATTAAAGGTTGAATGAAGGTCTGAATGGCAGTATAAACAGACAGTCCGAATTACAGTCTGGATGGGAAAAGCATTATGAATTACGAAATAGATAACCTGAATGATCTTAACATCAGCTTATTTATGCACATGAGAATGTAATGCAGAAAATACAGTGATTAAACTTATTCAATACCTAAAATGGCAAAGGAATAGCTTGTGCTAACCTATAGTTAAGAAGAAATTACTTCCTATTTCATAATAAGACAAACTGAAATATAACTAAAGCTAATCTACAACTATAAAATAATTAACAGAACTAAACTTACCCTAAGCTAAGTCTGAAATACTAAAGTAATCTAACTCTATCTACTTGCAAATACGAAACTAGACAATAAGCTGAAAGAAGGGCTGAAAGAAAAACTGGAAGTAAACTACACGCGACTGGTCACTTGCAATACTAGAAATGAAAACTATGTTAATAGAACATTATAAATTATATTATTCACAGCAAACACACGCTACAAGAAACAAGGAAATAAACACCATTAATTGATAAAAGAATCAAACTACATACAGAAACTGAAAATGTAAATTACTTAGCTGTAAAAAGGAAAATAACAAAAACACACAGAAATGGAAGACCGCTGGTTGTTGAGGGTCCCTCTCAGTGATCAGGGTTTCTCTTCAACTAATCAACCACTCACGAAAACAAAACCATGTATGCACAGCTGGAAATAGAAGTTATATTAAATTTGGAACAGTGTTTACAGAGCTTCTTTACTAATGGCGGCTAACTGCTAATTCACTAACTAGTCTGATCATCGCTTGGAGATGACTTTATATAGTTTTTACATGGATTATCAGGTCAACCCTTTAAGTGGTCGACCACTCCAAAAATAGTCAACCTTAACTGCTAACAAACAACCACATGACAATTGGTGACAGCGCACAACCACCTTCCTAATCCTTTGCACGTCGGTTCTCCTCACGCGAGCTACGAGTGTATGTATCCTTGTCGATGTGGGCATGAAGTGTGGTGTCAAATGGAGAGGGAAATATCTCGAGCCTTCTAGAGAGAGAAACATCATAGCAGCAAGACGCGTGGACAACAGAACAACGAAAAACCTTTATGTGCTTTAACGTTTGGCAATATTCCAACTAACTGCACGTTGATTGATCAGAGTGCTCTGTGGCAAGCTGGATGTTATATGTGTGTGTTTAGCGTGGGTGTGTGTCCACATACGGGCTCATTTGGGAACCATCATCTGCAAAATCAATTCTATGTAATAGACACATTTATAAATATCACAGAATTACTAATAAAATCATGAAATAACGAAATTAAACCAAGACTTGCATAAAACTCAAATAAGTTCGTACCTGGGGTTGAATGATAAGCCGAATGGAAAAAAGTATACCAAAAGGTAACAAAAGTGATGCCAAAAGAGTAAATTAATGGCCAAGAATAGTGACAAAATTGGGATCAACACTTCCCCAAACCGGAGAGATGCTAGGTCTCACTGAGCAAAACAAGAATGAAGTTTAGGAAGAAGGTCGAGTTGTGTTAGCGGCTTCCTTCGACTTAGCGGAGGAAACGGGAGATTTGAATTTTTTCCTGGCCTGTGCCTCTCCTAGTGAGAGTCACATGAATAGGTTAGGGCCTTGTTAAGGTCCTCAATGGCCTTGACTTGTATACGCAGCTCCTTATTCTCTTGGCGAAGATGATCAATTATCTTGGAATATTCTTCATTTTGACTTCCTAACCGTGACAATTCTTCAGTTAGTTGGTCTACTGTCGGCTGATGAGGAGTAGAAAGTTCTACGGATCACTTGAAATCTTGAGGCAGACTCAATTCTCTGGGTTGTGTCTCAAGGTCAATGGAAGGAATTTTTTTTCAGTATCCATGCCTCGAGTTGATGGAGAAGCAGTCTCAAGAGTAGCAACCTTGAGCAAGTCGACCGAGACACTGGCTAATGTAAGCAGGGGCGAGTCAGAGGTGAGTCCACCCATTTCGACCATACGATCTGGATGATCAGCCTGAATGGTAGCCTAAACAGGGCTCTGAACAAACTTCGCCTTCCTGCTCCTGGTTTGAATTTGCAAAACAGGTAGAAATTCAGCGGACACAAGGTTGACAGGGGTATGTGAATGGGTAGGAGGGCTTGCTTCTGGTGTATCTTCGTCAATCATTTTGGGGATTTTATTTTCTGTAGGAGGGGTCTGACTGGGCTTATGGTCACGAATGTGCCGAGGGATTTTTCGGAAAATTAAATGAGGATTTAAGACCTTAAACACAAAATTTTACCAGGTCTAGTTCCTCTCCTTCAGTTGATGCACGATCAGGAGCTTAATTGGGTTGTGGTGGTACAGACCTCCCATAGGATTGACTGTATTCTTCCTAACTTGACTTGACATTTTTTCCAAGATTTTGAGGAAATAATATGGGAAATTAAGAAACTGCTAATTAACGAAATGTGCCAGTAAGCGAAGATGGAAAGATTTGAACACAATAAACTTACCCTCGCAGTTTATAAGGCACATGATGATGGTCAGAGGGTTGAGGTATTCCAGCTTAACCCATTCTCTGTGAAACCCCTTCGTTCCTGCTACATGCTGGAAATCTGGCTTGAGAGTGAAATTGTGGGACAATCAAGGGAGAAAGAAATGTTTATGCCAACAGGTGTCTTCTCTTGGGAGCTTGGGAGCTACTGCAATGGTCTCCTCGGTTACCAGAAAAGTGATAAAACCAACCCTTTCCATCTTACCATCAAATCCTTTCACAAATAACAGCAAAATATATTCATCATAACCCTGCAAAAGGTGGAGAAATGGATTCCACCCTGCTCGGAAGAAGATCTCCTAGAATTCTTGAAATTCTAGAATCCGAAACAAGTCCTGATAGCTTTCAGGATCGAGATGGTTAGGCATTGTTCAAACAGAGGCAAAAATGCAAGGGTTGTTGAGGATACAAAGAATGGTGTCTGAATAGCTCTGCGAGGACGAAGGTAATGTGAGGACAAAGGTAAATATTGTGGGTTTAAAACGTAATCTGTTTAAGCATCTGAATGGTTATGAGATCGTGGTTTTGCATGCTCGACCAATCACACTATGGTTCAATACTTTGAGTCGTGTGTCGTCATAAGGACGCATGCATTGATGAATTCATAAGGTTCCGATATATTCAACCATGTCCAAAGTAAACTTTGGACAAGTTAAATGATTTATTTACTACGGAATCCATAAAAAATGCATTTAAACCCATAATAATTCTAATCAATAGGATGATAGGACACTTTGAGGACTTATGCATGTGATTTGATGAGAGGATAAGGGAGATGATAATCAAAAAGATCCAAAAATCATATCATATCAATATAGAGTTAAATGATATCATATCATATCGAAATCATAATTAAAATCATAGGTCGAGGTGAGTCCTAATAAAATCATATTGCTTTTGTAAGCATGTGAATGAGACCTAATAATTATGGGTATGATTCAACTAATTAAACTCTTTGCCCGTGAAAATTAAAATAAATTAACATTTTGACATCATGCCGCTATAACGTTATAATTTTCATTTGAATCATCATTTGGCATTCCATTCGGACCCGCATTCGACCCTTCATATGAACCTTTTGTTCAAAAATACGCTTTACTGGATCTGGTTGCTGCTAATTATGCAGTAAATTTTATGGGATGTTCAGCACATAATTGACGTTGTAAACTAGCTTTATTAAACCTTTGTTGCATTGTCTATCACGGAATAAAACAATCTTCTGTTAATTGCATTATCCTGAAAAACAACTACACTTTTGCATGAAATTAATGAAACTTTCTATAAACATTCAGAAAGTAAAAACAATTCTAACTTTCCCCCAAACCAAAAATATGGCGTGTCCTCAAGCCATCACAGAAAAACTGATTGATTTCCAAATAATTTTATAAATAGTTCTAAAATGTTGTTATTATTTATGTAAGAAAAAGAAATGCTAACTAGTAAATGGAAATGATTCAGATATGTATTTCCAAAAAAAATAACCTTGCTTAGGGAGACCATATGAATAATGATAGTATAACTGATGCGGAAAATACCATAGGAGAAGTTAATCATCCATGCCTCATTTTAAAGATCTCTTGCCATCCAAAGAATATTTTAAGTTCACCCTGGAGTTTGTGATATTTCTATAGATATGGGTCCCATTTCTATAATAATCATATCTTAGGTATTATTGAATTAGATGACCAAGGCCAAGTCCAACTTACAGCCATTCTCTAATGACATGATAAATAATTGGCCTAAACATGTGTTTTTTTCCTTTTTTCTGTGTTTTTACGAACCATGTGCATAGTGATGCATTAACCAGATCTCTTTTACCCGATATTTTCCCGCTGCCAGTAGACCTGTTCAATACTTTGGTGGGTTTATCTTGGTACCATGCAAGCATAGCCCCGCTTCCAGTGATCCTGTTCAGTACCCTGACGGATTTACTTGCACTTACTAGGATTCCTTGTTTAAAGATGTTACTTAGCATGGACCCGCTGCTAGCAAGCTTGTTCAGTACTATGGAGGGTTTTCTTCATATAATGATTTTAGTATGTGGAAGCTGATTGGTACTTAGAGCGAGTTAAGCCTGCTAAACACATAATTCAAATTTTTGAGAGCGAACCTTATAAGTAATTTTTATAATGGCATAAATTATAGATCATGTCAAAAGCTAATAACTTAAAGTTGTCTCTTAACTTCTCATCCTATCTTCTTCATAAAAGAGAAGTAATGTTCCCCACAAGTAGAAATTTCACTTACTTTTGAGTTACCTCAAAAATGATTAAGAGACAAGTTTTGATAATGAGTACATGATGAACTAGTAGTCCTTAGGTGTAAAATAGAACTTTGAAGAACATGATGATTAGAGTAGCTCTTAAGCAACTGCTCTAATAATAAATCAGAAATGTGCATGTCTGAATCAAAATACCATATATAAAAGTATATAGAATCATAGAATAAATCGGTTGGGAATGATATAAAGAACATTTTAACCTTTCACTATAAATTTCAATTTTCAATAATAGCCAAAAAGAGAAAGAGTTAGGATACATTATAAGTCTTTTTAGAGTGCTTCCCTTTTTGGATAATATTTCATGAGTTTATTATAGAGATGAGGTAATTGTAATCAAACTGCAAAACCACTTATTATATTATTCATATTTATTCATAACAAAAACATATATAAAATTTATCAAAATCAGGGAAAGGAAAAGAGTCTTCCTGTTTTAATTGACAAAATTCCATAGGGTGATCATGGGAACAAATCCCCTGTATAAATGTAGTCAACTTGTTGGAAATGACTCTTATTTATTCGAAGAAGCAAACACATATCTACATATATATATACAAATGATGACAACCCAAAAATAGTTTAAGGATCAGGAGGAGGAGGAATGACTTCCTCTTCAACCAGATCGATCTCCTTTTGTTGTAAGACATTCTTCACAAAATATTCTATAGATATTGGTTGATGATAAAGTCTAAGTCAGTGTCCATTTATGACAAAGGAAGTTTGTGAATCATCAATTGTCTTAATTTGTACTGGCCCATTATTGAAAGCTGTAACTACCTCATATAAACCCATCCAACGGGTAGTTAATTTTCCTTTAAAAATTTTATACCTTGAGTCGAATAAGAATGCCCAATCCCCGATATTAAACTGCTTTTGCTTAATAAATTTATCATGCCATTTATTTCATTGATTTTGTATTAACATTGTCCTTTGGAGTGCATCTTGCCTAATCTCATCTAATTCATTAATCTGTAAAATTCGTTGTTTGTGTGCTTCTTCCAAATCCATACCTATTTGTACAGCCATATGAAAAGTCTTAACTTGGAATTCAATAGGTAAAAACAATTGTTTCCCATATACTAACTCATAGGGTGTATGTCCAGTAGTGTTTCTCCAAGTTATTCTATAAGCCCACAAGGCCTCCGGGAGTCTATCTGCCCAATCCTTATGATGTAGGTGAATGGTTTTGGTTAAGATAGCTTCCAATACCTTGTTAGTTGATTCTACCTGGACATTAGCTTGTGGATGGTAAGGTGAGGACTTACAGTGTCGGATACCATAATTCATGGTAAGTTCTTTCATTAATTTAGAAGTGAATTGAGAACCTTGGTCAGTGACAATTTCCCTAGGCACACCAAACTGAGTAAATATCTCTTCATATATAAATTCTACCACATATTTCTCTATGGCTCGAAACAAAGCTTTAGATTCTACCCGTTTGGTGACATAATTTGTGCCAACCATGATGTATTTCTTCTTGTGGGACATGGGAGAGATTGGACCTACAAAATCAAGAGCCCATTTCTCAAAAGGTTCAATCATGACTTGAGGTTGTAAAGGCATCTCTTCAGATGACATAGGTCTACCCATTCTTTAGAAACTATCACATCCTCTAACATACCTGGTGACAACCTTAAAAATGCTTGTCTAGTACTTCCCATAATGCAACACTTTGTATGATGTCTGCTTGTCAAAAAAGTGTCCTCCACATGGTCCATCATGGCATGCACGGAGGATTTCTGTCATCTCGTCTTCCCATACATATCATCTGATAATAAGATCTGGGCCGGTGCGAAAAAGGTAATTATCAACCCAAGAGTAATTAGAACTCTGGATGACAACTCAATCTTTCTCATGTGGGTACAAGTGGTTTGGTAATTTCCTAGTTGCTAAATAATTAGCAATATCTACAAACCAAGGGGTTTGAACAGGCACAACAAATAGATGTTCATCAGGGAAAGTATCATCGACAGGTTTAGCACCATCATCATGTTGAATACGAGAGAGGAAATCTGCTTCCAAATTCTCTCTACCGGGTCGGTCGACGACAATGATATTAAATTCCTATAATAGAAGAAGCCATTGGTTCACCCTACCATTGGCAATTGGTTTATTCATCAAAAATATGATGGTGGAATGGTCCGTATGCACAAAAACTTCATATCCAGTGATGTAATGGCTAAATTTATTGATAGAGTAGACTACTGCCAAAAATTCCTTTTCAGTAACATTGTAATTTAGTTCGACAGGAGTCAAATTGCTGATAAAATATATGGCATAAGATGTTTGGCCCTCTTTTTGACCAAGAACTCCTCCTATGGCCATGTCAAAAGCATAAATGGATATATGAAAAGGAAGAGACCAATCAGGACCCCTAATTATTGGTGCCACTGATAGTTTATCTTTTAAGACCTCGAAATCACTTTGACAAGGTTCAGTCCATTGGAATTCGATATCCTTCATAAGCAGTTTAAACAGTGGTGCAGCTATTTTAGTAAAATTTTCAATAAAACGACGATAGTATCCTACATGGCCAAGAAAGATCCTTACCTCCTTTTGATTTTTTGGAGAGGGGAGACCAACAATTACTTCTATTTTAGTAGGGTCTACCTTGATCCCTTGTGAAGAGACATGATGCCCCAAGACTATACCTTATGTTAATAACATCTTACATATTTCATGGCTAAGGGCTAGGTTTGTTTCTTGACATCAGATCAGGACCTTCTCAAGATTATCAAGAGACTATTGAAAGGTATTGCTATAACCTGTAAAATCATCCATGTACACCTCTACACATTCGTTTATAAGATCAACAAAGATTCCTAAAATTGCACGCTGAAAAGTAGCAAGTGCGTTACATAGGCCAAATGGAAAAAACTATATAGGCATATGTCCCCCAAGGGCATGTAAAAGTAGTCTTATCCTAATCCTCGGGTGCTATCATAATATGATTATATCCACTATACCTGTCGAGAAAAGAAAAGAATTGTTTGTAGGACATGGTATCTAGCACTTGGTCGATAAAGGGCAAAGGAAAGTAGTCCTTAAGCGTGTCCTTATTCAGTTCTCGAAATTCAACACAAATATGCCATTTCCCTGTGACTTTCTTTGGGACTACCACTAGAGGAGATACCCACTTACTATCTGAAATTGGGTAGATGAAACCAACATTGAGGAGTTTTTGTAACTCTCATTTAACTATGTCCTTCAAAGCAGGATTCATCCTCCTTTGAGGTTGCCTTACAAGTGGTATGTTTGGATCCATGTAAATATGGTGAATACAAGTGTCAGGGTGTATACCCTTCATATCAGTGTACTCCCATGCAAATGCTCCAGATTTACTTTTAAGGATCTTAAGCAACTGTTCTTGTTGAATTTCGGTTAACCCTGCATTTATGTGTAGAACTTTTCCAGGGCTAACTTCACAAGGTATGATATAAGAAACTATATGCTCTTCAATTGAAAATACACATGGTGTATCCACAAATGTTGAGAGGGCCATATTTTCTTGAAACTCGTCTCCAAAAATTTGATCAAATTGAGGAAAAGAGAGAGGAAAATCTATACAGGTTGTTGAAGAAACAAATTGGTTTAACACATTCTCAGTAGTCTACTCCTGAAGTGCCCAAGAGTAGTCAATGGGAGAGAAAAGATCTTCAATATTTTCATCCCCAAAGGGGCAGTCTAACCACCACAAATTTTCAGTTACCGGTTGTGTTGAAAGGTATAAGGAAAGCTTTTGTGTGGACAACCCATTAGAAATGGTCATTTCCCCATCCCTACATCCTATGAAGGCGTTTGCGGTAGCCAATCATGGTCTTCCCAATATAATAGGATGTCCTTTAGAAGGTGTTGCCACCTTACACACACCTGGGTCACGTGGCAGAAATCTTCAAGCCACTCGGTGTGTCCTTGGGGGCAAGTCTCGAGTCAAGGCTGTCACCTTGTTCTTGACTCCTCCGTTTAGGCTCAACTCCTAACGAAGCCAAGGGGGGTAGACCCCATTAAGTTAATAAGGCTAATTACTTAGTATGGTGATGTTAAATTGAATGAGTTACTTAGGATTTTGAAATTTAACTATAGACAATCAAAGATGACAAGATACAAAAATGAACACACGAAAGCACAATGCTAAGACACAATATATATATAAAGCAAGAAAATAACCAGTGCCTTAGAATGGAGTCAAAAAATAAAATCAATGTACTTGCATGTGCTTGGAGTGAATGTTTTGCAATTGCCTCTTGGTACATTTTAAGTTAAATTTTAGGTGTGAGTTGATTAAAATTAGGCGAAGGGGTGGACTCCAAATATACCCGAGAGTACTTGGAGTATGTCCAAAACTAAACCTTCATGGCTACCCGCAAGGAATATGTGGGATGAATGGAGTCTCTGGGGCTATTGTTCATAATTCATCCATTAGGGTGTGATAGAGATCGGTGCCCCGAGGTCACTTTTCAGAAGTTCCCGCTTCCTTTGGGTATTTTGCCACCGTAAAGGTTTGATCTAGGTGTTGGATTTTCACCTAATGGTTTGTAAATTTGGGAGAGTGAGTCCTAATTATTCTAGTCAATCAAGTGATTTTGATACAGATTGACTGATCAGATGAACCGCAGCCAAGTGCAAAGCATACACACCGGAGACTTGTCAATTTTAGTAAATTTTAAACTGGGTGTTCTTGTTTAAAAGAAAACCCTCCAGGAACCTCTTTCGATCCAAGTGGATCTCAATTAGGGAATCGAGGAGGGGTTAATTTTATAATAGCTGAAAAATAAATGATAGAAAATAAAATAGATACACAATTCTAGTTTTCTAATTAGTCCTACCACTAATCTCTTTCCCCTTTTGGCTCAATCGGGAAGTCGTGGGGTAAGTATTAAGATTACTTCGAAATATAAAATGTGGAATATGAAATTTGATAATGAAAATAAAGTATACTACCCTGCAGATTATATCAATGCTAGTTTTAAAAGGGATGAACAAAAAGCAACAAAAAGGACACTGACGCAAATCCCCCCAGGGGGGATGGGGAATGGGCTCGAAAGAGACTATTCAAAAATTATTTGTATTAACAGCAGTTACAATATCAGAGAACTGATATAATTCCTCTTGATCCTTATATGAAGTGAAATCAAGAGCTTACAAAGTGCGAAAATTAAAGGTTTTAGTCAAATGGGAGACCCCTGGGGGGATTTGAACGCTCCTGAGGCCACTTTCGAACAGCATCTTCCTTTATTTTATGTCAAACCTGCTAAAAACCAGAAAGAATATTATATTGAAATGTTCCCAAAAGCACTCGGAAAGTACCTTTGGGTCAGCTCACTTTTAACCAAAAAAGGTAAGCTGAAAACTAGTTAAAAGGGGAAAACAGGAACCAAGGAAAGCAGGCTTTCCTTGGGATCTTGGCTTGATTTTTGGGAAGCCAATAATATGTGCACTTTTACTATAGAATATGAAATTTTAACGTACAGAAAATGAAACTACCTTAACAGCAAGCTACGAATTTTCATTAAAATGCTTGCGAAAATATGGTAATTTCAGCTAGATCTTTTAAAATGTAACTTTATATGCAAAAAAAAACTAATATATAGAATTAGGAAGGCATATTAATAACTATATCTATGTGTAATTTTATTAATGAGACAGATCCGAGCAATAAGAAACCTTAATAGTAACCAGTTTGAAGAAAATTTAAGATTTTTAAAGGAGGAAAAGAGGAAGAGAAGTGCTTGTTGTTGAAGCAGATCTGCAAAGGAACTTGGTAGTGAAGTACCAAGGGGCATGATCTTAGTAATATCTATTGGAAACCAATGGAATCAAACCTGAACCATAGATCTTCCAGTCACGGCAAAACCTGTAAGCTACACAACAAATCCTGCAAACAGAACCATTAAATCTGAAGATACATATGAGAAGTAGATGATACAACATGTAAATAATCTTATTTAGCATACAGGTATTAGCTCATTCAAAAATATGCAGCAAAATAGAAGTAAGTAAGCTTACTTACAATGATCTATCCCTATGATTTCAATAACCATTTAGGCAGATAACAATTAAGTGCAAAAAATTAAAAAAATAGCAGTTTCACCTCGAATGCAGCATGACAATGATAATCCAAACATGAAAGGTACTCCACAATTGAGCCTCCAAATCTTTTCTTTATTTCAACAAATGATGATCAATACACAATTACAATGGCAAGCCCTTCAATCCAGCTCTTACTAGTTTGGAAGAGGGAGCTGTGCTTGGATATATACAAAAACCAAGAGATCCAGCCCAAGGGGGGCGCAAATCCCAAGGAGAGAAACCAAATATGCTGATGGAGATTCCATCAATGCCTGATCTGTGTCTAACTGAGCCAGATCTGAGTCTCACTGAGTGCAATTGTCAATCGAAGAGCTGATCTGACTGACACCTCAACCTGTTGACTAAAGCATCCACCAAAACTCATCCAGATGAGCCAAAACATGTTGAGGAGAGAGGGAGGATGAAATTCCCCATAAAGGATGTTGAAGATCAACTATGGATCTGATTTGATCACCTCCTTCAGTCAAGGATTTGTCAGATCCAGTCAATATGGTTCAGATCTGACTGATTTCAATCAAATCGGCTAAGAATCCACTGATCTATGATTTTGGATTTGCTCCATTGTTCATCAATTTATTAATTAAAATAATCAATAATTTATTTTTGGGGCTTTCTGACCTGAGTGATACAAAATCACTCAAAACTAGGAAATAGTGGGTCCATGGGTTTACATGGTGCTCTTAGCTTGAAAATGAGCATCTACATGACTAAAACTGATTATTTGGCCCACTTTTATTACAAAATCAATTTTTCCAATTAAACTATTAAAACATAGCCTAAGTTTTGGAAAAATTAAATTTTAATAAAAAACACTGAAAAAAACTAAAAAAATGAAAAATTGGAAAAAACCTAGGGGGCCTTAGACATGTTCATATGACTCGACCATGATGTGTAGCATGTTTATACATTGACACATAGACTCTAATAACCTCAATAGGCCTAAATGCCAAGCTGACCACCCCAACTTTGTAGGTATGGAGTGAAAAACTCAGAAATTATCAGTCATTTATTCAACAACCAATAATAACCAAGGGAAAAAACACCCTGGGCTGATCGGATTGACAAATAAATTCTAAGAGACCGAGTCTTTTACAGACACTATCATGCTAGAACATTTATTACAATTCCCCCATGGGGTATGAACATGTGATATAGTACAACAAGCACTTCCCAGAAGTACTTCCAAAGGTCTTTTGAAGTCCGAACAAGTTAACCCTATGCGGTTCACCAGGCTCACTTGATAAAAAACCACTAAGTACAACTTAGGTGGTAACATTCTGGCTCCAACTGTGGGACGTGTGCTCAATCTTGTCTTTAAGGCAAGGAGAGGATACAAGAACACCAGAATCTTTGGTTTATATACCCTGTAAAAACATCTCAACTTGACAAGAAAAACCTCAGCAGCACAAGTTTTATAAAAAACCAAATGAACCATTAAGCTGATTTATTTAAACAAAATAAATGTAACTAACTAAAAGAAGAAAAGTTTTATTATAGCTAAGTAGAAATGCAGAAAGTAAATGCTCTCTTTCAAGGAGCTTATTTTCCTACTCTAAGCATGATATAAAAAGGGTTAAGTGTAATCAGAAATCCAATGTAACCACCTAAGCATTTTATTAACATAAAAAAAAAAAAAAATCCTTGTCTTTGGTTACCAACCAAAGTAAGGATACCTTATTCAGAAATTGCAAACCTGCGTGATGATTCAGAATGGGCGGGATGGATGGGAGATCATAGGCATGAATAATGTCATAAAAATTCTTCCCCAACTTGTATGTGCTCATGCAGGTTGCTTCTATCCATGACTGGATAGGACTGATATACCAATCAGAATGATGAGGCAGACCGGCTACATCATCATATTGATCACCGGGGCTTTTCAAATGATAACTTGTTGCACAAGCCCCAAGTAGCTCCAAATCATAAGGAACCTCTATATGTGAAAAATATGGCTGAGACTGATATTCCACTGACTGCATCACATCTGACTTTTCACAACACTGTTTCTCAATGTCTTCATTATTGATACCCTTGTGCGGCTCTGCATGGTATGACTTTGAACGATCACGTGAAAATTCTGAATGATCCTCTTCCATAATAAGGTTTTCCCAAGCATCCAGATCTGTGCTCCCCTCTATGGATGTATCATAGATTGGACTTCCACAAATTTTTGAATAGACACTCCCATTGTTGGACATATCATGGATGGGATTCTCCATAAGATTTTCACAAGTTGGATTATCTATAAAATTCCAATAGTCATCACTCCCATCCATGTCATATGTGGGGGACTCTTCATCCATGGCATCATGCTCCTGCCTATCCATGTATTCCTTGTATTCATAACAATCTTCTTCAGATAAAGTGTTACAAGGCAATAAACTTTCCAAACCTTCATCAACATGAGGAGAACAAGGCCTAGTGTCACCACACACTGTACTGATCTTATCATAGGTTTCTTTATAGGCTTCTGTTATTATATCATGAAGAGGATCTTCAATATTATCTTCAATCAAGGAAATTTTTTGGACATATTCAATGGGATCACTTGGTATGTGTTTCTCAATGGATTTCTCTAGAGGGATTTCTGGAAAGGTATCAGCATTGCAACACACTTGAGAATACACCAAATCTTCAATGTCTTCAGCTATGGTGACATGAGGAGAGTCTTCAACAATGTGTTCCATTATGGGCTCCTCCTGAAGCTCTTCAATATGATCATTTTGGATTTTCCCTTCTTCAGAATCTTGTTGTGCATTGGGAGGTACCTCATATTCTTTAAGAAGATGCTTAATTGCTTCCTTTCTTAAATAACTACCACGATGCTTTTTTATGGGAGTATCATGAACCTCCTCTTCACTTAAATGTTCAAGAAGTGATTCCAAGTCTTCAATACTTTGTATCATGGAAAAAGGTCCATCATATGTTTCTGTGTGATACTCTGTCCCAGATAGGTAGAAGGTACAGATCTTTTCAAGGAACTTTTTTAAACCATTCATACTAGCCCTACCATCATGCCACTGCTCTAAAAACATCCAAAGGAAGCTTGGAAAAGAAGTTATGCATTTATCAGGAAGGCCTTGATAGAACCAACAACCGGCCTCACCCCAAAAAGTACTAGCAAACATTTCCATCATATTGTCTTCATGAAGAATATTGAAGTCACCAATCAACTGAAGGAAAGATTTGACATGCCAGATAGCCGAGTCACCATAATCTCCATGAAATGTCAGAAGCCATTTATATGCATCCCAAAAACCATTACAACAGTTAGGAAAACCCGGGATGTTTGAGAAATCGATAGGCTGAAACATTCCGGTTAACTGGGCACCATACTTCTCCTTTAATTCATCCATATCAAAAATTAATAGTATGCATTTGATATAACCGTTAAACCTTGTACTGAAAAGGTGGAACTGTCAAGTGATGAGCTTTAAAGGTTTTAACATGTCGCATGGGCTCATCTACACATAACAAAACTTCACAAGTTTATGAGATAACAGGGTTTTATCCCTTCAATGGAGTCGCCATGTGAAAAAAGAAAAATAAGCATTTATAAATCTTTTCACAAAAATTATTATTTTTTGCTTTTCTTTGTAAAAATAAAAATTGGAAAAAAGTCAGTGGAGTCGCTAGATGAAAATTAAAGATATACTCTAAGCATTCATCAAACAGAGGAAAAAAAAAAGGAAGAAAACAAAAGTCGTACTCGAGAATAAAAAGATTTATCCCCGGCAATGGCGCCACAAAGTGTTTCTGCCTTACACACACCTAGGTCACATGGCAGAAATCTTCAAGCCACTCAGTGTGTCCTTGGGGGCAAGTCTTGAGTCAAGGCTGTCACCTTGTTCTTGACTCCTCCGTTTAGGCTCAACTCCTAATGAATCCAAGGGGGGTAGAGCCTATTAAGTTACTAAGGCTAATTACTTAGTATGGTGATGTTAAATTGAATGAGTTACTTAGGAGTTTGAAATTTAACTATAGACAATCAAAGATGACAAGATACAAAAATGAACACACGAAAGCACAATGCTGAGACACAATATATATATATAAAGCAAGAAAATAACCAGTGCCTTAGAATGGAGTCAAAAAATAAAATCAATGTACTTGCATGTGCTTGGAGTGAATGTTTTGCAATTTCCTCTTGGTACATTTTAAGTTAAATTTCAGGTGTGAGTTGATTAAAATTAGGCGAAGGGGTGGACTCCAGATATACCCGAGAGTACTTGGAGTATGTCCAAAACTAAACCTTCACGGCTACCCACAAGGAATATGTGGGCTGAATGGAGTCTCTGGGGCTATTGTTCATAACGTACCCGTTAGGGTGTGACAGAGATCGGCGCCCCGAGGTCACTTTTCAGAACTTCCCGCTTCCTTTGGGTATTTTGCCACCATAAAGGTTTGATCTAGGTGATGGATTTTCACCTGATGGTTTGTAAATTTGGGAAAGTGAGTCCTAATTATTCTAGTCACTCAAGTGCTTTTGATACAGCTTGACTGACTGGACGAACCGCAGCCAAGTGCAGAGCATACACACCGGAGTCTTGTCAATTTTAGTAAATTTTAAACTGGGTGTTCTTGTTTAAAAGAAAACCCTCCAGGAACCTCTTTAGATCCAAGTGGATCTCAATTGGGGAATCAAGGAGGGGTTAATTTTATAATATTTGAAAAACAAATGATAGAAAATAAAACAGATACATAATTCTAGTTTTCTAATTAGTCCTACCACGAATCTCTTTCCCCTTTCGGGTCAATCGGGAAGTCGTGAGGTAAGTATTAAGATTACTTTGAAATATAAAATATGGAATATGAAATTTGATAATGAAAATAAAGTATAATACCCTGCAGATTAGATCAATTCTAGTTTGAAAAGTGATGAACAAAAAGCAACAAAAAGGACACCGACGCAAATCCCCCCAGGGGGGATGGGGAATGGGCTCGAAAGAGCCTATTCAAAAATTATTTTTATTAACAGCAGTTACAATATCAGAGAACTGATATAATTCCTCTTGATCCTTATACGGAGTGAAATCAAGAGCTTACAAAGTGCAAAAATTAAAGGTTTTAGTCAAATGGGAGACCCCTGGGGGGATTTGAACGCTCCTGAGGCCACTTCCGAACAGCAGCTTCCTTTATTTTCTGTCAAACCTGATAAAACCAAGAAAGCATAATAAACTGAAATTTTCCCAAAAGCACTCTGAAAGTACCTTTGGGTCAGCTCACTTTTAACCAAAAAAGGTAAGCTGAAAACTAGTTAAAAGGGGAAAACAGGAACCAAGGAAAGCAGGATTTCCTTGGGATTTTGGATTGCCTTTTGGGAAGACAATAAGATGTGCAATTTTACTGCAGAATATGAAATTTTAAAGTACATCAAATGAAACTACCTTAACAGCAAGCTATGAATTTTCATTAAGATGCTTGCGAAAATATGGTAATTTCAGCTAGATCTTTTAAAATGTAACTTTATATGCAAAACAAAACTAAGATCTAGACTTAGGAAGGGGTCTTACTAAATAGATCTATGTGTAATTTTATTAATGAGACAGATCCGAGCAATACGAAACCTTAATAGTAACCAGTTTGAAGAAAAATTAAGATTTTTAAAGGAGGAAAAGGGGAAGAGAAGTGCTTGTTGTTGAAGCAAATCTGCAAAGGAAACTTGGTAGTGAAGCACCAAGGGGCACGATCTTAGCAATATTTGTTGGAAACCAATGGAATCAAACCTTAACCATAGATCTTCTAGTCACGGCAAAACCTATAAGCTACACAACAAATCCTGCAAACAGAACCATTAAATCTGAAGATACATATGAGAAGTAGATGATACAGCATGTAAATAATATTATTTAGCATACAGGTATTAGCTCATTCAAACATATGCAGCAAAATAGAAGTAAGTAAGCTTACTTACAATGATTTATTCCTATGATTTCAATAACCATTCAGGAAGACAACAGTTAAGTGCAAAAAATTGAAAAAATAGCAGTTTCACCTCGAATGCAGCATGACAATGATAATCCACACATGAAAGGTACTCCACAATTGAGCCTCCAAAGCTTCTCTTTATTTCAACAAATGATGATCAATACACAATTAGAATGGCAAGCCCTTCAATCCAGCTCTTACTAGCTTGGAAGAGGGAGCTGTGCTTGGATATATACAAAAACCAGGAGATCCAGCCTAGGGGGGCGCAAATCCCAAGGAGAGAGACCAAATATGCTGATGGAGATTCCATCAATGCCTGATCTATGTCTAACTGAGCCAGATCTGAGTCTCACTGAGTGCAATTGTCAATCGAAGAGCTGATCTGACTGACACCTCAACCTGTTGACTAAAGCATCCACCAAA
>LPNX010021950.1:0-16363 GCA_001517045.1 Pseudotsuga menziesii
AAATAGATATTGATCTTGAAGGGATGTGAGTTAGCACAAGAAGTTAATTTGTAAAGATTCAAATATGAATAGTGAATTTTACTATTTGAGATCATACATGCAATTAAAGTGATAGCATTCCATGAGTAAGACAATTTTGATAATTGTATCTAAATCCCTTTTTGTACATGTATAAATGTTTTTAAACTATAAACCCTTCATATTCACTTGGAGAAAATATGATATCTTTGACATTGTCAAAACTTGTGGATGCACTGTGTAAGAGTTTTTAATCAGAAGTATCCAGAAACAAATCTTTAACATTGTCACTTTAATGATTATAAAGTATATCAAAATCAAAATAAATAACACTTGTGTGTTGTTTATTAGAATATAGAATTTTAAAAATAATGAATGGTTTTGTCAAAATTTGACAATGTCCACATTGGACGGTTTACGATCGGTAATTGAAACAACTAAACAAAGCAGTTTCAAACTATCTACAAACTAAACATCTAATACATCGAGATTAACTATTTCTAACACTCCCTTTTAATCTCAAGGGTTACATTATTAACTATGTCTAGATTTTTTACGTTGAAATTGAAAAACATCTCTTCCCAAAGGCTTGGTGAAGATATGAGCTAGTTGTTCTTTATAACCACAAAACTTGAGAGAAATGTCACCATATTTGACAAGTTCAAACCCTTAGAACTCAATTTGAAAATTGTTCACATAGAACCATTTCACTTTAGGAAAATAATTTCTTCTATATAGAAAATTATTTCCTAAAATAGTTTGAGAGAAAATTGTTAGACTTCAAACCCTTAGAACTCAATTTGAAACCCTCAAGAGAATGAATCAGAAAGTTTTGATCAGTTCATGACTAAATTTATGGGTATGTGTGAATCAACTTAGAAATGATGGTGAAAAGGAACTAACAGATCAAAGAGTTGTTGAAAAAGTTCTAAGTTTATCCAAGAAATTTGAAATGGTAGTCACTTCTATTCTTGAGTCGAAAGATTTAACTAAATTTTCTATATAAGAATTTGTTGGTTCATTGTTATCTCATGAAGCAAGGATGAACTTGGATGTCGGTACTTTAGAACATGCATTTTAGTCTAATATTTCCATGAACAGAGGCAGAGACAGAGGATTTCATGGAAGAAGAGGGCATGGTCGAGGACATTCTCAAACAAAAGTTAAACCAGAACAGACAAAGGACAAGTTAGAGCAGTCGGGATCATCTTCACAAGATCATAGCCAAAGATGCACAGACAAATCAGGAATTCAATGTCGGTATTGTAAAAATTATGCTAATAAGTTGTAGTATAAACATGGAGTTAATTTTAGAGAAAGTGAAACATATGATACTTTGTTTCTTTCCTCTCAAGTCTCTAAGAAAATTCTTCAAAAAACTGTTTGGTTTCTAGATAGTGGATGTAGCAATCATATGACTCGTCACAATGATTTGATTTCTAATCTTGATGCATCTGCTACTACTACAATTAGTTTGGGTGGTGATCCTTTAGTTAAATCTTCAAGAAAAGGTGTTGTGCCAGTTTTAAAAAAGAAAGGTGAAGTGAAAAATATTTATATGATGTCATTATGTACCAAATATCAACCACAATCTGTTGAGTATATGACAAGTAATGGCACATGGTTATGATGTTACTTTCCATGACAATATTTGCACAATTTTTAATCAAACCAAAAAACTTGTTGCAAAATTTCATATGACAAAGAACGAATTGTTTCCATTAGAAATGTGAAGTGGAAAGATGTATGCATGTAATCTTTCTATTGCAAATGAAACCATGTTATGACATTATTGCTATGGTCATTTACCAGTCAAAAGTATGAGTTTGTTACAAAAATAGAGTACGGTCAAACAATTTCCTTCTTCGATTAATGAGACTCCTTCTTGTGAAAGTTACATAGTAGGAAAAAATCAGCGAGATAGTTTTCCATCATCCTCTTATAGACCCAAGCATTGCTTAGAGTTAGTTCACACATGCTTATGTGGACCTATGCAAAATCAGTTAATTGGTGGAGGTTTTTATTTTTTAACATGTATTGATGATTTTACAATGAAATTTTGGGTTTACTTTCTCAAACACAAATTAGACACTTTCACTCGTTTCAAGGAGTTCAAGGCTGACGCTGAGAAACACAGTGGCAATTTTGCCAAATCTTTGAGATAAGATGGAAGAGGAGAATATGATTCCAAAGAGTTTGTCGATTTTTGTAAACATCATGGTATCAAAAAGAAGGTGACCACCATATGTAATCCACATCAAAATGGAGTGGCAAAAAGAAAAAATCGCAACATAATGAACATGGCCAGGAGTTTACTTACAATAAGAAAATTGTCCAATGATTATTGGGTTCAAGAATTTGCATGTTCAGTTTACATACTGAACAGATCACCAACTTCAAGTTTTCAAGGTAAAGTACCCAAAGAAAAATGGAGTGGATTAAAGGTAAATGTTTCTCATTTAAGAATATTTGGTTGTGTTTATTTTGCTCATGCACCTGAAGAACTAAGAAAGAAACTTGGTGATAGAAGTGAGAAGTACATTTTTACTGGCTATAGTGAATAGTTGAAATCATATAGAATATATAATCATGTCAATACGAATTTTCTAGTAAGTAGAGATGTTAAATTCATGGAATGAAATGGAAAATAATACTTCTCACAATCATTTTCTTGAGTTAGATGAACATCAAGCACCTACAACACACCTACCAAGATTACAAGTTCAAATTGAAAGTAGTTCTTCATCTCATAGTGATTATTCATCTCACAGTAGTTTAGAATCTTATCATAGACATCAAAGAATGAGAAGTTGGAGTGATACATATGATCAAGATGATAATGCAGTACAGTTTGAATTTTTCTCATCTCATCCTACTTGTTTTGATGAAGCTGCAAAGAAAAAGGAATGGTTAGATGCAATGAACAATGAAATTGAAGCTATTGAAAGAAAAAATACGTGGGATTTTGTTGATCTACCTGTAGATAAAAATTTCATAGGTGTTAAATGGGTTTATAAAACAAATCCGAATGAGAAAGGTGAGCTTGAGAAACACAAAGGAAGGTTAGTTTCTAGAGCTTTTTCACAGCAACCTAGCATTGATTATGGTGAAACTTTCACACCTGTAGCAAGATTAGATACTGTTCGTTTTGTTTTGGCCATTACAACACAAAATAAGTGGCCTATTTATCAAATGGATGTAAAGTATTCCTTTCTGAATGGATTGTTAAATAAAGAAGTGTATGTTAATCAGCCACCTGGATTTGAAGTCAAAGTACAATAGCATCGAGTGTACAAATTGAAGAAATCCTTGTATGGTTTGAAGCAAGCTCTAAGAGCTTGGTACAGTAGAAGTAATAAGATTTTACTCAAAGATGGTTTCAGTAGTAGAAACAATGAGCCTACTTTGTATATCAAGATAAATCAGCAAGTTAATATCCCCATCCTATGTCTATATGTTGGCGACAAGATCTACACAAGAAACATGATGTTAGATGAATTTAAAGTAGCCATGAAAAATGAGTTTGAAATGACAGATCTTAGATTAATGAAGTATTTCCTAGGCATTGAAGTAGAACAATCTAATCATGGAATATTTATTAGTATAGAAATACGTTGCTGATATTTTGAAAAAGTTTAAGATGGAAAAGCGTAAACCTACTAACACTCCTATTTCTGTTGGCACTAAGTTAAGCAAGGAATATTTGGGATCAATAGTTAATTCTACTTTGTATAAACAACTTGTTGGTAGTCTTATGTATCTTACTACTACAAGACCTGACATAGCATCTGCAACAAGTTTCATTTCTAGGTTTATGGAATCATTGGAATTTGGTAAAACGATCTTAAGATACATTGTAGGTACAACCACTTATGGTTTGTGGTACATAGCTTCACCAAATAGTATGCTCGCAGGTTACACAGACAATGATATGTAGGTAGAATTGATGACAGGAAAAAGCACTTCAGGCTATGCTTTTCACTTTGGAAAGAATTTGATTTCATGGGTATCCAAGAAGAATCCCATAGCTTTTATCTCTTCTACAAAGGGAGAATACGTAGCAGCAACAATGACATCATGTGATGCATTTTGTCCTAAACGAATTTTGATGGATTTTGGATATACTAAAAAAGGACCTATTTTGATTTTGTGTGGCTATAACTCTATCATTTCCTTGTCAAAGAATAATGTATTTCATCAAAAAAGCAAACCTATTGACACTTGATTTCACTTCATTCATGAACTTGTCAAAGATGGTGAAATTTCTCTCAAGTTTTGTGGTTATAACGAACAACTAGCTCATATCTTCACCCAGCCTTTGCGAAGAGATGTTTTTCAATTTCAACGTCAAAAATCTAGGCATAGCTAATCATGTAACCATCGAGATTAAGAGAGAGTGTTAGAAATAGTTAATCTAGATGTATTAGATGTTTAGTTTGTAGACAATTTGAAACTGCTTTGTTTAGTTGTTTCAATTACCAACCATAAATGGTCCAATGTATACTGTTTAATACATTCAATAAGAGATCTATGAGAGTGTTCTCTATCCAATAATTTTTCATATTCTTCCTTCTCTATTATTTTTTAAGCATCGTAGAATTACTTGACATACAAATTTATATAAATGTTGTTTGAACATATGATTCTATTTTATCAATGAAATATAATGGAACAAAATTATGGAAAAAACAAAAAACTGAAACTTTTTATTGGGAAACAAAATTATGTAAAAAGGAAAAGAATGGAAATTTCTGAAATTATGAAAAAAAAACAAAAAAACTGAAACTTCTAATTAAGGAGCAAAATTATGTAAAAAGAAAAAAACGGAAATTTATGTCCTTAGTTTTGGGAAGTTTCTATGTATGAATTTTATTTTTTGTTTATTTATTTATTATTTGTTTTCATAGTAAAGGACTATCAATTATCCTTTATTTTATTTTCATTCCAAGATAGGGATCCCCCTTTAAGATATGTAATTTCATGATCAACTTCATAATATGTATTTACATGGGTTAATTTCTCCATACAATCAATTTGACTTTCAATAGACTCATCATTTTTATTAATTTTAAGAAAAAATGACATCTCTAGAAAAAATATTAATGACAAAGCAAATAAGTCTTGAATTGATTTTATTCATTAGTTAAAATGCTTATTTATACATTGCGAAAATGTCGCTTGGACTTCAGATTCCAAGAGATCTGTTTGAGTCCAAATGACTCCTCAACTTCCCCTTATTAAACTAAGCATATTTTCATTATCTACACTTTAGACCATAATCCTGAGGATTAGGTATCAACATTGCCCCCCTTAATGCAAAGGGGTGTTTGTAAGTCCAAGCTTGTTTCTAAAATTTTCAAACTTCTCGCATCAAAGCACTTTGGTGAATATATATGCAATTTGATCATTCCTGAAATAATGTTGTAGATGAACTATCTTGGCTTCTACATCATGTCGAATCAATTGGTACTTTATGTTGATGTGTTTGTTTTGGTCATAAAATCTAATATTCTTAGCAAAGTTGATTGCAAAAATGTGGTAGATAAATAATGGCGTGGGTTTCTCTTAAACCACATGTTGTGACGTACCAAAATACTAAAATTCACAACAACAACAACAAAAATACAAAAACTACTCTTCCAAAATGTATAAAACTATATCGTATCATTCCTTTCATTTCTATGGATTATAAAGAGACCCTTCTTTCAACATTTATAAATATATAAATACAACTTTTTCCAATCCATCTATGTGGCTCAAAATGCAACTTATTCCTTTTAGACACCATAAATGTAAATCTTTTCCAGTAAAATTCCTTTAAATATTTATATCATATAAAAGTATTAAATATATTCTAAATGTTTACTATTTCCATTTCAATACATTCATGGTAATGGAATTGTGCTTTGATATTTACATTATCCTTAATTATATTACATCAGCATAAATTTATGTTCAAAAGGATCTACTAAGCCTAGAAAGAGATCAAATCTCTCTAATTGCAAACCCATTTTTTAAAGTGGAAATGTTGAAGAAATGTGAACAGAAAGTTTATGGTTTTAATTTGTACTCTTATATGTGGTTTTAGAAAATATTTTCTATGTAAATTGAGCATGAATGTTATTTTTTATAACATTTTATTATTTTTTATAAAGGACACTTGTGAGCTCTAGGATGAGCAGGGAAAGACTTACACATCTCTTCCTACTATGCTATAGAATGTGCCTCTTCGACACAATAATTTTCCATAATTCATTCAGCAAGTCAATGAACATTCAAGCTATGTATTTAATGCATTTAACTAAACATTAAAAACTATACACAAACTATATATGTATATATCTCAATGCATTTAAATATTACATATATGTTACACATGTGTTGGACACGTAATATTTTCACTATATATATAAGTATTCTAACATCAATTAGAAAACTGGACACAAAAAAAAGATATTCTATAATTCTACTCAGTGGAGGGTAGGTGGGAAACTAGCAATTGATACAAGATGCTCAGCATTCGATCTATGGGATGTATGGAAAGGAGTGGTAAGTATAGGTGTATATATGTTAGAATTTTTGGGTGGACTACCATCTATGAGTTTCCATCTACCGACGAGAATGAAACAAGTGTACTGTCCAGATTGATTCTATGGGTGTCATCCAAGATTAAATGAGAATGAGACAAGTGTACTATCAAGATTGATTCTATGGGAATTGTCCAAAAATAATAATTAATAATTTTAAAAAAATAAAAAATATCTTAATGAACATGTGATAAGTACAATTAGTGATAGTTCTAAAAATTAAAAATAATCTTCAACTATTTGATTATTAGATACAACTATTAGCTTAACTTCAACTCTAATCAGAGTTATATTGGATAACTACTAGATACAATTATTAGCTTGACTCCAATTACTCTAGAACTATTAACTTAACTTCAAATCTAATTAGAGTTATATTGGATAACTATTAGGTACAACTATTAGCTTAACTCCAATCATTTTACAACTATTAGCCTAACTCCAATTATTTTACAACTATTAGCGTAACTTCAACTCTAATCACTTAAGGCTTAGTCCAAGTGCATTTGACATCTAGGAGTCTAGCTAATGTGCAGTCATGTAAGAGTCGAACTCGTAATAAACTCCTCCAAACTCGTAATAAACTCCTTATGTCCCTAATATTTTTTTTTATTATGATGATAGGCGTATATATCTTAGAATTTTGGGGTGGACTACTATATATGTTTTTTCATCTATGAATGAGAATGAGATAAGTGTATTGTCCAGATTGATTCTATGGGTGTCGTCCAAGATTAAACGAAAAATGAGAAAAAATTAAAAAAAAAAAAGCTTAATTAACATGTGATAAGTACAGTTAGTGATAGTTGTAAAAATTAAAATTATTTTTCAACTATTCGATTATTAGATAAAACTGCGTGCTTAACTCCATCTATTATTAGATACAACTATTAGATTAACTCCAATGATTCTAGAACTATTAGCTTAACTTCAACTCTAATCAGAGTTATATTTTATAACTATTAGCTTAACTCCAATGATTCTAGAACTATTAGCTTAAGTTCAACTCTAATCACTTAAGGCTTAGTCCAACTGCATTTGGCAGCTAGGATTCTAGCTAATCTATAGCCATGTAAGAGTCGAGCTCCTAATAAACTAGTTCGAACACCTAATAAACTCCTCCAAACTCCTAATAAACTCCTACATATCGTAGTTGGGGATCTATACAGTTCGTATTATAGGTTTAGGTTTTCCATATAGATATAATTAGGTTTTCGATTCATTTTAAAGGAGGTTAGTCGAACTCATAATTAACAATTTCAAAAAAATGCCCAGGGGATAAATATTAGATTAACTCCAATGATTCTACAACTATTAGCTTAACTTCAACTCTAATCACAGTTATATTGGATAACTATTAGATAACTATTGGATTATTCCAATAGAGATACAAGTATTAAATTAAATTTAGTTGAACTCCATCTCTTAGCATGAGAAGTTGACCTTGATTGCACTTAAACCATCTAATGTGAAGCTTATGTGGCAGTTGAACTCCATCTCCAGTTGGGAGTCAAGTTAATGTGCATAAGGCTTAGTCTAAGCTTTAAATATAAACTTTCAAATTAACTATTATATACAACTATTTAGGGATGATTTTAAGGAACCATACTTATTTAAAAGTGTATAAATGTTGGCGAATCTTACCAATTCTTAAAGCACCAACTATAAAATGTTTGGTGATATTTTTCAAAAAATATTTGAATTTCCAAGGATTTTATATCGTTTTTATAATAATTCCATGATTTTCAAGGTAAAAAAAGTTCACCCCATCAAAATTGGGCGAAACGAGGCTTCAATAATTGCAAAATGGCGAATCTTTTTTTCAAGAAAACCCCCTAAAAATAGCCCATGGGCTAAATTTTGCCCCTAAAATTATTTTGAATGATGATAAACTATGAGCCTAAATTCAACTATGAGCTTAACAACCATAAATTAAGTGGTTTTTATATTAGATTAACTATTAGATACAAGTAATTGACACATTCTTTAGTAAAAAAAATTATCAATATGTCAAATATATACCTCTCGGGGTATTTCAAACATATTAATCTTAGTAATATGGTTGTTGCTAGTTAGATATTGATAATGTACAAAAAAAAATATTTGAACCTGAAGCATAAAAGAGGAAACATATTTGAACACACAGCATAAAATAATTTGATTTTAACTGAGTAAGTCTGTCACCATAATTTGTATCCTATGAAATCATAAAACAAAAGTACATCTAAAAGCGGTAATACATAATCCATCAGCTGAGGGATAAATCCATCGGTTAGAGATTCACCCCAACGGTCATCTACAGAACAAAGAACTCGAATTTCAAGTTGTTCAAACAGTTCAACATGATACGTAGTCCCGACTCTCGAGTTGAGGAGGGAAGGTTAGAGGAGCACAGCTAGCCGTTAAGAAAAAATACAGTTAACACTTGGTTCGAAGGTTGATTGACCATCTATAAATAGTTTCGGTATAATGGTTTTATTAAAAATGCTATGGGTTTTAGCTTCAACAATAGAGTAAAGGATTTGAGGAAGAAACGCAGAGACAACACTAATGTTCCTTGAAGGGATGAGTAGGAGGAAACTATTGATGTATTAAGCAAAGGAGACAAATTGAATATGGATCTAAAAATAATAGGTGACATAAATATGTAAGGGGCCGGGATGCCTACGATGGAGCTCGGTTAGGGTTTCAATGGAGTTGGTTTTCAGTTCTGCGGGGCTTGGAGTCGGCCACATTTCACAAGTAGCTTAGTATTAAGCTAGCATAATAAAAAAGTGGGAATTCTTTTTTTCTTTTGTCAGTTTTCTCTGCAGCATGCAGCTAACCCTTCACCGTACGAGCCACCACGTAGCCGGCCTGGTGATGCAGGCTTTGGAAGTAGAGCCACCCTAGTTGAAGGGTTTCAACTAGGGTATGGACAAACCCAGTTCAAAAGTGGTTTTTACTAATCCGGTTCTCCAGAGAAACCATTATTTTCCCTTCAATAAGAGCATTCTGGTTGCAGATTTGTCTGTTGGAGAGCTTTCATTGAGTTTAAAGGGCCAGTTGATTACAGTGTTAGGGGAGTTTTCTGGCAGAAAGGAGGTGGTTCTTGGTCCGAAGAGACAACTTTTGGGGGTTAATGATTCAGTGCGCAGGAAAACCAAGCTTAAGAAAGTGTTGAAAAGTAAGGCGCAATATGTGTTAGGCAAGAACATAAACTTTCATATGATTCAGGTTTATCTTCTGCACTATTCGAGCGGTTGGAGTATAATAAACTGAGACTGAGAGGTTGGAGTATAATAAACTGAGATTGTTGAATGGATAACTGAAACCTGGAATCCAATTATTAATCATATGCCCTGGGTTATTTCTCTTGTGAATGGTTGGTTTTATTTTCACTTTCTTCGGGAGGAAAGTATGGAGGAGATTCTCTCGAGGTTTTGGGTAATTGGGCATGGCTCGTTGGTTCTCTATTTTAGGTCTTTGTTCAGTGGAAAGAAAAGGTAAAGAAAAATAATTCATGGGTATTATTGCATGGTTTCCCCTTACAATGTTGGTATTATTGCATGATTTTTAGGGCATTTGTGGAGGTTGGGAATTTTCGATTGGACGTTCTATTAGGATTGAAGACTCCTCCATGTTTATTATGGATAAAATATTTCCTAGAATTTTACTTGAATTGGACATGACCGAAGGATTGCCAAATGAAGTTGAAGTTTCATGGGATGGTGGTTGTTTTGTCCAAATTTTGATTATTGGAGAGTTATGTTTAAATGGTTTAGATGTCATAAAGTTGGGAAGCTTCAACAAAATTGTAAAAGGGTCTTCCTTGAAAATGAAGACGAGATCCAAGACTCGGATGATAAGTTGAATTCAAAACTTGGTGAGGAGTCTTTTCTTCAATTTCCTACTCCTCTGGATGTGAACTGCGCTGCGTCTTTTGTGGGCAAGTTTCAAAATTTTATTCCTTTACTACTTAAATTTCTTAATGTCGAGGATATTTTGGATGGGTTGAAGCTTGTTTCTCCATTTTGTGAGAAGAAGGATATATTGATTAGTAGTCCTTCTCCTCATGGTCATGAGTTGACTGCAAATAGGGTTTCAATTTTGGATTAGAAGGAATTTGGATTAGGGTCTGATCTTGGGGTTTTACTCGTTCTTTCTAAGGATAGGGTTGACCTTTCTTCTAAAAGGGTTGGGGTGATACTAGTAGAATGAATGCAGATGATCAATAGCTTTATATTGTGATCTCTTCCTCACCTATTGAGGAAGATCTGGGACCTATTGTTTCTACTCCTATTTCTCTAAATGAAAAAACTTTTCATGACTCTTTGATAAATAATGCAATTATGCCCGTTACGGTTTTTTCTGGTATGGCTGAGGAAAAATAAAGAGTCTCCTATTGCTTCTTTTAGACAAACTAATGTTACAACAAGAAAGAAACCTAGGAATAAAAAGGTGTCTTATGGTAGAGCAGAACCCGATGAACTAAAGTTTGTAAATCCTAAGGTTTCTTCTTTATTTTTGTTGCCTCAACCTTGAATGATAGCTCGTCAAGTTTCAATTATTTTGGGATCGTTAGAGCAGATAAACCCCTTGAAGATGGTTCTTAATGTTATTCTTGTCTCTAAATGTTTGGGGGATTTTCAATTATCCAAAAGAAATGTGTTAAGAGTCGTTTGTTGGTTTCTTCTTCCTCGATGCTAGTTTAATTTCAAGAAACTATGACTACTTCTGAGAAAGCTTGTGATTTTTTTCTAAAATTGAGGTCGTCGTGGAAATGTTGTGGGATTGATGCATGTGGGTTCTATAGGGGGTTAATGGATACTTGGAACCCTATGTATGCAGAATTTAAACCTTTTCTTTTATTGTTGATCTTTTGATAGAAGGAAGATTGAAATGTTTTGATAGGCGAATTCAATTTTTGAATATGTATGGTCCTTATAATATAAGGATGGAGTTTTGGGATGTTGTGGTTGGTTATGATGTTTTAAATAATTTTTCTTTAATTGTTGTTTGGGATTTGAATTTGACTCTCTCTACGAATGAGACATGGGGAGCTAGAAAAGTTATTGACTATTTGGCATCTTATTTCATATATCTCTTTGAAGTAATAGGGTTAATTGATGTATGTCCTAGTGTTCTTGTTTCTACATGGTCCAATGACAAAACTTGTAAGGTGGGTGTGGAAAATATATTGGATCAGTTCTAAATGGCTGATTCTCTGGGTATGCACATTGGAAAATTTACATCCTGGGCTATGTCTACTGGGATTTTTCATCATAAATATCTTTTCCTTAAACTAGAGTTGGCTTTCTCCCCCTGTTCATATCCATTTAAATTTAATAGATCTTGGTTGGAGGAAAAGGATTTTTGTGAATTGGTTTGCCAAAAATGGAATTATTATAGGACTGACGATCATTTGTATCTTGCTTTTAGTTTTGTTAATAAACTTAATATGTTGAAATCATATGTTTCCAAGTGGGATAAATTAAAGAAAAGGGGAAAATCCCTTCATATTTCTACGATTGAAGATGAGATTTTTGACCTGATGCACTTGGTTGATGACAATTCCTTCTATATCCATAGGAAGGAGAAAATTCTCAGCTTGGAACGTCAAAGAATAAGATTCTTGAACAAGTAGAGAGTACGTGGAAATTCAAAAGTTGAGGGATTTGGGTTTCACAAGGTGATAACAATACCAAGTTTTTTCAAAGGTATCCGAACAAGAGAAAAATGTTAAATTCTATTTGGGAAGTAAAAAATAATTATGGTATTGTTAGGGAATATTCTTAGTCTTTAAAAGATGATGCGATGTCTCATTTTAAATGCATTTATAATGAAAATCCTTCTAGCAGTCTGGATTATCAATTGAAAACAATTAATAATTTTTCAAGGGTTTTCAGTATTAAGGAAGGATTAGAGGTGGCTAAAGAATTTCCTTTGAAACAAGTTAAAGACACTTTAAAGAGCTTTAAGAAAGACAAAAGTCTCGGTCTTGACGGATGGATTGTGGAATTTTTTATCCACTTTTTTTAGCTTATTGGGATGGAACTGAGGGAAGTAGTGGAATGTATCAGGAAAAAAACAAAGTTTCCTAAGAAACTAAATGCTACTTTCATTACTTTGATACCTACGAAGGATAATCCTGAATCATTCAATAATTATAGGCCTATTTCCCTCTGTAATTTAGTTTATAATGTTGTGACTAAGATTAATTCAAATAGGATTTAAAACCTATGCTGGAGAAGTTCATTTCAAATGAACAATTTGGTTTTCCTTTCAAATCGACAAATTTTAGATCTAGTGGAGGTTGCGCAAGATTCTTAACATTTTATCAAGATAAAGGATATACATGATTTTATTTTAAATATGGACCATATTAAAGCATACGATCGGGTTGATTGGACTTATGTTCATTTTATTTTGATTCATATTGGTATTTCTATTGATGTTGTTAACTGGATTATGGGGTGTGTGAGCTTGTCTTTTTTTGTAATGTTGATCAATGGGCCTCCTTCAGTATTTTTTTTAGGTTGCATAGGGTTACGTCAAGGTTGTTCATTATCTCCTTTAATTTTTTTGGCTATTATAGGTCTCAGTAAGCTAATATTTTAAGCCAAATTGGAAGGAAAGCTTAGAGATATAAAAATTAACCTTGCTTTGTGCATCACCCATTTATTATTTGTAGATGATGTGCTTATATTTGGGTGTGGTACAAAGGAGGAATGGGAAGTGTATAAGGACATTTTGGAGATCTCTTGTGGTGCCTTGGGTATGAAATTAAGTCCAGATAAGTCAAATGTTTTGGTTAATTGTACAAATGAGAGGGTCCAAAATCGGATTGTTTCATTGTTTCCATTTAAAATGGAGGGAATTGATTGTGGTTTTAAATGTCTTGGATACTTTCTAAAACCCAATAGATATATACTTCATGCCAACGTATTGGATTATAAAAAAAGTGGAGAGAATAATAAGGTGTTCGACTTACAGGTGATTGTCGTTGGGAGAAAGACTTGTTTTGGGAAAATATGTACTAAAAATCATTCCAGTTTACTAGCTTTCCTTAGGTATGGTCCCAATGTCCATCATTAATATTATTAGAAGAAAAAATTTCAATTTTATTTGGGCTAGTAAGATGGAACAAACTAAGTGTCACCTCTCTTCGTGGGAAATTCTATCTCGTCCTAAATGTGAGGGGGGCTAGGTTTTGAAGAATCTGGAGTTGTTTGGACAATCCCTCTATGCAAAAACGTTGTGGGGAGGTATCTTTGGTAAAAATATTTGGATTAAGTTATTAATTATCAAGTATATTAAATAATTTTCTATTTTTCATTGGTCTTGAAAGAATCATAATGTTTCTACTAACTCTTTGATGATATGGAAAAGTTTACTTAAGTCTCTTCCTATTATTAAGGAATGGATCAGCTGGAAAGTTGGTAGAGGTATACATTTGAGATCGGTGTGGATCTTATTGTTGGAATTAATGGGAGTTATAAGTTTTCAAATGCTCTTCTTTCCATGCCTCATTCAGTAAACATTCAAGTGATTCGCTAGATTAAAGCAAACAACAATTCTGTCATTTCTTCAACTTATTGCCTTTTTGCGTCAGATTTGGGTCTTCCATATAATGTTATCAATGAATGGAATGAATATGTTAGAAAGTTAAATGTTGCAGGTATCTTCTTATCAGACAAAGCAGATGAACTTGTGTGGGACTGGGAAAAGGAAAATGGAGTGATTACTACAAAAGAAGCCTATAATGTTTTGATTGTTAAGCAAGGTTTTAATGGATAAAAGTGGTGGGATAAGAAGCTATGGAAATGGTGAATCCATGGAGCTTTAAATGCTTTATGTGGCTCTGTTTGGAGAATAAAATTATTACATGGGATAACCTATTGAAAATAGATTTTGTTGGACCTGGTATGTGTCATTTATGTTGCATGGAGGAAGAATGTGTTGCTCATATTTTTTGCACCTGTATCTTCTTTAGGAAGGTGTAGTTTGAAATCTGTGACTTTTTGCATATTTATGATTTTTGGTGTCAAAAGGATTTTCTAGATTGTGTTCTACATTGGATGCAGAATTTATCTGACTTTACAAAACTTATTATGTTCGGTATTTGGGAAGTGTGGAAGGTCGCAATAAGCTAATTAATTTTGAAGGAAGGAGACTGTTATCTTTATCTCGTAAGAATCATATCCATTTGATCTGTTTTTTAGTATCATAAAGAGAAACTCGGTTCTAGATTTCATTTGCTTCTTAATCGAGTGGAGGTGGATGGATGTGCAACTGGTTTTTTTAATGGGGCAACTCAAAATGGTTTTTATGGAGCTGGTATGGTTTTGAGGATTAAACTAGACCATTCACAAGGGAATTTCAACCTGAAATCTGACAGCTTTAATGTATGAAACTCAACAGACATGTGTTTTTCATTCGACAACAACAATTTTTTTGGTGTTGGTGGGAATTCGTCAGTTATTCAACACCATTTCGAACCCCATCGATATTTGGATAGCATATCATCCTAAATTGTCATCAATATTTTGACGGCATATCATCCTAAATTAGGAAAGTCTTACTTCAATTGGGTGTTTAATTTTCAACATCTTGTCGTCGAATACCCAGCATTTATCACTTCCATTCAATACCTTGAAGGCGTCTGTAGGCATCTAATTTCCAACAATGGGATGTCGAAGAACTGACGGTTATCACTTCCATCCAACACCTTCAAGTCATCGGTTGTATTGAGTATTCATTGGATTTCATGTGTGAGGATTCGAAATTACGACATACTATGGATGTTGGTAGTGTAGCAGAGTCCTCGGATTGGATGGATATCCAATGACACCTACCATTCTAGATATGTCGTAAAATTGACGATCTGATATAAATTTATTCAACACCATTTCGAACCCCATCAATATTTGGATAGCAAATCATCCTAAATTGTCATCAATATTTTGACGGCATATCATCCTAAATTAGGAAAGTCTTACTTCAATTGGGTGTTTAATTTTCAACATCTTGTCGTCGAATACCCAGCATTTATCACTTCCATTCAATACCTTGAAGGCGTCTGTAGGCATCTAATTTCCAACAATGAGATGTCGAAGAACTGACGGTTATCACTTCCATCCAACACCTTCAAGTCATCGGTTGTATTGAGTCTTCATTGGATTTCATGTGTGAGGATTCGAAATTACGACATACTATGGATGTTGGTAGTGTAGCAGAGTCCTCGGATTGGATGGATATCCAATGACACCTACCATTCTAGATATGTCGTAAAATTGACGATCTGATATAAATTTATAAAACAAAAAAAACAAAAAACAAAAAAAAAATTCTGTGGTTGCAATATTTTCTGTGGGTACGAATAGTGGCACTTGAAAGCCTTACTCACATTCTCTATTTCTAATTCTCTTAACCATAGATTTCATTTCGATATATCCCATAGAGAAGAGGTAGCAAGAGAAGGTGGAGGTGGAATTGGTAGGGGATTGTGCTAGGGTTTCATATAAGGAGATGCTATGGAAGAACAAATGATTAGGTATAAGTTCTATAGGAAAGTATTTTTATGGAAATGCATATGCCAAAATTTCTTGGGAGAGTGGTGGAGGGTCTCGCATAACCCTTGCCTCCTCAAGGAAAGGAAAGCTTTGTTTTTTTTACACATGTCACTGTATGATTTTTTATGTTGAGAATAAGAGGAAGGATCACAATTTAAGGAAAACTAAATTTTCATATGGTGAAAAATTGCACTCTTCACTGTA
>LPNX010021995.1:4320-36438 GCA_001517045.1 Pseudotsuga menziesii
AAGGAACAGTCTAAAAGGATTTGGATTTACGTACACATCCCAATGTACGCGACTATAGGGGAAATATCCGCGTATGTACGCGGATATCGAGGGAAAATCCGCGTATATCAATATTCTAATGTTTTTAGGGATGATCAAGGTAACATTAAAAGATATAAAGTGGTCCAAAGGGGCTAATGAGTCTGCAGTGGGACAAGGGAAGGCCATACAATGTGTGATTCACCTAGTGTGGTGAAATCCGCTATAACATCGTTCGATCAAATCCATCTACATATTTTATTACAACTAGCTCTCCATGCTCCATCCATTCTCCATTCCAGCTAGGATCCACCCCCATATACTCATGCTTCCCCACCATCACTTTTCTCTCGCCTCCTTCCCCTTATGCCTCCTGCACCATCACTTTTCTCTCACTTGCTTTCATCCTTCCCCATCTCCTACTTGTAGCCTTCCCCCTTACCGTTGCACTTCCACGTCCACTCCTTCAGCCTCCCCTCCTTCCACTATGCACTCCAAAACTCCTCCTCTTATAGCCACCACTCTCTGCTTTCACCTTCGCCTTCTCGACTTAAAAACATGCCAAAAAAAAACTAAAAAAAAAATTTATAATACAATAATAAATTAATTTAAAATTTATTATTGCTTTTATAATAAAAATAAATAAAAATATAATATAATATTATTCCTATTTTAAATAATTATATATATATATATATATATTACCCATAGAAAAATTGGGTCCAAATACACACCTCCACATAACATAACCAAAGCCAAGACATAATTAAAAGACAAACTTGAGAAATTGGAGAACAACATCTAGGACCTTGTCTCCAACCAAAAAAAATGGAAGGAAGAAAGGAAAAATAACAATCTAGTTCTCAAGAAGAGATCAAAGACAGTTATTCTGGTGTTAGAAAAAAGGCTAGATGAAAATTTTGACATAATGAATGGGAAACAAAAAGACTTGGATGACAAAATGAATACCATGACACGAGACATAAAAACCATAATAGAGAAGCTGAGCACCATGACCTAGAACCATAATACGTTAGTGGAAGTGTTACAAAAACTAATGCCTAGCACAAACCGTATCATCAACTTAGATATGTTGGACCAGTATGTCAACAAAAATGGGATCAATAAAGTTGAACAAGACAATAAACAATACAAAGAGACAACATATCTTAGGGATGACCAAAACACCAATAATATATTTGATAAAAATAAAAATGAGCTCGACCAAGATCATAATAAGAGTCAAGCCACCATCGTTGAAAATAAGGACGATCCATACAATGAAAAAAGATGTATCCTATAGTATGCAAAGGAATCCAAGTCAAAAAAATCATATATCATAGATTCATCTTCTACCTTAACTATTCTACCACCCTGGAGAAACCTAAATGTAACACTATCTGGTGACTTCGAGTGTGAGAAGCCTCAAGATATGTCACTTCTAGACATAAATAATAAAGATAATAAAAGGGAAACATTACGTGATGGCATCCTAAGGATCATGGGACAAGTAGTTTCTAAAAAAAGCTTGATATGGCCAGTCAAAAAAATATTCCTTGCATTCATGTACATGGAGAATGGGACAACAATAATAAACAGAATGGAGTACAAATTCAAGTTACAAATGAAGGGAAATTGACAAGCTATTGTCTAAAGACCAAGCACATACCTAATACAAGTTCTAAAACAAAAGACATAAAGGAAGTAATGGCGTTGTTTCAACACAAAATGAGAATGAAAAGAGGACAACAATAATCTAAGCTTTGAGGATAAAGATTTCCTAAGGGAAAGGAAATATTACAACAATAAAATATCAAATAAATAGGTTATAACAATTAGTAATAGTAATTAATTATTAAATATAGTTTTGAAGAGAAATGTATCTTCAATATTTGATAGCCAAGCCATATTTAAGGCATCCATATCCATTGTAATTAGACATCCATTCAATCATTATATATTTATACGTTATTATGAAGATGACACATCTTACCCCTTAGTATCCAGATACAAATTCTCCATTACATTTGAAATATCATTTCTTAGTCATCAATGATTTTGTGTTCTCCTCAAGATGTGATATTGGATCACATTTCTAATCTAGGAATTCTTTAAATTCTATGCCTACGATATGATCCAAGAATCTCCACAATCGAGAACAAGAACCTTTTATCCCTTGGTATCTTCCTTCTCTCTTTAGAGACTAGTTGAGCATCCTTGCATCAAGCCCTGCTAGAGGTATCAAGGTAGTCGAGAAGGGATCAAGGTAGTCATGCCCACATATTGGGGCAGATGTTTTGTTCTTTTTTGTTTCTTCATTTTGATTTTGTATATTTTATTCATTTTGTTTTATTTTTTACAGTTATTTATTTAAAATTTCTTTATTTTGTTTTTTTTAATATTTTCTTTTTATTGTGTTTTTTATTTGTATTTTTTAGAAAACTAAATATTTTACATTTTCGATCTTCTTAATTTTTCATCACTAAAATTTAGCGAATGGAATTGTAAATTTGGATTGATGATGATGATGGAAATGATGTTTTATATATGTCAATTTATTTGATATGATGATGATGATGATGTTTTACATATGTAAATGTATTTAATATGATGATGATGACAAGGATGATGATTATGACAATGATGATGGTGACTATTCAATTTGTTTTCCTGATTCTACAAGTAGTGTGGAATGTTGTTGCTCGAATTCTCTGTTTCTACTCCAGGTCTCTTAGTGTTCAAGTTCAGTTAGACTCCCCCAAAAGAAGAAAGGTCCAATTATAACTTACCAAATTGATTTAGAAACCTTCGATGTTTTTATCAAGAGAAGAAATTAGACCCATTTAAAGGATACAATCGTGATGTGTAGAAGGAACAAATAAAATTTTAGGGTTCTAAGTTCACTTGTTAGAGAAACACAAGATTCTATCCTAGTGGGAGAATGTAACAATAAAATAATATTAATTTATTATTATAGTCATGCCGTTTAGTGAAAAGGTACAAGACATGCTTATTTAAGCCAAAATAATTGTATTCATTTTTCATCTCCTACATTACATTTTATACATTTTTCTACATTGTGTTAGCTTTACAACCGCCTTTCTCTTCCATTGGTATCAGATCATCTCGACGCTCAGCACGAGACCACCACCTTCCACTCCAAATTTCCACTTCCCATACTTTCTGCTACCCACCACTCCCATATTCCCTTCTAGCCTTAGGGCTCCTCCACCTACAAGCTTCTTCCTCCTGCATGCTCTTCCATCTTGCTCCCCACTCCACTCCATCACCATCTCACTTTCTCCCCATTACTGCTCTACTCCATCACACATCCCTTCTCCCACGCTTTCTTCCACTCCACCGACGTACCACTTGCATCCACCTCTCCATGCTCTTCAACTCCTTGGCTCCTTCCACGCACTCACCCTTCCCTCCTTCACTGCACTACCCACCCTTCCCTTCTCCAGTGCCACATCCAACAAACCTCGCTGCTGCCACATTCCACTGCCTCGTGCCCTTTCTTCTCCACCTCCGTGCGCTCTCAAACCATATCCTTCCACCAGCCACCCTTCGTTTCTCCCGCGTCACTACCATCCTACTTCCGCGTCTACCCCTCCGCCACTCCACCCTTGTACCCTTTCACACCTTCCCACTTTTTGGCCTCCCCATCGGCCACCACTTCCACCACCGCATTGTCCCTACCACCTCTACCTCCGCTTCCACGGGGTCGCTCCAACTTGCAATTTTTTTTCTTTTTTATAATATAATATTATATTACTATATAGTTTGTATTATAGAAAACAAAAAAATATATGTATATATATATATGTATATATATTTAAAAAATTATAATAATATTATTATTATTCATATATATATATATATATATACAAACAAGTTTTCTCAAGACATAAAGAATTAGATATTCTTTATTCTAATTTTTATTTTTCGTAAAAGGAAATTGGAAAAATAAATCATGGCTGGGTGGCATCATATAGTGAAAAAAAATAAATCCATGTTCAACAGTGAGAAGATTCTTGCAATCACCAGATCAATGGCTGACTTAAACGCTCAGTTCAATCAAATCAATGAGAAAATTAACAAGAACTATGAGGAACTCCACACAAAAATCAAATAAACTAGTGACAATTTGACATTAAATTGGACACAAATCATATAACGAATAGAGAATAACTTCCTCACTGTACAAGAAGACCAAAAGAAAAATCAAGCAGTTTAATTGCCATCTTGGAAAAATTACAAATATCGAATGACCAACAACCAAACTCTCCCAGAACACCGGATCAACCGGATCCTTTGTTCAACATGTCGTCCTCAGCCTCATATACACAAAGACGCCATATATGGGTGAAAGTCGAGTTACCCAAATACGACGGGGATGAACGACAATTCATAGAGTGGATTAACAAAGCCGAGGAATGCCTAGACATCCACAACATCCATTATGATGATGAGAAAATTAAATATGCCTACATGCATCTAGAAGGAAAATCTTACAACTGGTACTTATTGTGGAAGAATACTACAAGAATATGTTCTCACAACTGGGTTAGCTTCAGGAACGACCTCATCAAAATATTCCATGGTGTTGAAGAAAAATACTTCTTTTCCAAACTCACAAGGTTACAACTAAAAACAGCGTCGATGAGTACACCTATGAATGGGAAGTGTTGTCAACTCGAGTTCCATTGTTAACCAATGACCAATGACTATAGACCTACATACACAGTCTAAAACAACACATCGGTGATGAACTAGTGTTAGATAACATCTCTACCATGGAGGAAGCACAACGTAAAGGCATGATTATTGAAATAAAATCCGTTCATCAAATTTCAACCAAGACAACTCCAAAAATAACTCCCTCCAATAACCATACATAGGAAATCCAAGATATACAGTGCCTCAACTTAGGGAAGGAACAAAGCCCAGTTTAGAGGCCCAAAGAATAAGGGAAGGGAAATGTAATTTCTATGGAGACAAATGGGATCCTAAGCACAGATGCTTACAAAAGAAATTCTATGCCTATGAAACAGAGTTGGAAGTCAAGGAACCAATTGAGAACGATGTGAATAGTCAACAAGACTACCACATAGAAATCGAGGACAACACCCCACAAATATCATTCGCTGCTATTACCGGAATCTCCCATCCACAAACATTGAAGCTTAAAGGACATATAAAAAAGAGTAACGTCACAGTTCTCATCAACTCTCCCAACACCCATAACTTCATTAATGTCAACCTTTCTAAGGTATTTAACCTATTTTTTTTTCAGTAGCTAACATGAAGGTTATGGTATGAGATGGAAATAAGATTGGCAACACAGGAAAATGTCACCAAGTCAAGTTACAAATACACAAGTATAACTTAGAATCATATTTGTTTGCGATATTGATGGGAGGATTCGACGTAGTATTAGTAATACAATGGTTACAAACCTTGGGTACATACTCTGCAAATCACCAAGAAATTTTTATTGAATTCCATGCGTTTGGGAAAATAGACAAATTATACGAGTTCCAACCACCTCCAGCATAGCTGGTTACATCACATCAGATGGAAAAGCTACTTCAGAAAGATGCACCAACGTACATACTTCAATGTCAAGAAATGGAGCTTCTAACAGGTGAAGGAGATATGGACAAACAACCATAGATACAAGAGCTGATTCAAAAACATCACAAGTTGTTTCAAGAGCCACCTATGGAGCTCCTACCAAACATAAAAATCGAACACATAATCAAAATTGAACTAGGGACAAAACCTGCCAGTAGCAAACCATATAGACATCCACATTGGAGACGATGCGGCAATTCACATAATCATTGCCACCAAATAAGATTTGAGGACAAAGCTTCCCTTAAAAGGAAGGCAGTGTAACAATAAAATAATAATAAATTAATATTAAATGGAATTAATATTAATTTATTATTATAGTCATTCTCTTTGGTGAAAAGGTGCAAGACAGACTTATTTAAGCCCAAACAATTGTATTCATTTCTCATCTCCTACATTACATTTTATACATTTTTCTACATTGCGTTCGCTTTACAACCACCTTGCTCTTCGAAAGAATCCTTGGATCGAAAGAGTTTTCTTATTAGTTTCATATATAAATAGTTAAAAAATTTACATCAAGATCATTTTAAGACTTATGAGGGTTAGTAGGTTTCTATGAGATGCGTCCTATCATGCATCATACAAACCAAGATGTTCATAGTTCAAGTCTTTATATTTTTAGATTAGGACAAATATTATAGCTATTATTGCAAGGTTTGACTCTTGATAAATAACATTACTTCCATACATTAAGGTATCACACAAGCATACTGATTTCATAAATATTTGTTCCCCATATGGGTAGGGCTTTCTCTTTCTATAGAGCATGCAGAGGCAGTGTGTATCTCCCAAGCAATGTTGAGAACATGGCTTCCTAATATATGGAAAAACTTATGAAGTGACTCAACCCTTTGATTCTTTCCTCTAGTTGGAATCATTGATGTAAGGCAGAACTACTGTTTCAACTTGTGACACAAAAATCTTGTTAGGAAAACTAAACATATACCCAAGCTTAAATTTGTCTCCATTTCCCACATTTAAGTTTGATTGCAATTGAATTCATAGGTATTTATTTTCATTTCTAAGTATATGCTTAATATAAGTGAATATTCTCTCGGAACATTGTTCCAAAAGATGATGAAACTGGGAGAAAAGATGGATACAAAGACATTGTTTGCTTGAGTAACAACTAAAGATGTGATTTCTACATGGAAAATATCCTTAAAATAACCATTTAAGATGTGATTCATTCTAAATGTGGATAAAGAAGGAAAATCCCATTGAAAACCATTAGTAACACATGGAATAAAATGATTGACTGCACCTCCCCACAATACTTTTTCAAACATACCAAGCTCATCATGAATTACTACTTGTCGAAAACTATGGTGATTTCTGCTAGAAGTCATAAAGTAGTGAGGTAGCCATGCATGAAAGGGTGGAAGATAGAATCCACATCCACCTGTCACCAATGTACATCTGTAAGGTGGGTCCAAACTAACATTTTATGACGTCAGCAATTAGAGCCAAATAAAAACTCCCAAGTGTCACCTTTTCAAATTTGATTAACAGTTAAAGTGGGAAATTTTCATTTTCAAAGCCATTGTTGATCTATCAAATAAGGATACGACATACAACTCTTTTGCACTTGACTAGTCAACACCCACGAACAACATTCCAACACACTTCCTCCATAACCGTCGAGTATTTACTGGTTTAACCACATTACTTCTTCTACCTAATGACAAAATTGTTAAATGTTTACCCCACCCTCTTAGTAAAAACCTTTTACCTTAAAAGTAAATTAAACACTATAAAATGTCTTATAAGCCTAAGAATAATCTCCCTAGGCCTAAGCTTTTTAAAAATGAACACATCTATGACCACCATGTATATTTTTTCGATACATTGGTCATAAGTTCTAACCTAACTACTAGAATTAAAAAAGCATGTGCCATAGATTTTTCATATCAAGACCCATGTCACCTATGGGACACAAACTTAGCATGATCTATTTTCCCACACACAGTGTACTTCCCTGAGTTTGTAGCTTGAGATTCAACCCAGTATTCACCCAAGAAGAGATCCATCCTATCATATGACCAATCCAAAACCCTATGCACTATAAATGTTGATACCCTCCAAAAAAATGTTTGGTATCCCAAATTTCTTGTCCATGGAAACAATAAATGAAATCTAGTTATGTCTACAAATTTGAAGTGATTTCTTGAAGATGCAACCCTAAATCCGACCACTTGTGTGCATCTAAAACTCCTCATCCTTTTGTTCAATTATGGGAAACTTTTTCAATGAAAGAAACCTCCAAGTCTTATTTCTACACCCTATAAGAATAGTTCCATGAATTCTAGGAAAATAAAAAGCATGAAATAGACATATCTACAATTATTCGGAAATATAAGTCAATTTTGGGCATGGAACTGATCTTGGAGTGACATTATAATTGTCTAAGACGATGATAATTTTGAGTAAATCAAGAAGATGTTGGGCAAGTACAATAAAGTAAAACCCTTATTAAAGTGTCTTCATTTGTGCTGTAATTTTGTTGATGAGTAGAGAAAGGACTGTTTGGAACCCTTTAATTACAACTAAGGGACTAGGTCCATGTACAAAAGTTCAACTACATACTAGGACTAATTGTAATTGGTGCCATGAATATGTAAGGGTTACAAGAATATGCCACTTCATAAATGATTATCAAAGAAAACACCCCTTATTTAATCTTCCTCACACAAAATAGAGGAATGATGACTACAATAACCTTAATGACTTTATTGAAAATAAGAAATATCAAAATCATTTAAAGAAGCAACGTCAAATAGAAACTCATAATAAATTCTAGGCGCTAGAAAAAGAAAATTAATTACATACAGATCAAGAAACATTTACAATAAGACACTGCCCCATTACATGAAATTTGGGATCTAAAATGGGCCTTATAAAAAAATGTGTCATGGATAAGTCTGTGAAGAAATATTTCTCAAACCAATAGAATTTAAGTATTTTGGTCAACCATTAGGGTTGAGTTGGACCTATAGAAGTTAATGATGTTTATGCGTCATATTTTTATTTGAGAGTTATTAACTCCATATAAATCTCACCTTGGTTAAGATTTGAAAAATTCATCTTGAAGTACAATAAATATACTTGAAATAATAAGCATAGAACATTTTATAATAAAGAATTTATATAATTGATTAAATTTTTTTTTATATGAAGTTATCTTGAAATACTAAATTAAAATATTTAGTATTTCTAATATTACTAGCTAATGCCTCATTTTAAAAATTTAAATAAATTTAATTACTACATTCCTTAATAATTAGAAAAATAGAGCATTAATATGATAATGGAGTGATTTTGAAATACTAAAAGCATTTACATAATTAATCTTTAAAAACAATATTTAATTTTAAATAATGTTATATTGAAATATTAAAAAAAACATTCAGTATTTCTAATATTACGAGTTAATAAGCTTTTTAAACATTTAAATATATTTAATTACTACATTCCTTAATAATTAGAACAATAATAAAATAAAATGGAACTATAATAATTTTTTTTCTTGGAAAGTGGAAGAACCCCTTGATTAGCAGGTTTTCCATTGGCGAAGTTACCACAAACTAGGGGCATCTAAGTGGTCAAAATCAACCAGGAATTGCACCCAACTTGGACCGTACCAACTATTGACATGGTTGTATTTTTTGGTATCTATGAGATTTGAACCGATGACCTTTTCGCTTAGGGGGCGTCTTAAGCATACCCCGCCACCGACTGTTCTACATCTCACATATTTAATTATAATATTGTTAAAGGATACATTCTTAACTAATTAAAATATAAAATATTAAAACATATATAACTAATTTAATTATAAGAGTTATAAGAATAGGTATGCTTAGTGTGTGTATGTGTACAAACAATTAGATTTTAGTATAAAATTTATATTAAATAATATTAGTAATTTGCTATTTTTTTAATAGTAATGTAATTTTAATTTTAATTATAATTTAAATCTATAAATATATTTGAGTTTTACATTTGATTGGAAATCTTTTTGAACAAAGGAACAAGATTTTAAAGTAAACAAAGTATTATCTTTCTTAAGGTCCAATAGATAAAAAGTTGTTCTTAGTGCTACATTTATAAAAAAAAAATTAAAAATTATAATATAAATTTTAAAAAATTACCACTGTATAATTTATTGTGTGTGCACAAGAATCTAAACGTTTAATTAATATTTTTAACCCTCATCTCTTAACTCTAAAATAACCCAGCATACTTGTCAATTATCATTAATGAGAAAATATAGGTTGACTTTCACTACACTTGGTGTGACATGACATATTTGTAGTGTGGCGTGGATTTTTTATTATTATTTTACTTAGCAGTCAAATTTTAAACCCCAAATTTCCTCTAATTCCTCGTGGGGAAAATAGAATATAAAGGAGGGATAAATTCATTATGTATAAGAAGTTGGTATCCCATAACTTAAAGAGAAACGATTGATCAATACATGTTTCTCCCATAAGCAGTACCAATGTATAAAGTAAAGCATGTGGCCATGTCCTTATTCCATTACAACTAAGTCTAAGGCCTTGCACATCTCCTTTATGCAACAATATTTGTCGAGCAAAAGCATAGGGGATATTTTGTTGGATTCAAGACCATGATGGATTTGCTAGCAAATGAGGGAGCTCACTTTGAATTTGAGGGGAGCATTGAGGTTTTTCCTTCTCTTTTTCGTAACCATAGGACTGATAAAGAATTTGAAAAAAATCTATGTGTTGGCTAATTAACACATCTCCTCCAACAATTTTAAGAGGAAATCATCAACAAAGTGTCAATTGGTCTTTTTCCTATTATTAAGGTTGGGTATTAACATACCCTTAATCAACCCTATGGCCATCTTGTTATGAATAAGATAGCTAATGGACTCATTTGCAACCATATGGAAGGTGGGGACTAGTGAAAAACCTTTCCTAATTGATTTGAAAATGCCAATCTCATTAGATCTATCATGGTTGATGGAAAGATAGGATGGGGCCTTTAAAAACAAAGTTCCAACTAAATCACTTTTCATTCCAAGAGATTGAAGTGTGTCTAGGATAAAACACCACTCCACCTTATCATATTCTATTTCAAAGGCCAACTTAATGAATATGGAATTAAGGCCAATGCATATTTCCCATTCAATCCCTTCACAAGCTGCAATAACATTATCAGATATGAATCGAATATGGATGAAATTAGTATGATATGAACTTATGACCATAAGAAGAATGTGTTTAATTCTCCTAGACATGTCTTTGGAAATAATTTTATAAGAAACATTGAGTATATTGATGGGTATCCAATTAGAGACTAATTGAAGATCACCTTGCTTGGGAATTTATTTGATTAGACTCTTTTTTATTATGTTTCGATAAGGATTACTTATCTAATGCTTCCTTTTTAGTCTTGCGGTAAATATAAACCCAGAAAGTCATTATGCCTTGTATAACTCACAAGGGAAGCCATCAAGTCACTGTAAATTATTTTAGATCATCTCCATTGGATCCTTTTTCATCTCATTCAAAGATAGTTCTTGCTCACATAACCAGTTGTGTTTAGGTTAGAATCTATGGGAAATAATTTCAACTTAGATGACATTCAACCTTGTCAATGAGGTGTTGCAGTTGGAAGATTGTACAATAGTGAGCAAAAAATTCATTTGCAATAAACATTGGATTAATAGTAAGTATTGTTGATTTGATGGATAAAGCATTCTCGGAAGCTTCTTGGTGGCCAATGCTTTGAAAAGAACTTTCATTTGAATATTGTTAAATATAACCCATTGCAGTTTGTTTCACCATTAAGAACATCTAAGTTCATCCACCTTTATAAAAACTATGAGCTAAGTGTCTTGAGCTTGCACTTTATCATCAGGGGTAACCCACAAGTTTGATTTATTTCTGCAAGTTCTTCCTTCACAACTTTGTGTATGATTGTATAAATACAAATTATTTGTCATCCATAGCCTTTAAGAAAGATTGTAACTCGATCTATTGCATCCCATCACGATAAATCTAAACTTTAGTTTCTTGTAGTTTGGGAATAATGTTGCAGACTATCCAATTAACATCCGCCTTGGATTACTGCTTGTATTTTACATTGGGTCAGATTTTGTTTCTATGTAGCTCTAAGAGAATTGAGGGGTATAAATCTATTCAATATTGTACTACCTAGGGAACCTAAGGTACTCAATTTCGTCTAGTTTGATATGCAAGTGAAATGATAGAATTATTTTGTGGCACTTCACCCACCCCCTTGAGAGGAAATGGATTGATAGAACTAGGAATATATTTTTCCATGTCCAAATCTATTTTTTCATCTCTATAGGTTTGTTAGGAACTATCCATGTCTTCCCTTGGGGATTCTTCTATGGAGATTTGGGTGTAGGAACCATGTTTGAATCTGACCACTTAAACTAATCCATTGAATGTCGAGGCTTTGTTGGCCATACCCTAAAGCTCAAAAGCATACAAAGGAGAGATATTGTCAAATTCGACCATAATGGGACAATACCTAATTTTAGAACTAGGGATTTTATAATTGAAATAGGTGGCCAAGATGTTGATGTAGTATGTAAGTGTTGCAGCTGCAACATTTTCCCAAAATTCAAAAATTTCGAGACCCTCCTTTTGCTTATATTAGTTTTATTTGCTTCTTTGATTTGGCTTAATGATTCTTCACAAATGTTTTTTCCTAATGCTTGAAATGATCCACTTCTTATTTTTTATTTATCATTACCTTCGAAAGCATTCTCGAGTTTTTTCAATCAGAAGATTTTTGCTGGCACTCCCACCATTGTGAAAGAGTAATCAGCTTTACCTTCGTTAGTTTTCTCCGATGCATTTGTTTTAATCGGCTGGTCTTTCGTTTTACATCAGAACGATTTGTTACTTCATTCTCTGTAGTTGCGGATGGTAGATTTCTAAGTCTTCCGATCATCGCTTTGACTTTTCAGACCTCGTGTTGTTGTTTTCACTGCCCCTTAATTCTTGGGTTTCCGTCGTTGCGGCTGCTGAAAGCATTATCCTTCCTATCGTTTAGTCGTTTTTCTCCGATCAAGATTTTTCCCATCGCGGACTGTGATATCCTTTATATCTCCGCCCTTGCGGCTCCCATTTCGCTATCGCTCCAATGTTTTAAATATCCGACGTGTTATTTGTCTCCCGATTATCCCTGCGGATAGATTAGTGGTTTGGCCACCCGACGTTGAGGAAGGAATTATCTTTACGTCCTCCGATCCATAGTTTTTCGCCGTCCGATATTTTTCTCCCTCCGCTTATGTTTGTACACATATATATATAGGGTCGTGTGTATTATTCTATCACTATTTCCAACTGTTGTGATATGTCTCTCTTGTGTGCTGTTGTTCTCTTGAGCTCGCAAGGACCCCATTTTTGATACCCACATCCAGGTGGCTCAACTGTGGAAGCTTGACCACCCTCCTTCTCATCGTCCATGCAGCATTTCCAGGTAGGCTCCTCGTTGCATTATCACGTTCCGTTCGAACTCTTGGTTGATATTTTCTACAGTTGGGTTTTTCCCACGGCCGTTTTCCCTTGGCCCGTTAGTTACATGCCTATATATTGAATATTTTGTAGCATAACTGTCCGTGGGGGGGGGGGCGTTTTGACCCACAGGGTAGTTTTTTCCCACGGCCTTATATTATGCGACCCTACGCTCAGTGAGTGGGGGTTTGGTGTAGACGGTCGTTACGCTGTCTACACCAATCTGCCCTTTTGATGATAGGCTATTTGGGAAAGGTCGTCCATGGCCTCCCAGTGAATGATTTCCCATTTTGTGTTGCCGTATCCTTCAAACCAAAGACGCGTTGTTTCAAGCGTTCTGATTCGCGGTCGGTTTCGAACTCGAGCCGGTTAGGGGTTATGTACCACCGCGCAGATTTCTTGACCATATATTTGCACAGAAAATGTTTTTCCTGAAAGCTCACCATTAAAAACTCAAATAAATCCCCCTGTCATTCCCCGCAGTGCGATGATCATAGCGGCCGCAGAAAGACGAATTTTTCTTCATGTTAATGTAGATTTTTTCCCGCTCGAAATTTGTTGATAGAACTGTTTTGGTATTAGACTGCAGTGTTAGCTTGCATATATGTGCTTCATTTGACTAATTTTCATAATGTTAAACATAGACAAAGTAACTAAACACTACACATTGTGCCTCAATGTTTGCAACTTAGCCGTAAAGGGCCTAATGATGAAAATTGCATGTATAGTAGGAAGATTTCGAACTCAAAATGTCAAAGAGACAAAAGAAGAAGGCCCCTGTGGTCGAAGAGGACCCTGACATGGAAGTTATTACCAAAACCGAATACATCTATGAAGACACCAAGTGTATATCTGGTGTAGAGCCCGAGTACCAGTGGGGAGAGATATACAGGTTGATCACGCGCTAAGAGGTGCTTGATATGTGCTTCGAGTAGCAAGGCATTTACACCAACATAGAGAGATCTTCACTGATGAATATTTCCACAAGACCAAAGCTTTTCCCATGCTCTGAAGTGATTGGTTGGATTCTGCCTTGGGCAGATGTAACCACTATGATCCTGGAGAATGCAGACAAACAAGGCTATGCTGCTTATAGCCCAGGATATGTAGCACTGGCCTACCACCTGCCAGAAGCATAAGTTTTTCCATCTGACGATTGGTTAAATAACATTAGAATGGACCCTTTTGAGACCCTTAAAATAAGGTTGTTATCAAGAAAACATTTTAGAACCAGGCCTACAGGAGAGTATGACATAGCAAGCTTAAGAGCCCGATACAGGTTCATAGCTTGGGAGAGCTCATGGCAGGTTCTTCAAATTGGAATGGATGCCAATTATTTTTTATGTTGCCACCCAGGGGACCATTTTCAACTGGGCCAACATAGTATCAAACAATATTTCATCCTGCATGGGCTCAGCTTTGGGAGGAGTGTCCCAAAAGAGGTCAGAATTTTATATGAGTTCCATACTCGTCGATTGTATATTGTGCAATCAACCTTTCCCTGGACTAAGGTGCATCTAGGACAAGGAGAGAATTCCTGTTTATTCTGCATACAAGCCATTGTGGGCACACAAGTACCACAGTCATTACCAGGAAGTCTGCGAACATTTCATCATGCCATTGTATACACTCATTTTCCTAAAGGAGTGTGATTGCATGTCAGAGGAGGCATTGCAAGTAATTGAAGAATATGCAGATTACTATCTAACTGAGGATGGCCTCTACTTCAGAATGTTTGGAGGTTCAAGAGAACCCTCCCTACTGCCCAAATATGCCACCGACTACATCATTCACAAGGAGGCAGTTAGGCAAGTCTTCCTAGATGGCATAGGAAGCTTTTTGTTCGAACATAAGAAGGCTGCCTATCCCCCTCTTCCTTTCAAGCTAGGAAGTTACAAGTTTACCAGAGTGAAGAGAGAAGATGAGTTTGTAGAATAGTTGGAAAGGTTTCATTTTGGTGAGATGCACTTCCATAGAAATGAATCCCACAGTAAAGTAGCTGAACATTGCAAAGAAAACAACGTAAATTTTGAATACACCCACCATTGGGATAGAGAAGAATCAATCTTCCATAGTGCAGTGAACATAACAGCCTTGAGGAGAAGGTTCAAGAAGAAGACTACCACAAAAGGTGGGAAGGGAGCGGATGAACAAGCAAGGAAACAAAATGAGGAAGCCCAAAGGTTGGCACAAGAAGTTGCAGGGTGGTTGTAGGGAGAAGAGGAAGAGAAAAGAAAATATGTGCAAGAGGGAGCTAGAAAAGCAGAGGAAGAGGCAAGGAATGAAGAAGAAGAAAAGAAGAAGAAGCTTGATGAGGAGCTACAGAAGCAAGAAGTAGAGAGGCTAGAGCTGATGCAGACAGAGACAGAACAGTCAGCCTCTGACACAGCTGGAGGACAGACCCAGGACATGGAGAACCCCGAGGTTCAGGACCCAGAAGTACCGACTGCTAGCACACCTGGACAGTATTTGGTCCCTACACTGAAGCTGGTCCCCTTTGAATAGAAGAAAGGGGAAGAAATACCTGATTTTAACACTATTTTCTATGACAAGGAGACAAAGAGGATAGTTAAGAGAATGGAAAGGAAGGTTGAAATAGGAGGTTTGCCTGGGAAAATGATAATGGATACGCTCATTGTATTTGGAACAGACCGAGATCCAAGATTCACCATTAGATCCGGAGCTGCACTGATTCACACTTCGGAAGATAATGTGGACAATATTATGACAGACTTGGAGCAATCCAAGAAGTCCTCTTCTCAACTGAAAGACACATTAAGAAAGGAGAGAGAGGAAAGCAATAAGCTGAAGAGGAAATATGAGGACATGAAAAAAGAGATAAGGTCTTCAAAGGATGAACTGCAGCTCCTCCAAGTGGAGAGACAAGTTAGGGAAATGACACAGGAGTGTCTGGAGAGAGTGCAACAAGAGTATCAAGAGCTTAGAGTGGATAAGGAACAGCTGCTGGGAAGGATAGAAGCCTTAGAGCTACAAAAGACCACTTTGGAGGCAAGTGAGAAGCAAGCTCAAGAACAAGAGTTGAATCTTCAAGAGCAAATTTCTTCTTTAACAACTGCTCTAGAAGAAGCAAGAGAGCAGCAGGTTGACCTCCAACCCTTCAAGGAGCATGTGTTGGTACAAAAGACCAAGATGCTTTAGCTGCAAACCGCCATAGAAGAAGAGAGATGTAAAGTTTTGCGAATAGATGGCCGATTAGAGGAAATTCTAGAGACTTCCTCTTATTTTGTTGATAGATCTCAAGACCTCATGGAAGTCCTAACAGCAAGAATGACAAGGTTGGAAAATAATGAAGAAACTCCTGCAGAGCTTCCCTCAAAAGATCGACTGGCCCTTCAGCAGGATTACAACTTATTAGAGTTCGCTATAAACACAGCAGAAGATTTCAAAAAGGCTATTAGGAAGACAAAAGGAGCATGCTCATAATTCTTCAGAAGGCTCCTGATTACATATAACCGGTGCCAAGAAGAAGCTGAGCAGAGGCTAGAGGTTTATCCAGACCACAACTCATTTGTGGAGATTTTACAGAAGAGGTATCAAGAGGAAGAAGAAAAAATACAGCACATTAAGGCCCTCAACCAGTAGGTCTTAAGGAGTGAAGTCGATCATTCTGCCATCAGTGTGCAGCTTCTGGAGGATCCACTTCATTTGAGTGCGTCCAGAATTGAGGCCATCAAGAATCAAGATGTGAAGTTCGAAATAAACATTCAATTTTTGGAACCTTGTGCGTTTGAACGCATCGCCTTTGAGGCTTTAGCGTGGACGAAATTCCTAAATACTCAAGCCGGGCCCTGCTCGTGAATAATCATTCACTTTTGTAATATGTAACGATTTTATAAACATTTGAGGAAAGTTTTGCAAGGTGAAAAGTTGGGAAGCCCAAGGGTTATTTGTGGGAAACCCAACAGTCTCATCTTTTTGTATAAATATAGAAGACTTAGAGGAAGAAGGGCCTTTTTCCTAGTTAGACATGTAAAGAGATATTGTAAGAAGAACTACTTTTTTTTGCAATAAATAATTATTGTTTGCTTGTTGGAGAAAGTTTGGTGGGACGTTCAAATGCTATGCTATGGATTGGTGAAAGATGAACTATTTCCTTTTTTCCATTTTTTGTCCATTAACTGTGAGATCGTTCTAACTCTTAGAGCCTATGTTCTTGTTGAATGATTTCTAGTTTATTCTATGAAATTACCACCATGAGTAATGTTAGCTATTCATAAAAAATTGGCTATCTGATTGTCTAAATATATTTAATCGTTCATGTATTGTAGGAAGGAATATCAGCTATCTGTATTTTCTCTTTATAATGCATGTACAATACACATTACTCATAAATAAGTTACAATTTGGCTCCCCGGGGATAGATAGATAGATAGATAGTTAGCGTTACTTTATTGCTGCATATGTGATTTAGATGCTTGTGAGTTCTAAGACGAGAGGTAAGAACCTGTGCATCACATTGTGACTACTCTTTGCATCTTTATCACCCTACGTGGTTAATTAGGCATGTGCATATCATACTTTAAGTCAAAAAATACAAAAACATACACGGTGGACCGGGACACAACCAGTAAAGCCTTTGTTTTGTTACTTGACCTACGGTAGCCAGACCGCAAACCGGACGGATTCCCTACACCAAACAGTCACGACCTAGTTAGGAATGTTAACTGGGGAGAATCCCTTGCTGTTATTGCCTGCGAATTTCCAAGCCTCAACAGTTTCTGGTGCTAGAAGGAGGGCCGCCAGTATATGGCTGGCCGTGGAAACCTATATTCCCAAGATTACCCCACCATCAGATATTTGAAAGCTTTTGACCTAACCCAAGTCCTTACAGGTTTTGGTTCTGTCTTTGGAGCAAGTAAGCCTAGTTTCATCTTACGGTGTTTTTGCTCATACTCCTGTTCTTTTACCTGTGCTCATGGCTGGTATAACTATGAATTAGCCCAACCCTCTTCCGGATTGGAGAGCTAGATCACCTTTGAACCTCACACCTCCTTTGCACAACTTACCTTAAGCTTTTGATAAGCTGTTGCCTAAGTTTGATCCTGATGAGAATATTGCTGTAGAAGACCACTTGCAAAGTTTCTATTTAGAAATAGAAGGGCTAAGGGTTGGGGAGTACGAGGATGTTGTCTCCAGATTGTTCCCATATACCCTTAAAGGAGCAGTAGCATCCTGGTATTTCAGTTTTCCTGCAAACTCTATTCCTGATTGGGACACCTTCGAAAGGATTTTCAGAAGTAAATACGTAGCCCAAAAGACACATGCTTCACTAATGAAAGGTCTTGGTTTGTTCAAAAAAGAGAAGGATGAGAAGGTGCATCATTTTACTCAAAGGTTTTCAACATATTTAAAGAACTTTTCTGAAACTGACAAACCCTCATACAAAGTCTTAATTGAATATTATACCTCAGCCCTAGGACCTGAGCTGGCAATGTTTGCCAAAATGAAAGCCAGACCTACGTTGGCAGAAAATTATGAAGAAGCAGATAGGGTAGAGGCTGAAAAGGAAAGTATAGAATACTATCCCAAGCAACTTGAGGAAAAAAATATTGGGAGAATAGCCTCACTGATGTCTAAACTTAAAGAGGAACAATCACATGATTTTGAGGGAATGCTAAAAATGATTCAGAAACTATCCAAGCAAATAATAGATCTGGAGAAAGAAAGGGAAGTTCAGAAAACTTACAAACCCTACTACCAAAAAAGAGAGGATAGCAACCAAATGAAAATCCCTCCACCAAATTCAACATCAATGAATATAATAGAGGTAGGGGGGGATAATTTCTGCACTTTTCACCAACAACCTCATTCTGAAAAGAATTGTCCTCAATGGTTAAATTCGATGACATTGGCGATGAATAAGATGCTGGACTCTAATTTGACTAAAGACAGTGGCAAAGAAGAAGAGAAAAACCAGACCATAGAGAAACAAGATAATGATACCATGTTCTTATGGGATGGTGTCTCGCTTTTCAACACAGAAGAGAACACGCTCCAATCTGAATACACACCAACAGCAACAAAAGATACATACCCAACAATTAAATACAATGCAATAATTTCGAAGATTAAAAAATTGCAGGAGAATGTCAAGAGACAGGTAGATGTGAATGTTGAAGATAAAACACCTAAAGTCACTACTGTCAACCAGGAAATAGAGCCAATCAGCAAGCCTGTCAAACTTGTGGAAGAACAGGTAGGTGTTAATGAAGGAAACATTGAAGAAATTGAGGAGCTTAAAAAAGATATACCCACTCAAAACCAACCGGGAGAAGAAGACATAGAACCAAGTTGGGAAGAAAAAGCTGAAACTCCGCCTTTTCTTTTGACCCTAGAAATGTTGAATCATAATGTGCATAATTGTTTGGTGGATTCTGGGTCATCGGTAAATGTTATGCCACTTGAGGTTTACAAGAATATTAGTGGACAACCAGAACTCATAGCCTGGGAAGTAGTGCAATTAGATAGCACAGGTGTCAAAGTAGTGGGAGAAATGAAAAATGTTCTCATTCGCTTTTCTGCAAATAACAAGATATGTCAATTTATTGACATTATGGTGGCTGACATACCGGATGGATATGGGATTATTCTTAACTGAGATTGGTCTGCCAGGTTAAAGGGTTATTTTATTTTAGACTGGTCTCATTTATGGTTACCTCTCAAGGGTACCCCCAATCGGATCAAAATTTTGAGGGAACCTTACATGAAGCATAATGTTACTAAGCTGGGAGAAGGTAATGAATCTGCTAATTCTGTCCTGGGAAATTATCTAACCAAGCTTAAGCTAAGACATCATACCTCCAAAAATGCCAGTTCTATGATTAACAATTAGCTTGAGCTCCTTCAATTTCCTCAGGCTGATAAAGATGACTATAGACTAGTAGACATGGGTTCGATTTCAAATATGGTACACTTAGACCATGGATAGATTTTGGCTTACACTACAGCCTAGCCCTCTAACTCGTTGGATTAAAGATTTTTAAGGGCATGCTCACATTTTTTTTTCTCTTTTGCTTTGTACATAAATAAATTGATGTGTTTCTTTAATGCTTTGATGTTGTTTTCTTTTGATTTATTGCTTTGCTGTTGTTTTTCTTTTAGTTTAATGCTTTGTTACTAGTTCTTTTTATTTGAATAAAGAGGAAAACTTTTGGTTGCAATGGAAACATCAGGGTTCTTAATTAACTAAAATCTTGAGCAAAAGACTGTGCTTTGAAACATATAATGTCTTCTAGTAGCAGTGTTCCTAATTGGCCATGTATTCATTGAAGTTCTACTTAACCCCTGTAAATAACTCAAAATTTAGAGGTCTGGAATACTATTTCGAGGCTCCATTCATTTCACATCTAAAATGTCCAAGGAAGTGACATCAAAGGACCCACGGAAAGGAAGCAAGGTAAACAATATATCATATATAAATGATCCCATGCCATGATTTCAGAAAAACTAAAAGCTATCAAGAGTCAAAACTCCTTAAAGAAACTGTACATATCAAAGCAAAGTATCAAAAGAATGAATTTCAAATTTCCAAAAGTTCCTCTCCGTTCGTGAGATGAAAAGTAAATTCTTCTCTCACACAAAAGGACACTATGGATAGAGGAGCCTGAATAAAATTCAGAAAGAAAGGCAGATGGAGGACTCAAAAGAACTAAAGTTCAAATGGCACAAAAGTGCAGTTGGCATGGGAATGAGGAACAAAAGGATAATGCTATTTACTATCTATTACAATCCTGTGGTGTCAAAGCTAGAAACTACCTAAGGACGGGTAAAATAAATCTCACTTATTAGGCCTCAAAAGTGTTATTCAGACTTACAAATATTTCTGATGTTACCTTTTCCCAATGAATGAACTGCTTCTCAATTATTTAAATGTATGGGTTGGCCAGATTAGGAATACCAACATCTCGAAGATTTCAATTTTGAGCTAGATAGTCTTTTACTGGGGAGGAGTTAAGTCAGAAATCTGGGGTTCATGAGGTAGTCGCCAATTGTTGCAGCTGCAACATTTTCCCAAAATTCAAAAATTTTGGGACCCTCCTTTTGCTTATATTAGTTTGATTTGCTTCTTTAATTTGGCTTTATGATTCTTCACAAAGATTTTTTCCTAATGCTTGAAACGATCCACTGCTTGTTTTTTATTTATCATTACCTTTGAAAGCGTTCTCAAGTTTTTTCAATCAGAAGATTTTTGCTGGCGCTCCCGCCGTTGCGGAAGAGTAATCATTTTTACCTTCATTATTTTTCTCCGATGCGTTTGTTTAAATCAGTTGGTCTTTTGTTTTACATCGGAACTATTTGTTACTTCATTCTCCACAGTTACAGATGGAATATTGCTAAGTCTTTCAATCATCGCTTTGACTTTTCAGACCTCACATTGTTGTTTTCACTGCCCCTTAAGTCTTGGGTTTCTGCTGTTGCGGCTGCTGAAAGCATTATCCTTCCGGTTGTTTAGTCATTTTTATCCGATCAAGATTTTTCCCATCATGGACTGTGATATCCTTTATATCTCCACCGTTGCGGCTCCCGTTCCGCTATCGCTCTGATGTTTTAAAGCTCCGATGCGTTATTTGTCTCCCAGTTATCCCCGTGGATAGATTAGTGGTTTGGCCACCCGACATTGCGGAAGGAATTATCTTTACGTCCTTCGATACATAGTTTTCCACTGTCTGATATTTTTCTCCCTCCGCTTATGTTTGTACACATATATATATGGGGTCATGTGGATTATTCTATCACTATTTCCAACTATCGTGATCTGTTGCTCTTGTGTGCTGTCGTTCTCTCAAGCTCGCAAGGACCCCGTTGTCGGTACCCGTGTCCAGGTGGCTCAACTGTGGAAGCTTGACCGCCCTTCTTCCTGCCGTCCATGCAGCATTGCCAGGTAGGCTCATTGTTGCATTATCACGTTCCGTTCGAACTCTTGGTTGATTTTTTCTACTGTTGGGTTTTTCCCACAGCCGTTTTCCCTTGGCCCGTTAGATACATGCCTATATATTGAGGATTTTGTAGCGTAACTATCCATGGCAGGGGGGCGTTTTGACCCATAGGGTAGTTTTTTTCCAAGGCCTTATATTATGTGACCCCGTGCTCAGTGAGTGGGGGTTTGGTGCACATGGTTGTTACGCTGTCTGCACCAATCTGCCCTTTCGATGATAGGCTATTTGGGAAAGGTCATCCATGGCCTCTCGGTGATGTTAGAATGATTGCCCCTTTCATTTTTCTGTATCCTTCAAACCAAAGCTGCGTTGTTTCAAGCATTCTGATTCGCGGTCGGTTTCGAACTCGAGTCGGTTAGGGGTTATGTACCACCGCGCAGAGTTCTTGACCATAGATTTGCATAGACAATGTTTTTCCTGAAATATCACCGTTAAAAACTCAAATAAATCTCCCTATCATTCCCTGCAGCGCGATGATCATGGCGGCCGCAGAAAGCCAAAGTTTTCTTCATGTTAATGTAGATTTTTTCCCGCTCGAAATTTGTTGATAGAACTGTTTTGGTATTAGACTGCAATGTTAGCTTGCATATATGCGCTTCATTTGACTAATTTTCATCATGTTAAACATAGACAAAGTAACTGAACACTGCACATTGTGCCTCAATGTTTGCAACTTAGCCGTAAAGGGCCTAATGATGAAAATTGCATGTATAACAGGAAGATTCCGAACTCAAAATGTCGAAGAGACAAAAGAAGAAGGCCCATGTGATCGAAGAGGACCCTGACGTGGAAGTTATTACAAAAAATGAATACATCTATGAAGACACCAAGTGTATATCTGGTGTAGAGCCCGAGTACTAGTGGGGAGAGATATACAGGTTGATCACGCGCCGAAAGGTTCCTGATATGGGCTTGAAGGAGGAAGGCATTTACGCCAACAGAGAGAGATCTTCACTGATGAATATTTCCACAAGACCAGAGCTTTTCCCATGCTCTAAAGTGATTGGTTGGATTCTGCCCCGGGCAGATGTAACCATTATGATCCTGGAGAATGCGGACAAACAAGGCTATGCTGCTTATAGCCCAGGATATGTAGCACTGGCCTACCACCTTCCAGAAGCATAAGTTTTTCTATCTGAAGATTGGTTAAATAACATTAGAATGGATCTTGTTGAGGCCCTTAAAAGAATGCTGTTATCAAGAAAACATTTCAGAACCAGGCCTACAGGAGAGTATGACACAGCAAGCTTAAGGGCCCCGTACAGGTTCATAGCTTTAATGCTTAACAAGATTTTTGGGAGAGCTCATGGCAGGTTCTTCAAATTGGAATGGATTCCAATTATTTTTTATGTTGCAACCCAGGGGACCATTTTCAACTGGGCCAACATAGTATCAAAAAGTATTTCATCCGGCATGGCCTCAGCTTTGGGAGGAGTGTCCCAAAAGAGGTCAGAATTTTATATGAGTTCCATACTCGTCGATTGTATATTGTGCAATCAACCTTTCCCTGGACTAAGGTGCATCTGGGACAGGGAGAGAATGCCTATTTATTCTGCATACAAGCTACTATGGGCACACAAGTTCCACAGTCATTACCACGAAGTCTACGAACATTTCATCATGCCATTGTATACGCTCATTTTCCTGAAGGAGTGTGATTGCATGTCAGAGGAGGCGTTGCAAGTAATTGAGGAATATGAAGATTACTATCTGACTGAGGATGGCCTCTACTTCAGAATGTTTGGAGGTTCAAGAGCACCCTCCCTGCTGCCCAAATACGCCACCGACTACACCATTCACAAGGAGGTAGTTAGGTAAGTCTTCCTGGATGGCATAGGAAGTGTGGGAATATATTAAACCCACTCACAACTTAGGATAAAATAATTAATCATTATTTGATTAATTATTCACCCACTAGCTTAATTAGGTGGCACCTTAAATTCAATGCATGCGATCTATATCCTAGGAATGAGTTATTTCTGATTCTGGGTTCATCTAGAATTAGTATGCAGGACCTTATAGCAAATTCTGCTTTTTTCTGCTTTTTCTGCTTTTTCTGTTTTTTCCTGCTTTTCTATGGATAAGATAAAAGCTAGTCAACTAGGAAACTTGGAGCTTTTGTTTCCAACCCATCCTCCATTAGTTTTTCTCCATTTTCTAGGATTAGCATGTTATTTCCATATCCTTGACAACTCACTCATGCTTTTTCCAACTCATGAGGTCCTTGATAGATTTAGCAAGTGCTTTATCCACCTATGGGGGTTTGCTATATTTGGGTAAGTCAACCCTTTTGAGCTTTATGAGTTGTTTCCATACAATTCAACTTTCCTATGAGGGAATATATATTTATGTTCTCTATTATTCATAATTATTCAATGGAAGGATACACACCAATATTCATCTCTTCATTCATGTGATTCAGTCTCTTTTCTTCTCTCTATTTTTCCTGTGTATGCTTGTGAGAATTCTTAGTAGCAAGATCTATTTCCTATGCTTCTTTTTAGCATCATTGCACATAGAATTGATCTATTATTTATACATGGTATTAGAGCTACAAGGTTGATCAAGTTCTACAAAGTTGAGGAGTGCTTCCAGTCTCCCATCCCTCTTTGAAGAAGAGCTTGTCTAGCTTACAAGATTTTCTCCTAGTTTGTTTTACAGGTTGCAGAGAGTATCTCTTAGAGCATATCAACAACTTCAATATGGATTCAAAAGTTCCTCTACTATCTCCTTTCAACTATGCTGATTGGAAGTGAAAGATGAGTGCATACTTGAAGAGGCAATGTCTCTTTGATGTCTCCATTGGTGCATTGAGTGAACCTGAGTCTTATGAAGAGAAGATTGATTGGATAAATAGTTGTGATAGAGATTATGGAATTATGTGTTTGGGAATGTCTCCAAATATATATCATCTCATAGATTCTGCTGAATTTCCATATGATCTTTGGAAAATTTTGGACAAAGCTTTTGGTTTGCAGGAAATCGAAGATGAAGCATGGAGCGAACCTAGCATCTCCTCTTGTTTTCTTTCTCAAGATTTCTTGGCCTCTACATTCTCTAATGAAGTTGATCATGACGAAGAAGTTTCTCATACAGTTCATGTTGCTGCTGCCCTCTTTCATTCAAATGCTTCCTCCTTCAATGAAGAAGCAAATATTGAAGAGCCATCTTTTTCTGTGTCTCTTGAAGGTGATTTTTCTTCTTGTGATACTAATGATATAAAAGAAGTAACATATGGAGCTGCTGCTGATATTTATTATGATCCTATAACCCATTCATTGTTCTATAAATATCCTATCTTAGATTCTGAGATCTATGTGCCAGATTCTTCACACATCTTGCATGCCTCTCTCATTGATGGTGTGCAACCCAGTGACTTCCAGGATGTTTGCTTAGCCACATCAAGCCTTATTTGTGTCATAACACTTACCTTACTTGATCTCATGAGCTTCAGCATATCCTTCTTTGATCTTGGCATCAATACTCAGAGCCTTCTTGAAGATTGTGAACATCTCATTCTGCCCATCCATCATTCAGATTTTTACACCTATCAGTTTTCCCCAGTTGTTCATATTTTTCCTAGTCTAGCCCTATATCCTCATGGAGCCACTCAAGACTTTGTCCTTTCTGTTCCATATGCTAATGTTTCTTATATATCAGTGTTTTATCAGCCTCATATCAGATCTATATGGGTGCTACAACAGATTGGAAGATTTACATGTGATTCACATCACAATTTTGCAGCTATTCAGGGAATTGGGTGTGAAATAAATTGCCTTATTTTTTGTACTCTTTGGAAAGGAGTATGCATAGATCTCTTTTAAATTTCAGATTATGTTTGCAGATCATAGTTTGACAGCAGAAATAAGCATTTAGATAATGCTCCTACTTCATCAGTTGATGAGATGCAAGGAGTCTCTCCTCTTCCTTCTTGCAGGTTCTACACTCCAGCGCATGATCATGGAGTTCATGATTTATTCAGAAAGTCCTTCATCCAAAAGTAGTTCATTCAGCTCATTAAAGTGAAGATGAAGATATGTTGAAGACATATTTCAAATTTTGTTCCTTGTCCTATCTCGAGGGAGGATTTTCCCCATGTGGTTTTGCCTCTTTCCTCACTTTTCTGGACATAATAATTGTTAAAGGGTGACCATAGCCTTGTTGCTGGGCCCTATATGCATCCATATTTTTTGTCATACCATCATGAAGTCAGAATTATAGGGGGGTGTGGGAATATATTAAACCCACTCACAACTTAGGATAAAATAATTAATCATTATTTGATTAATTATTCACCCACTAGCTTAATTAGGTGGCACCTTAAAGTCAATGCATGCCATCTATATCCTAGAAATGAGTTATTTCTGATTCTGGGTTCATCTAGAATTAGTATGCAGGACCTTATAGCAGATTCTGTTTTTTTCTGCTTTTTATGTTTTTTCCTGCTTTTCTATGGATAAGATAAAAGCTAGTCAATTAGGAAACTGGGAGCTTTTGTTTCCAACCCATCCTCCATTAGTTTTTCTCCATTTTATAGGATTAGCATGTTATTTCCATATCCTTGACAAATCACTCATGCTTTTTCCAACTCGTGAGGTCCTTGATAGATTTAGGAAGTGCTTTATCCACCTATGGGGTTTGCTATATTTGGGTAAGTCAGCCTTTTTGAGCTTTATGATTTGTTTCCATACAATTCGACTTTCCTATGAGGGAAGATCTATTTATGTACTCTATTATTCATAATTATTCAATGGAAGGATACACACCAATATTCATCTCTTCATTCATGTGATTCAGTCTCTTTTCTTCTTTCTATTTTTCCTGTGTATGCTTGTGAGAATTCTTAGTAGCAAGATCTATTTCCTCTGCTTCTTTTTAGCATCATTGCACATAGAATTTATCTATTATTTCTATAGGAATCTTTTTGTTCGAACATAAGAAGGCTGCCTAACCCCCTTTTCCTTTCAAGTTAGGAAGTTACAGGTTTACCAGAGTGAAGAGAGTGGATGAGTTTGTAGAAGAGTTGGAAAGGTTTCATTTTGGTGAGATCCCCTTCCATAGAAATGACTCCCACAGTAAAGTAGTTGAACATTGCAAAGAAAACAACATACATTTTGAATACACCCACCATTGGGATAGAGAAGAATCCGACTTCCGTAGTGCAGTGAACATAATAGCCTTGAGGAGAAGGTTCAAGAAGAAGATTACCACAAAAGGTGGGAAGGGAGCAGATGAACAAGCCAAAGCTAATGAAGAAGCAAGGAAACGAAATGAGGAATCCCAAAGGCTAGCACAAGAAGCTGCAGGGTGGTTGCAGGGAGAAGAGGAAGAGAAAAGAAAATCTGCACAAGAGGCAGCTAAAAAAGCAGAGGAAGAGGCAAGGAATGAAGAAGAAGAAAAGAAGAAGAAGCTTGATGAGGAGCTACAGAAGCAAGAAGCATAGAGGCTAGAGCTGATGCAGACAGAGACAGAACAGTCAGCCTCTGACACAGCTGGAGGACAGACCCAAGACATGGAGAAACCCAAGGTTCATGACCCAGAAGTACCGACTGCTAGCACACCTAGACAGTCTGTGGTCCCTACACTGAAGCTGGTCCCCTTTAAACAGAAGAAAGGGGAAGAAATACCTGATTTTAACACTGTTTTCTATGACAAGGAGACAAACAGGATAGTGAAGAGAATGAAAAGGAAGGTTGAAACAGGACGTCTGCTTGGGAAAATGATAACGGATACACCCGTCGTATTTGGAACAGACCGAGATCCAATATTCAGCATTAGAGTCGGAGCTGCATTGATTCACGCTTCGGAAGATAATGTGGACAAGATTATGACAGACTTGGAGCAATCCAAGAAGTCCTCTGCTCAACTGAAAGACATATTGAGAAAGGAGATAGAGGAAAGCAATAAGCTAAAGAGGAAATATGAGGACATGAAAAAAGAGATAAGGCCTTCAAAGGATGAACTGCAGCTCCTCCAAGTGGAGAGATAAGTTAGGGAAACCACACAGGAGTGTCTGGAGAGAGTGTAGCAAGAGTATCGAGAGCTTAGGGTGGAGAAGGAACAGCTGCTGGGAAGGATAGAAGGCTTAGAGCTGCAAAAGACCACATTGGAGGCAAGTGAGAAGCAAGCTCAAGAACAAGAGTTGAAGCTTCAAGAGCATATTTCTTCTTTAACAACTGCTCTAGAAGAAGCAAGAGAGCAGCGGGTTGACCTCCAACCCTTCAAGTAGCATGTGCTAGCACAAAAGGCCAAGATGCTTCAGCTACAAACTGCCATAGAAGAAGAGAGGTGTAAAGTTTTTCAAATAGATGGCCGATTAGAGGAAATTCTAGAGACTTCCTCTTATTTTATTGATAGATCTCAAGACCTCATGGAAGTCCTGACATCAAGAATGACAAGGTTGAAAAATAATGAAGAAAATCCTGCAGAGCTTCCCTCAAAAGATCGATCGGCCCTTCAGCAGGATTATGACTTATTAGAGTTCGCTATACACACAACAGAATATTTCAAAAAGGCTGTTAGGAAGACAAAAGGAGCATGCTCAGAATTATTCAAAAGGCTCTTGATTACATATAACCGGTGCCAAGTAGAAGCTGAGTAGAGGGTAAAGGTTTTCCCAGACCACAACTCATTTGTGGATATTTTACAGAAGAGGTATCAAGAGGAAGAAGAAAAAATATAGCACATTAAGGCCCTCGACCACCAGGTCTTAAGGAGTGAAGTAGATCATTCCGCCATCAGTGTGTAGCTTTTGGAGGATCGACTTTGTTTGAGTGCGGCCAGAATTGAGGCCATCAAGAATCAAGCCATGAAGTTCGAAATAAACAATCAATTTTTTGAACCTTGTGCATTTGAAGGCATCGCCTCTAAGGCTTTGGCGTGGAAGAAATTCCTAAATACTGAAGCCCGGCCCTTCTTGTGAATAATCATTCACTTTTGTAATATGTAATGATTTTATAAACATTTGAGGAAAGTTTTGGGAGGCGAAAAGTTGGGAAGCCCAAGGGTTATTTGTGGGCAACCCAATAGTCTCATCTTTTTGTATAAATATAGAATACTTAGAGGAAGAAGTGCCTTTTTCCCAGTTAGACATGTAAAGAGATATTGTAAGAAGAACTACTTTTTTTTGCAATAAAGAATTATTGTTTGCCTATCGAAGAAAGTTTGGTGGGACATTCAAATGCTATGCTATGGATTGGTGAAAGATGAACTATTTATTTTTTTCCAGTTTTTGTCCATTAACTGTGAGATCGTTCTAACTCTTAGAGCCTATGTTCTTGTTGAATGATTTCTGGTTTATTCTATGAAATTACCACCATGATTAATGTATGTTGTTCATAAACAATTGGCTATCTGATTGTCTAAATATCTTTAATCGTTCATGTGTTGTAGGAAGGAATATCAGCTATCTGTATTTTATTTTTATAATGCATGTACAATACACATTACTCATAAATAAGTTACAATTTGGCTCCCCAGGGATAGATAGATAGATAGATAGATAGATAGCGTTACTTTATTGCTGCATATGTGATTTAGATGCTTGTGAGTTCTAAGACGAGAGGTAAGAACCTGCGCATCACATTGTGACTACTCTTTGCATCTTTATCACCCTGCGTGGTTAATTAGGCATGTGCATATCATACTTTAAGTCAAAAAATACAAAAACATACACGATGGACCGGGCCGTAACCGGTAAAACCTTTGTTTCGTTACTTGACATACGGTAGCTAGACCGCAAACCGGACGGATTCCCTACACCAAACAGTCATGGGCTAGTTGGGAACATTGACTGGGGAGAATCCCTTGCTGTTGTTGCCTGCGAATTTCCAGGCCTCAATAGTAAGATGATGTAATGTTATACCCCCAATTTGGACACAAACTCCTTTAGGCTATTCAATAGGTTAGAATTAGCCATCTCTTGTAGGTCAAATGTTGGTTTTATAGGTGTAGCCACATAAAATATTACCACAAAACTAAGATTTAGAAAACATATACTCTTTAGGGATAAAACTCACACTGAAATATCACATTGTATTGCTAATGGGACAAAGAATCCCCCTCTAAGAACCGATACAACTACTAAAGTATAAACATGAGTACATGCAATACCCCCTTCAAATTAAAATCTATGACCTCCTAGGAAGAGGAACATGTTCTTAATGATTATTCCCATAAGACATGTTTGAATTCTATAGCTAATATCTAAGCAGAGAGAGTGAGAAATCTTGTTATTGAACTAGTGAACACGAAAACCTAACAGTAGAAAAGTATGGTACCGAGGTTTTGGTACAAATGCTTTTACTGAAATTAACAAATTGTGCTACAAACATCGAAGGTTGGTTTCAATTATTGTTTTCCTTGGATTCTCATTTCTCATTATATAACATTTGCAACTGTGTTACAATCTATCAATGCTATTAACAAACTTGAGCTTGAAATTATTGGGCATTGGGTTTCCACTAGCATGAGGAAATTTTCATGAATTAGGCTTTGGATTTTACTATTGGGGAATTTGGATTTCCCTGTATCAGATTAAAGTTCCTTCTTGTGGTTTATTTCATTTATGTTAACATTAAGATTATTTTTTATAAATTACATGGGTTTTTTGAAGCTTGGATTGCATTATATCATGCACTGGTTTTTATCAAGAAGGATATCTAAGTGTTAGTGTTACAAAATGAGTTTTCTACAACTAGGTAGCAAGATTTATTTTGATTACTTACAAATTTTGGGCTATTGAAGTTTTCTTAGATTGTGAATGTGTCTTAATTTCCCTATATAAACCAAGAATTGGCTTCATAAGTTGTTGTATTTGATAAGTGATGCAAGAATAGACCATAGATCTGCTCCAAATACTCAGATCCAAATGCCAACAAATATCAACAATAACATTACTAAATGTTGGAATATTTGAGACTTTAATTGTTGGAATATGTAATAGGGTTGTGTCGAAAGCCCCAAATCTGGAGAAAACTTCCATCCTCAAACAACCAATTGATAAAAAACTACAAATTAAGAGAATGAATCAAACTCAAAAGAAACCATTAAGTATCATATGAATTCATCAAGCATTACTAGAATTTATACTGAAAAGAATTTGTTGGTGCAACCTCAAATTCCTTAATATTTTGTATGAAAATACTGAGGTTTATAAATGAACATTCTATTTTGGAACAAAAACCTTCAAATCAATCCCAAATCAACTGAACTCTAGCTAGATCGCATCACCATGGCGATTATGTGTAACTTCAACCCTAATCTATATAAATTCCATAGATCAATTCAATGTCTAGAGCTACCAACGATTTGCACGTGCTGAGAAAAAAGATTATATTCTCATTTATATTTGAAATGTCATTTCTTAGTCATCAATGATTTGGTGTTCTCCTCAATATGTGATACTAGATCGCATTTCTAATATGATCATTCTTTAAATTCTAGGCCAACGATATTATCCAAGAATCACCACAATCGAAAACAAGACCCTTTTATCCCTTGGTATCTTCCTTATCTCTTTAGAGACCAGTTGATCATCCTTGCATTGAGCCCCTCTTGGAGGTATCAAGGTAGTCGGGAAGGGATCAAGGTAGTCATGCCTACATATTGGGGTAGAGGTTTTGTTCTTTTTTGTTTTTTCATTTTGATTTTGTATTTTTTATTCATTTTGTTTTATTTTTTACATTTCTTTATTTGGTTTCTTTTAATATTTCCTTTTTATTGTGTTTTTTATTTGTATTTTTTAGAAGACTAAATATTTTACAATTTCGATCCTCTTAATTTTTCATCACTAAACTTTAGAGAATGGAATTGTAAATTTGGATTGATGATGATGATGAAAATTATGTTTTATATATGTCAATTTGTTTGATACGATGATGATGACGATGTTTTACATATGTAAATGTATTGAATATGATGATGATGACAAGGATGGTGATGATGACAATGATGATGGTGACTATTTTTTTACAACAATA
>LPNX010021995.1:37742-62214 GCA_001517045.1 Pseudotsuga menziesii
GAGCCCCATGTGATCTTTTAATTGTATAGACAGCAAATAAATTACCAACCTTTTCCAAATTGTAATTTTTCCCCATCCTCTCCTCCATCTTTGGTAGAGTTGTATAATGTATTGTAGCAACAAAAGAAGAAATAAATAAAAATTATGGAAGTCCAAACACAAATTATGATGAAAGAATACTTATTTATGGAACCTAAAACAAAAAAATTGTGGCAATGGATAGAGATGGTATGCATGGTACCAATCGAAACTGCCACAGATGTGGATTTCTAGCCCGTGGAATAAGCAATCTTAATCTTAATGTACCTAGAAACAAAATAGATAATGTTATTACAAGATATCCACACTTTACGCAACCCTAATATATATTAATCCTTGGAACAATATATAAAGTTTTATTGCACAACCAATATTCCCTTCACACATAGCCTAACATATAGCATTCCTAACTGAGTGATTTTTACCAAAAACATAATTTGCATGACCACTTATTTCTAATTCTTTTTTCGCTAGTAAGTATTATCTCCTAACAATTAGTGCAATGGATACTAGAGTAAACATGACCAAGAATTTTATAGATAATAGGTTGGTGGGATGCAAATACCAGAGCTTAACCTGTCTATTAGAGGAGAAAAGTAGCCCTCCTTTTACATGAACAAAATAATGAACTCTATGAAGAGGTGCAACATTAGCAAAATAATACCTAGCTCACATGAACCTATATGTGGAACTGGATGATGCACTATACTATACCCATAACACTATTAGATAAATGAAAATAAAAGATATACAAGAATGAAGTTAAAGATGAACAATATATACTTATATGGCACCAAGATTTTAATAACATATACAACAAGTTTCATATGGATGACCACATTGACATGCTAAGAAAATAACTTAAGAGATGTTTTCAGTGAACAAAAAATAAACTCACATAAATCCATCAACTTAACTCTTCTTTGGCTGTGCAAATAAACGAACAAATGTCATTTTTTTGAGATGAAGGACACATATAACATACATGATTGCCATATTTCATCCATAACACTAAGACACCTTGATCTGAGTTCAATTTTTCTCTCTTGGACATTGTACTTTAATTGAGGCATAAAATGACATATTTTGTTGATGATGTATGATTTTGTCATCGAATTTAAACTAGGATGTGAACCCTATGGACTGTTAAGTATGAATTGTGATCCTTTTTGGTCTATTGTGACCTTCGTTTAGCCTATTATAAAGGTTTCTTTATGTGTTTCTGCGTTTTAGGGTGCTAGTTTATAGATTGAGGATGTCTATGATAATTTGGAACTTAGGTATCTACTATAAACATGCTTCTACTAAAATGAACACACTAGGTTGTTAACAATCCTTTTTTATTTTGATATTGGGTCTCCAACTCTTATAGTTCATTTTTGCTTCATCTGTTCTAAGCTCAAGCTTGTTTTCTTCTTTTAGTGTCTTTTGTTTCTTTTTCTCAGACACCATTTAATTAGCATATAGTGGTGTTATAGAGACTCTTGTAGTTTTGTGGCCACCACTTGTACTTTTTTGTTCCAATGGCATAGTCCTTTGTATTTTGTGGATATTAATAAACTTAAATGATATTATCTTATTTTTAAATGCTTCAAAGTCTAAGACCCATGTATTTACTAGAATGCTTGGAACCTAGTTTTGAATAAAGATCAAAAGTAGTGATAGTGGGTACCTTGCTAAAGGCCTCAAATCATTCTTTTGGATAAGGACCAATACACATGTGTAAGAAGTTTGAGTTCCATTCCCCTTGCCAGTTTTTCTACATTTTAGAAACTCTATTGTCCAAGATATTGGAATGGAAACAAGCCCTATGATGGTAGGAACTTTGAAGAAGAACAAGACACTAGTGTGGTCTTTTAGTGCATGTATAAGAGGTTTCAAGTTCCATCCCTAACCTTGGTGTTCTAATTTTGTAGCAAGTCTATTATGCAAGCTATCAAAATGATAACAAAACTAATAATAAAGGGTGCCATGTTGAAGACTCCAGTTTTATATTTTTGTGAAGTACCCATGGGCCATATACATTTATAACAGGTTTTGAGTATATAAAGTCAATCTAGCTGTCGATTTTTCTTTTTGGTTAAAACATAAAGATTTCCTTTTTGAATTTATTTCATTTATAAACTTATGTGGAAGGAAGCTTAGATCAATGGTGAGTAGAAGGAATGATCATTTATGATGAAGCTATCCTCAATGCCATATTTACCTTGGAATGCAATGCAATGGCATTGATGTATTCTATTGTAAGGGTTTCACAATATTGTTTTCATGCTCTTCCAAAGTAGATATCTCACACTATATCCACAGATTGGGGATTCCACACATGGATGACTAAATTTGCAAGATCAACGAAGTAATGAAAAACCATATGACATGGATATAGGATATGTTGTGGTTTTGAGCTATATTTTTCTTATGTCAAATTGGCATTAAAAAACCAGAAGTGTTCTATGGCATGCATTTGAAGAATTCTAATTTAAAACAACCAAGTCATTTGTAATTTGTTGTAGATCAACCATGATCCTCCTTATCCATGTTGTTGATCTATGTCTAACTATTCCATGGAAACCCCAAAGAACATTGGGCATTAAAACCATCTAAAACTAGTCAAAATGATCTCAAACATTCGGTTATAATGTGGTGAATGGAATACCAAACCCATGTTGTTAAAGGATCAACATTGTTTGGTAGCTTTAAAACACAGGTTGTCGAATTTTAGGGTTGCCGCTGACGAAAATATCCCTAGAATTTGAGATTGAGGTGGTTTTCATGGTGGTTTTGTTGTTGTTGTTACAAGGAAACACACCCTACTATGCTTATAACATGTAAATATTAGAAATAAGGACTCTTACTATTGTTTTCATCCACAGATTTACTTAGTTATGGAAGCTTCTTGCAGTTGTGATGAACATAATTTCCCAAAATTGCTTCTTTCATAACCAAAATTAAACTTGATGGTGTTTGAAGCTCGTTAAAAGAACATAGAACCTTAAATGCGCAAACTATTAGGGTTGATGCTACCGAAAACATGCCCACATTTGATGATACAAGGGACTAGGCTTCTCAAACTTTCTTAGATTGAAGAATCATTGTTGTTAGAAGTCCTAATCATGCCTAGGAATCCACCTAAGTTTGAAGATTCAAGGCTATTAGGGATGCATTAGGACAAAAGATGCACAATTGATAAAAAATAGCCATTATTAGAAGTCTTCTATGGTGTCCTTTTGTCGAATTAAAATTTGAAACAACCAATCACTATGTAATTTGTTGTAGATTAGCCATGATCCTCATGCATGTTGTTTCTCTATGTCTAATTGTGCCATCAAAACTAGAAAGGACTAAGCATTGGGATTTAAAACCATCTGAGACTAGTTAAAACGACCTCAAAAAATATGTTGTGATGTGATGAATGCACTACCAAACCTATGCTACTACAGGATCAAAATTGTTTGGTACCTTTAATACATAGGTTGGATAATTTTAGGAATGTTGTTGGTGGAAATATGCCCAAATTTTGTGATTGTGGCAGTTTTATTGCTGTTGTTTCAAGGAAACACACCCTACTATGCTAAGAACACACCCATATTATAAATAATGACTCTTACTTTTTTTTTATCCATGGATTTACCTAGATAAGGAGTTTTCTTTCTATTGTGATGCACATAATTTCCCAAAGTTCCCAACATTTGCTTCTTTCATGCCCATGTAGGCTAGATTTGCATTGAAAAACCATCATTAGAAGTCTTCTAAGGCATGCATTTGTTGAATTCTAATTTGAAACAACTAAGTACTATGTAATTTGTTGGATATTAACCATGATCCTCTTTATGCATGTTGTTTCTCTTTATCTAAATGTGCCATGAAAACCCCAAACGAATATTGTTCCTTCCTCGAATGTTGATTAAAAAATGATTGGATCTTACAGTATAACACTAATAGTGCCACCATCGGAATGGTAGTCCTTTGGGGTTTCTCAGAATAAACCACTTTCTTTGAATGAATTGTCCCCAAACATTACACTCCATTAAGACATCACAACTCTCCTTACGAAGACAACTATAAGTAGCCAATATATAGGAGATGTTGAAATGGAAGGGTAGCAATGAGTTTGTGTTTCGTGACTAGGGTAGTGCATCCTTCCATAGTCAATACATATACTACAAGGACACTTGCTTTTTGTTCTTGGGATTTTCACAAGTTGCAACTTTACCGGAATAAATTGCTATCTAACATCATAAACCTATTTAACATTTAAGGTGAAGTTTGTCCATGTAATTTCAAAAACAAAAAAACTCAATACTAGAAATCAATATATGCATGTGTGTACAATTTTTTAGCGATAGACTGACAATTCATTTGACTAATATTTCCTTAGGATGGTAGACTTGTAAATCTAGATTGGGTAACAAAGTTGACAATTAGATTCCTCACACTAGCAATAAAAGAAAAAGAAGTAATGATTAATCCCTGGTGCTAGAGGGAAAAGATTCCAGTTCACTTATTATCCTATATTTGAGTAGATTCTCCCATTTGGAGAACCATAATAGAATAATAACAGCTCCATAAAGGGCCATCCTACTTAACTTTCAAACCTGAGGACATTTTATTCTAAGAGGTTATCGTGAAGAACCATCCAAGGAATCCTTTAAGATGTGGATTCTGATTTATTTACCTTCTCTACCCCTTCATGGGATTGATCTTGACTTATTTTCTAGCCAAAGTAAAATACAGAAACAAAAAAAAAAAAATTCCTTGTTCTCCCTTACTTCCTTGATTCAGATTAGGGTGCTTCCTTTTCTAATTGCATCCAATCCATGAGAAAAAAAATACAATTCTTCTTTGTCCAATGTTTTTATTAGAGTATTTAAGGATCAAAACCTTGTAGTTGAATCCTTACCCTTGCTACCAATCAAAGCTTTGATTGACTAGAACTAGTTTCTTTATCTCAAATGGGAACTAGATCACTAGGAAGAACAAGAGTTGGTTTAGCATACATCAATGACTTTATGAATTTCAATTTCATTCCCATCTTCATATGTTCTTCAGATTGAATCCATCTTCATGGTACTAAGAAAGATAGAATTCAACCCCTAAAATCAAAATGTAAATTCACGTCAAAGAGATAGGGAGCCTCAATTGGGAATATGCCAATATGGATATAGGATGTTCTATATACATTATTATAATCCTACATTGATTACCATATTATTGAACCAATGGAACTAATTGCAGGGTCATTCATGACCAATGCGTTAAATCCAAAAAAAAGAAATGATTTCTTGCCATTTTCAGTGCACTAGAAAAAAATATGAACTTAGTAATACAATCATTTTCAAGCTTTCATTGAAAAATACGATAACCAAGACACATTTAGATATGGAAACCCATCTTTGTACAACTTACTCCAAACTTCATCATTCTTGAATTTTAAATCAATTCAACCAAATATTGGGCTAAAGAGTATATTATATATGTATTAACAACTTCATAACTGAAAGACAATGACCATACTCATTTTGGTAATAGCCATACTTTTTCTTTTGTTTCACAGGTGAAGGTAGCTTGAACACTTCAATTATACATTAAAAATTGGACAGTCTTGGATATCAATGGGTTTTAGGAAGAAGCACCAATATCAAAGGAACTAAAATTTATGTTTGTAGATGTAGATTCATGTTTATTCTTAGAAAATATGACTACCTTCTATGGTCTTCCAATAAATCCACTTTCAACATAGTGATTGTTTTTTGGAAACAAAGAAAAAACTTGCTCTTAAGTTCATATTATCACGTTAGCATTGTCAATTTTACATTTCATTTGATAACATGTGATGTTATCCAAACTACCACAAGACCATCTGATTGTTTTTATCCCATGCTTGATTGGATTGCTTTGAATGTATGTAGGTAAAAGAGACGAATAGGTTGGTAATATATAATTCACCTATGTCATTTTCCTCCTATCTAGGGGGTAGTTATAAACCATGCATAGGATCTTAGTATTAGTTCCCTTAAGGCAAGGGTCTTGTCCTAATATGTGATATGTGTAGGGATTCTAAATATAGCCATACAATTCTATGAATATTCCAAGAGTTGCATGGTATTCATAATCAGGTGAGTAAGTTAAGCATTGATCTTTGGCAGCTCAGAGGGTACAAAGAAAAATTGTTCAAGACAAGGATCAACAAACATCTTAGAGGATATTTATAAGTTTTGGAAATGCATTAACCCAAAGAGTTGATAGAAACTAGGTAAATTTTACAATGCTCAATTTAATTACCCAGTCTAAAATATTTTTCAGGAAAAAATACCTAGAATACATTTTCCTACCCTTCACCTACTAAATGATATCTACATATCAAGCTCAAATTTAAAGATCAAAACATATGTAACGGTTATTTGATATGAAATGTTTAGATAAATACATTATTGTAGCTATGAGAGTAGAAGGTCTAATGTGATATTTTAGAGTCATATGGAAGCTTGTATAAATAATATTTTCTCTTCAAGTAAAAGGAGGATCGTGCAATATTTATAAATAATGTCCAATACATAGGTAAAAAGGTCCTCTTCGATGTACAAATCCATGTCACAAAATGTTGTCATCGTCTTGGGCTAAATTCATGTTAGATTTTTAACATTAAGCTAGCATAACATTAGGATCTTTAACTGAGAGAACAACAAGCATAGAAATTAAACACAAGAGACAATGAACACAGTGTTTTTCCTCAGGGAAACCATAAATGGAGAAAAACCCGCAACTTCCTTAGAGATAGAATCAACACCAAAAGTAAAGCCCCAAAACAGTAAGATGATCTCCCGACAGCAGGAACCTCTTTCTTCCTTGTCCCAGTGTCTTTCTCTTCCTCAGCTATGCGCTACAATTGAGTGTGAGTGAGTGTGTGATAAATAGAGAGGCTAGCTCTCTATTTATACTAATTCTTGACTTGAATAAACCTAACTAGGTCCAAATTCACTAGGTGAGTCTAATAACCCTAGTGCCCCCGGAACTGTGGGAACTTTATGTTGGAGACATTTACCATCATACACACTCTTTTGGTCAAATTTCCCTAGTTAAACGACTACCCTAAGTATAATTGACATTAATTGACATCAGTGGAGCATTAATTGCCATCATCCAGTCACACCCACGCCTTCCTATAGTCAAGGAGGCTAACTTAGCCTTCTCCTACAGTCAAGGAGGCTAACTGGAGCACTCTGGGGGTGATCTGAGTGACATTAATGCACCTAATTGCTAACTAGTGGTTACAATCAGTTCAACCAGTCAGTTAAGGTGCCTCCTGTCATTAAATATATTATTTAATGATTATTTATTATTATTTAATGATCTGGAGTCAACAAGGCGACATCACCAACTTCTGATGGTCAATTCATCTTCAGTTAACCTCATCAGGGTTCATTGAAGTCATGGAGCACTAGAAATTGATGGTTGGCTTGCTATGACATGTGTTTGATCTCCTTCAGTTGAGATTCAATCATTTATTGCACTTTGAATTCAGTTAGGGTTTGGTGAGTCAATTAGGGTTTTGGTCAAGTGGTTAACTGAGTGTGATTGAATGGCTAAGTGTCAGTTAAGCCAGACTCACTCACTGAATTCGAATCATTTCCTTAGGTATTCAAATTCTTCATGGAGTTAAGCTATTTCTTAACATTGGTATTGTAACCATTCATTGTTTATTAAATATACAGAAAGGAAAACAATTATGGTTCCGATTAACACCAATTCATGAGTATTTGTTAGTTATTCTTTGATGATTTTGATTCCTGGTTCCTAGATCATGTGCAAGAATTAATACTTTAACCCTTAGACAATAGGAGGGTTACCCACCTTGGCTTGACATGACTTGTTTACATTATAGAAAATCCTGATAGGAACACCGGGGCATGACATGACTCAAGTACATTACAATACATCCCGGAATAAACATCGATTTACAATACATAAGAAATACAAGTGAATACATTCCGAAGTTATATTTACATCAACACTCCATCTTAACTAGGAAGATATTCTCTCGACACAATTTAACAGCAAAAGTATTCTTCTCTGTATCTTCTGGATCATCGTCAATCTCTCGTCATCTTCATCTTCAAGTCACCTTCATCTTCAAGTCCTCTTCATCTTCAAGTCATCTTTCATCATCGGATCTAGATCATCACTCAATTTGGATCATCATCACTAGATCTGGGTCATCACTCGATCCGGATCATCACTGAACATCATCACTCGATCTGGATCATCATTGGACATCATCACTAGATCTAGATCATCACTCGATCTGGATCATCACTGGCCATCATCATTGGATCTGGATCATCACTGCTGGATCATCATTACTGAAATCATCATGGGTGCTATCTCATGATTCTTCTTATCACAGGAAGTTCTATAGAGCCATCCCTTTTTCATGTTGGGTGTACACCTAGGCTCCATGTAGGTCTTTCTCAGCGCTTATATCTGACCCTAAGTCACAATGGCCTGTCCAACACTTACATCTGACCTTGACTCATCATAAAGGGACGCCAAAAACTCACATCTAACCATGATAGGAACTTAATCCCCTCACCATGTCAGAATGGCCTAGCCCTTACATCTGACCATGGAATGAACCTCATCCTCTCCCATATTAGAATGGCCGTAGCCCTTACATTTGACCTACTCGTTAAAATGGCCCAGCACTTATATCTGACCTACTCGTCAGAAAGGCCCAACACTTATATATGACCTACTCGTCAGAATGGCCCAACACTTATATTTGACCTACTCGTTAGAATGGCCTAGCACTTATATCTGACCTACTCATCAGAATAGCCCTGCACTCACATGCAATCATGTGAGAACACATCCCACAGTCATATCAGAATGTCCCTCAGTCCTAGCTGAGCTACTTGGTAATTGACTAGGTGCCTCCATTCTCCCAGAGAATGGCATCAACCCTTACATCTGATCAAGTGGGAACCAATCCCTCAAACACATCAAAATGGACATGTGCTCACATCTGATCATGTAAGACTACATCTTATAGTCATTTTAGAAAATCCCTCAGTCCTAGACCAAGTATTCTTGGTAACTAACCAGGAAACTCCATTCCAAGAATGGCAACAACCCTTATATATGATCATGTAGGAACCAATCCTACAGTCATATCAGAATGGATCAGCACTCATATCTGACATGGAAGGAACCAATCCTCTCACCATGATAGAATGGCTCAGCCCTTACATCTGACCATGTAAGGAACCAATCCTCTCACCATGTCAGAATGGCTCTGGGTCTCATCATTTCCCCTTGGAGGAAACCTCAATCTCGAGAACACCAAGCTTCTCCCTGAAGTACTCAAACTTCACCCTAGCTAATGGCTTCGTCAACACATCAACTAAACGTTCCTCCATTGCAACATATTGGAGCTTCACTACTCCCCTCTGCACCATATCCATGATATAGTGATACTTGATATCGATATGCTTCGACTTGTCATGGAACACTAGGTTCTCCGACAACTTCACACAACTTTGTTTGTCACAATATATACAAGTAACATCCAACTGGAGATCAAATAAATCAGACAGTAGCTTCCTTAGCCATACTACCGAACAACTAGCTGAACAAGATATGACATACTCTGCTTTAGCTATACTCAGTGCCACATAGGATTGCTTCCTAGTAAACCAAGAGATCACACCTGATCCCATACTAAAGTAACACCCTGAAGTGCTCTTCCTATCGATGGCACTGCCTACCCAATCTGAATCAACATAACCCTCTAGGTTAATCTTCTAACTCGCCTCATACTTAATCCCATAATCAATTGTACCCCTTAGGTACCTTAGAATATGCTTTGCAAAAATCAAGTGAACATGTCTCGGATCCACTAGGAACTACATCAAGGTGTTCACAACAAAGAAAATATCTGGTCTTGTGTTCATTAGGTACATCAAGGACCCAATCATCTGATGATACATTGTAGCATCAACCACTTCTGATGAAGCATCACTCAATAGCTTCAGGTTCAATTCCATAGGTGTGGTCATGGCCTTGTATTCCATCATCCTAAACCTATTCAAGATCTCTACCATATATTTCCCTTGTCCCAAGGAAATTCCATTTGCATTCTGCCACACCTCCATACCTAGAAAATAGTGCATCATTCTCAAGTCCTTCATTTCAAACTCAGCAGCAATATTTCTCTTCTTATCAGTAATCAACCCATCCATACCTGTTACAAACAGATCATCTACATACAGTAGGAGCATCACTGGGTTTCCATCTTCAACCTTGTAGTAAAGGTTGGAGTCTACTTTACTTTTGGTAAATCCTAGACTAGATAGAAAGATATTAATTCTATCGTATCATGTACTTGGTTCCTCTTTCAAACCATGAAAGGATTTCTTCAATCTACATATATGAGACTCCCTGTCATGTGACTCAAAACGGAGTGGTTGTTCCACATACACTTCCTCTTCCACTACACCATTCAAGAAAGCAGTCTTGACATCCATTTGGTGTATCTTCCATTTCATCACTGCAGCCAAATCAAGTATTGATCTGATAGAAGTGTATCTGGATACAGGTGCAAACATTTATTCATAATCTATTCCTTCTTTCTGGGAGAAACCATGAGCAACAAATATTGGTTTATATTTTTCTATCCTATCGTCTGTAGCATGCTTGATCTTGTATATCCATTTGGAAGTTACAACTGACTTCCCTTATGGTTTTGGGACAACATACCAAACATCATTTTTCATGATCAATTGGTACTCTTCGATCATAGCATCCTTCCATTCTTTCCATTCTTCCGCTTCTTCATGGTTGGAAGGTTCTTCATCGATGAAATCACATAATAATGCTACATATCCGTAGTAGGATCTGGTCCTCTGTATTTCTCTATGATTTTATTCTGGAGCCCCATATCTTTCCACACCTTGGATATCTTCTTGTACCCAAGTAGGTTTCCTCTTGTGAGGATTATTCTACTGAGGTGGATCTACAGTTCTTTGTGGTTCTTCAAATTATCGATCTTCTTCTTGAGTTTCTTGATTCATGGTTGTATCATGAATTCTGGGTGCTTCTGCTTCTTCAGGTTCTTCAATAGGTTTATTTCTGGATTTGTTGTAAGCTATGTCTTCATCAAATGTCAAATCCCTGCTGATGTCAATCTTCTTGAATCCTAGGAAGTATATTATGTAAGCCTTCGAGCTTTCATAGTATCCCACAAATATACCCTTCTTTCCTGAAGGATCTAGTTTTTTTCTCTTCTCTTTTGGAATGTGTATATACATAGGACAATCGAATATTCTGAGATGGATGACTTTTGGTTTCTTGCTGCAGAAGATTTCTTCAGGATTCTTGTTCTCAAGTACTTTGCATGGAGTATGGTTTTGTACATACACCGATGTTCTAGCAGCTTCTGCCCATAGATGCATAGGAATATTGATCATGAAGCATTGCTCTTACAACTTCCATGATAGTTCTATTCTTCCTTTTTGCAATCCCATTCTGTTGTGGATTGTATGGAGTGGACAACTCCCTCTTAATCCCTGAGTCTTTACATAACTATTTGAATTCATTTGATGTGAATTCTCTGCCATTATATGATCGAAAGGTCTTGATCTTATTTTATGTGTGGTTCTCGATCAAGGATTTTAATTCCTTGAACTTGTTGAATACTTCATCTTTTTTCTCCATGAAGTAAATTCATGTCTTCCTAGAAAAGTCATCACTAAAGGAAACATAGTATACATACCCGCTTAATGAACTTGATGACATTGGTCTGCAGACATTGGAGTGGATGATTTCCAAGATTCCTTTTGCTTTGCTTTCGCTACTTGGAAATGTATTCTTCGTGTTGTTTTCTTTCTCACATCCTTTGCATACCCCATCATGTTTTGATTGACTTTCTGGAAGACCTTAAACAACTTTTCTTGCAAGTGGTAGTGCTCTCTAATGCACATGTGCAAGCCTTTTGTGCCAAAGCTCATTTGTCTCTACTGTGTCATGGACCAAGGCTTGTTTTGGATAGCCCTTCAATTTATACAATCCTCCTTCTTGTTCTCCAATCACTGCTACATCATCAATAGTCTTTCCTCTTAGCCACATGATGACTTGACCAGTTATAAATGCAACCCTCATTCCTTTTGCATCTAATCCAGATATGGAGAGAAGGTTCTTATTTACTCCTAGTACAAACAATACTTCCTTCATTGTCATAGACTTTCCAGAGTCTATCTTATAGGAGGATTCCCCACTACCTTTTATTGGATATTGGTAGTCATCTCCAAGCTTCACCTTGTGAGGTGATTCATGTTCTAATAGTCTCACAAATGATTCATTGAATCCTATCATATGCTTGGAAGCCCTGCTATCTATAAGCCAATCATCGCTTCCATGTGTGATATTTATCATGAGAGAAGAAATCAAAACATATTCTTCATCACTTCAAGAATCTTCACTTTCATATTTGGTCTTCTTTGTGGAAGGTTCATCATCCTCTACAACATGAGCATGATGTCTTCTATTGTTGTTTTTCTTCTTGTGAAGGTTTCTTTTGCTTTTAGGACAATCTCTTGCAAAGTGTCCTATTTCATCACAAGTATAACATCTGAGTTTATATTTCTTGTGGGAAGAGTGCTTACCTTTAGAATAATGATGACGATGGTCGCTTTGGGTTTCTTGGATTGAACTGTGAGAGCTTGATCTTCACTTCCCATCTTCTCTTCTCGAGCTGCTATCCAAGCTTATTCTTGTGAACATTTTCCCCAAATTCTGTTGAACTTGAATAAATACTTTTTGGCACAGATCCCTTGAATGAAAGAGTCCCATGTCCTAGGGAGACCATTCAAGGTGGTTGTTACAATCTCTGCATTTTCCACTTCTTCATCTACTGCTTCCAGCTGTTCCTTGATTTGAGAAACTCTAGTGAAGTAAGACTAGATGGTCTCTACATTCTGAATGTTCACATTCTTCAGTTCGTTTCTTAGAGTCATCTTCCAATTTATGTTCTTCCCTTCAAACAATTTGGTTAGGGCATCAAACATATCTTTAGTTGTCTTTAGGGAGGACACTTGTGGTATGAGGTGATCCTTTATTGAATCAGCAATAATCCTCTTTTCCATAACCAACTTCTTCTTGTGTAATTCCTTAGCCTCCTCTCCCTCTGGAACTAGAACCTCCTCATTGATATAGGAGTCCAACTCATTTTCTTCTAGGACCAGGGATATCCTATACTTCCAAGCTCTAAATTTATCAGCTCCCTCAAGCTTTTCATCAAGCTTGGCCTGGGCTCATTGAAAATTTCCACTTCTGTGGAAAGCCCTAATTTTCGGTAGTAGTGTCGGGTCCAAAATGGAAAAACCTCATAATTGGATTCTACTTCGACATAAAGATGTGCCCTAGGGAGGAGAGTTATTCCAACCCTCTTTTGCTTAAAATCTGTGGAGAGAGATCCACAAAGTAGGAATCCCTAGTTCCTGCAGCTGCACAGTGTATTCTTCTTAGGCTAGCTCTCATACCATGTTATATTTTTAACATTAAGCTAGCATAACATTATGATATTTAACTGAGAGAACAACAAGAAAAGCAATCAAACACAAGAGACAATGAACACAGTTTTTTTCCTTAGGGAAACCTTAAATGGAGAAAACCCTGCAACTTCCTCAGAGATAGAATCAACACCAAAAGTAAAGCCCCAAAACAATAAGATGATCTCCCGATAGCAGTAACCTCTTTCTTCCTTGTCCCAGTGTCTTTCTCCTCCTCAGCTATTCTCTACAATTGAGTGTGAGTGAGTGTGTGATAAATAGAGAGGCTAGCTCTCTATTTATATTAATTCCTGGACTAAACCTAACTAGGGACGACTTCACTAGGTGATTCTAATAACCCTAGTGCCCCAGAACTGTGGGGACTTTAACCCTTAGACAATAGGAGGGTTACCCACCTTGACTTGACATGACTTGTTTACATTATAGAAATTTTCGATAGGAACATCGAGGCATGACATGACTCAAGTACATTACAATACATACTGGAATAAAAATTGGGTTACAATATATAAGAAATAAAAGTGAATACATTACAAAGTTACAATTACATAAACAATTCCATATTTATTCACTCATATAACTTGGTCTGTTAATTTACAACACACATGAGCAATATCATGAAGAAATATCTACCCTTCATAAATAATTGATAAGATTTCCCAGTAACCTTTTTTATAAGCATTCGACTAAATTATCTTGTTTCTTTCAAATTGTTTACCAAGCATCACTGGGTGACAAATTGCACTGCTATTGGAATTAGTTTCCGAGGTCAGCCTTATCATTACTAAATTTATTTGCATGATTCACAAATTTATAGATGGTGTCCAATGATGTTTCCAGTAATATGACAGCTAATTGGCTACTGTAGATGTCATTTTATATATACACCTTTTTCGTAACAAAGGTGAGGGTAAAAGGAATCATGGAATTCATTTAGTTTGTCTAGGTGCTCTGGAGTCTAAACATTGTGTTTGAGTTTCAGGTCCAATTTTAGTTGTTATCCTAGAAGGGAGTACAAGACCCACATGATTGGCATCAACGATTGTATGTCTGAATTTAGTTGTTTCTATTTCAAAATAAAAATTATAGGCTATATCTATTCACTCTTAGCAAATATGATTTGAAGGTTATGCTTTTCCCTTATGAAAGCAGATCTCTGAACATAAATGATTTTTTATTCCTACCGAACCTTTTTATGCAGTTGCGTGGAATGCAAGCACTACATTTGGAACCTGGGAAATAAAATAACAAGTTCATTTAGCAAATTATGTTTTGTTGTAAAATCCATGGCATAGATCATTGCATACATTGTATGAGAACTTACAACTGAAATTAGGGAGAAAGTCCACATGGATATGTATATAACTTACTATCTTCTAAAGAGGTCTTGCTTTAAAAGGAACCTACAAAAAATGAGAGACTACAACTAAGTCACTAATAGAGTGTAAGGCTTAAGGCACAAGATTCTCTCAAACATTATTCTTTTAAGCTCTATAAATAATATTCAGCATGAAACATGGCCAAAGATTATGTACAATGATATAAGAAACCCAATGATTCTTGAAGAGGTGTTAAGATTTCATGTACAACTTTAAGAACGCCTTTTAAAATAGGTAAATGAACTAATAGGTAATGAACCAAAAGAGTGCTTAAAATATAACATAAATATTCATAGAGGGTCTTATGGAATTGAAAAACTAACCTTATTTGTCATATATTTCTAGGGTCTCATCAAAACCACTCAGATGGTCATCCCCTAGAGCAGATAGTGGGCTCTCTATTTGTTTCCTTTGACCAAGCTTCTACTTCTCTTGGTTTTATTGTGAATGGTCCACAAGAAGGTTGCCTCCATGGTAGTGAAGAGGCTCCATTTTACAATGTCTCATTCTAAAAAATCTAGATACAAATAATGTAACCTTGTATAAAATGAATTATCTTCTCTCAAATGCTCTAAGGCATTGTCTCTCAATGATTTCTGCACTTAGGTATAGCTGGGGTAGCTTGTAAAATTGCAATTTTTAATAAAAATTTTGTTCATGTTACTAAGTGTTGGAAACCTGAGAGATGGAAGATGTGGGTGGTTTTATCTTTGACCCTGAGGGAAATATGGAAGTTAAATTTTTGTGGGGATAGGTGTCACGACCAATAATCAAGTTGAAGCATATATTTTGCTCCAAAGAACTATCATTCTTCAATCTCACTAGGTAAATAATGTAATGATATTCAGTGACTCTCTCTTTGTCATGAACTAGGTAAGGAAAATAATCATCAAAGACGAATCAATCATCAACAAAATCAACAAGAGAGCAAGAAAGACGACATCTAGTCAAGGTGAAATTGAGAAAGTATGGTTTACAAATCATATTAACTAAAGAAAAATATGTATGAGAAATAGGAATATTTTTCTTATACTATTCATAAAAAAATTTGTGACTACTTACCTTGTTTTTTGGAGCTTCACACTATCTTATTATTCTTTACCTTTCAAAACACCATTCAACATACTACAAATATTTTCCTATTGTAATAATTTCATGTTAGTGTTGGAGACATTTACCACCATACACACTCTTTTTGGTCAAATTGTCCTAGTTAAACCACTATCCTAACTATAATTGACATTAATTGACATCAGTTGAGCATTAATTGACATCATCTAGTCACACCCATGCCTACCTTCAGTCAAGGATGCTAACTTAGCCTTCTCCTACATTTGGGGAGGCTAACTGGAGCACTCCGAGGGTGATCTGAGTGATATTAATGCACCTAATTGATAACTGGTGGTTACAATCAGTTAAACAACTCAGTGAAGGTGCCTCCATTCATTTAATTGATTACTTAATGATTAATTAATGAACTGGAGTCAATAGGGGCACCTCGACCAACTTCTGATGTTCAGTTCAGCTTCAGTTAACCTCATTGGGGTTCATCGAATTCATTGAAGTGCTAGCACTTGATGGTTGGATTTATATGACATGTGTCTGATTTATTTCAGTTGAGACTTAGTCATTTATTGCACTCCCACTTCAGTTAGGATTTAGGTGAGTCAATTACGGTTTTGATCAGTGGTTAACTGAGTGTTAACCATGGTTTACAGTCAGTTAATCTAGACTCACTCATTCAATTCAAATGACCTCCTTGAGGATTTGAATTGCTCATTCATTCATGCTAGTAGCATGGCATTGTATTGTAATCATTCATTCTTTTTGTGAATATAGAGAGGCTACACTTCTTGTAGATCGATTACACCATTTCATGAGTTATTTGTTGATTAATATTTGATGTGATTGATGATTTGTTCCTATATCAATATACAAGATTAATATGGTATCAGAGATTATGGTGAGATGAAGCTCTATCTCTCAAAAACAAGCTTTTTGATAGATTTCTGCATGAAATTTGAGCAATAGCTCAAAAATCCAACACTGCACCAGAACCCAAGGCTTACCACTTAATACCAAAAGTAAATAACTTGTTGATCAAGCTTGCTTGATTGACTATGCTGGGTGTGATGAAATCCTAAAATGTGTAGGCTTTATGACCTTACATTTCCCTTTCTATTTTCATTTTTAGGTTTTTACAGGTGAAGCATTCTCTCCAGCACATCCAGATGGCCTCCTCAGAAGATCTCTTGACTCCATACAATTTCCACTCATGGAAAGGTGATATGGAGATTCAAATGCACTCCAGAGGAGTTTTTAGAGTCACCATGGACACTGAAGATGAGCCTGGATCCGCCATAGAAAAATCAAGATTCTTGAACAAGAAGGATGAAGCCTTCGGTTTCTTGTGCCTCTCTATTTCTTGAGACCTTCTTTTCCATATTGCAGGATTGAAGAATCCAAAAGAAGTATGGGAAAAATTGGAGATTCTATATGGAAAGCAAGGTGACTTGAGGGTTTACCAGCTCGAAAATGAACTCATGTCTCTCCAACCCTCCAACTTCGAGACTCTGAATGATTTCTTCTCAAAGTTCAAGCATACTGTTTTACTCTTGAAGCAATGCAAAGTGGAGAAGGAGCATGATCAGCTCATATTCACCATACTCTCCAAACTTGGGGTTGATTATTCAGTTTTTGTTTCTACATTCCGTGTGGGGAAGCTCATAACCCCTAGATGGAATGCCTACACTCAATGCCTTCATTGAGTCCCTAACATGTGAACATGACAAGCTTGTCCAGATGGGGATCATCAGATCCTCCCATGATCAAGCCCTTTATGTCTTGGGGCCCAAAGATCTGAAGGGTAAAGGAAAGCAACAGAAGAACCCAAAAACTAAATTTGATGCTCCTAAACCTAGAGTTGAAAATCAGCAACATGATGAGTCTTCCAGCTCAAGGAAGAACAAAGGAAAAGGGCACCATGGCAAGGAAAAAGTTAAGTGTTATTATTATGGGAAGGGATTCCACCCTAAACATTCCTGCATGAAGAAGAATCTTGATAAATCTACCTCTCTCCTTGAAAGAAATCACATCAATCTTCTGAAAATCTTTCGGAGGAGAGATCAGCAAGCTCAGGAACCATAGCATGAAAAAGGTCATGCCCTCATGGCAAGCACTTCAAAGTCCAAAGCACTTTTGATTGAATCTGGAGCTTTGAACCACATGATGGCTGAAAAAGACTCCTTTTCATCCTTGGCTACCAGCAAATCCATCCCCATCCACATGGGAGATGACTCCACCATCATTTCAGAAGGACAAGGTACTGTAGATCTTGAAAATGTTTTTTTCTCTAATGTTTTGTATGTACCATATATGGCATCAAATCTCCTTAGTGTCTATCAGATGACACACATAGGAGTGCCTAAGAGAGTCTCTTTTATCCAAAATGATGTTGAGATAATAGAAATTGGATCCGGGAAACTCATTGCTAAAGGCTTTGCAAACCATCATGCAAAATCCTATGAGTTCTGTCACTTTGTTGCGGATGGAAAGCCCACTGCTTTGCTAACTCATGGAAATGAGGTTAGTAGGCTATGGAATGAGAGGTTTGGCCATTCTAATTTCAAATATTTGCAGCAATTACAGAAAAAATTCATGGTTTAATGCCTCCCAGTCACCAAGGCAACCACAAGAATTTTCAAAGGCTGTGTGATTGGAAAACACCCTGAGCACAAGTTCAATTGGGGGAAAGCAAACCGAGCTACATGCATATTGGGGATGATACATTATGATATCAGAGATATCATGCATGTCACATACATGAATGGATAAAGGTATCTCCTTACTTTAATTGATTATTTTTCAAGGTATACATGGGTTTTCTTTCTCAAAAAGAAATCAAAAGTATGTGAAAAATTTTCTAAATTGAAAGCCTTGATCGAAAATGCCTCTGGGATTAAGATCAAGATCTTGAGATTTGATAATGGAGGGGAGTATGTCATTAATAATTTACTGTAAATATTCCCCCAAAGTGGTATTCAAGTCCAACATTCAATTCCCTACACTCCACAGCAGAACGGAGTAGCGGAAAGGAAGAATCGGTCTCTCAAGGAGATGACCACCTGTATGTTGGAATCCAAGAAGCTTACTGCAAATTTGTGGGCTGAGGCCATGCATACTAAAGAATAAATTTATAACAGGGTACCACACTCATCTGTGAAATGGAATACTCCTTTTGAAGCATACTTTGGACACAAGCCGGATGTGTCGAACCTATGGGTGTTTGGGTCCACTGCATGGGCCCAGATTCTGCTTTATAAAAGAAGGGATTTGCAACCGCAAATCATAGAATGTATGTTTATTGGGTATCCTGATGAATATAAAGGATTCAATCTACTAGATATCAATACCAAACTGATAATCATCGAGAGAAGTGTCAAGTTCGATGAGCCTCTTCAGGAGGTGGAACTAGTGAAGGAGAAAACTGTTAAATTTCCCTCCTATTCTATAGAATATTTGGATGATGAAATCGAGGGTGATGACACTAATTTGGATCCTATAATTTATGATATCAATGTACAGAAATCATTATATTTTGAATCAAAACCTTAAGTGAAAAATCATCTTCCTACATGGGCCCGATAGACACTCTCCTCCGCAGGAGACAACATTGGAAATCTGGATGATCCAAGGAGAACCCGGACTGATTTCCAGAGAGCAGGTATTGAGCTATCTTGTCCTAATAATTTGCTGTCTAAAACTTTCTATTTGATGATTATTTCAGATCCAAAATCCTACTATCATTCTTGGAAGGATCTGAGATGGCAAGTTGCCATGGATGAGGAGATGAATTCTCTTCAGAAAAACACTACTTGGGAGCTAGTTTCTCTTCCTCTGGGAAGGAAATTGGTTCAATGCAAGTGGGTGTTTCAGACCAAGGTTGATGCTGATGGAATAACCTAAAAATATAATTCAAGGATGGTGGAAAAATTCTTCTCTCAGGTCCAAGGTGTGGAATACCATGAGACCTTTGCATCGGTTGCAAAAATGGACTCCATTCGCCTTGTTTTGGCAATTTCAGCATCCAAGCACTGGGAAGTGCATCACATGGATGTTAAGTCAGCATTTATACATGGAGATTTTCATGAGGATATATACATGAAGCATCCTGAGGGCTACATCACTGATCCATATTTGTTTTTCAAGTTAAAGAAGTCACTATACGGGTTAAAACAGTCCCCAAGAGAGTGGTATTCCAAGATGGATGCCTTCCTTCTCTCGCAAAAATTTCAAAGGTGTAAATCAGATCCAAATGTGCATTTAAAACAGTTTTATGGTCATATAATTATAATTTTTTTATATTTTTATGACTTATTGATCACAGGTAGCACAGTCGCCTCAATTTTAGCCATCAAAACTGCTCTCCACATTGCCTTTGAAATGAGTGATTTGGGGCTCCTAAAACAACTTTTGGGGCTCGAAATTGATAAAAATTATGATGGGATTATGGTCACGCAGTACAAATACATTTAAGACCTATTATTAAAGTTTAACATGGATTATTGTATGCCTACACCATTCCCTTTCCTTTCAGGGATCAACCTTGAAGAAGGAAAAAGCACACCTCCCATGGACTGCACTATCTATCGACAGCTGATTGGTAGCTTGTTGTACTTGACCCATTCTTGGCCTGATATTTGTTATGATGTGAATGTTGTATCAATATATATGCAGCATCCTCATGATATTCATTGGAAGGAAACCAAGATGATCCTCTAGTATATTCAGGGAACCAAGACCTACGACATTCACTATGCTGCAGACTCCAAGCTAGAGCTGGTTGGATACACAGATTCCGATTGGGTGGGTGATTCTATTGATCGAAAGTATACTTACAGATATTTATTCATGTTTGGTGGTGGACCCATTTTCTGGTAAATCAAAAAGCAGGCTTCCATAGCACTATCTTTAGCAAAGGCCGAGTATCGAGGAGCGGTGAATGCTTGCATCCAAGCAGTTTGGTTGCAAGGAATTCTTTCAGAGTTTGATATTGGTAGTACTTTGTCCAATGTACTATTTTGTGACAATCAAAGTTCTATTAAAATATCCACAGATCCAGTTACCAAGTAGAGGACCAAGCATGTAGAGATTCACATGCACTACATCAGGGAGCTATTGCATGACAGGACCATCATTCTGCAATAGTGCTTGATTGATGAGAAGATTGCATACATCTTCACCAAGATATTTTTAGAAAATAAGTTCACTTACCTCCGTTCACTGTTGGGGGTGAGTTCATCAAGGTGATTCAGACTACTTTCAGTGTTCAGCTTGAGGGGTGGTTTTTCCCATTGGGTTTTGCCTCTTTTCCTCACTTAGTTTGTTTTGAGCATTGTTTCAGTTTCATTATTGTACAGGGTGACCTATGGCCTTAGTTTCTAGGGCCCTAGCATTTTTATACATTTATGTTTTCTAACTCTTCCTGAGTATAGCTTAAGGGGAGGTGTTGGAGACATTTACCACCATACACACTCTTTTTTGTCAAATTGGCCTACTTAAACCACTATCCTAAGTATAGTTGACATTAATTGACATTAGTGGAGCACTAATTGACATCATCCAGTCACACCCATGCATACCTTCAGTCAAGGAGGCTAACTTATCCTTCTCCTACATTCGAGGAGGCTAACCGGAGCACTCTAGGGGTGATTTGAGTGATATTAATGCACCTAATTGCTAACTGGTGGTTACAATCAGTTAAACAACTTAGTGAAGGTGCCTCCATTCATTTAATTGATTATTTAATGATTAATTAATGAACTGGAGTCAACAGGGGTGCCTCCACCAACTTCTGATGTTCAGTTCAGCTTCAGTTAACCTCATCAGGGTTCATTGAAGTCATTGAAGCACTAGAACTTGATGGTTGGATTGCTATGACATGTGTCTGATCTCTTTCAGTTGAGACTCAGTCATTTATCGCACTCCAACTTCAGTTAGGGTTTAGCCGAGTCAATTAGGGTTTTGATCAGTGGTTAATTGAGTGTTAACCATGGCATATAGTCAGTTAAGATAGACTCACTTATTCAATTTGAATGACCTTCTTGAGGATTCAAATTGCTCATTCATTCATGCCTGTACCATGACATTATATTGTAATCATTCATTATTTATGTGAATATAGAGCGGCTACTATTCCTGTAGACCGATTACACCATTTCATGACTTATTTGTTGATTAGTCTTTGATGAGATTGATGATTTGTTCCTAGATCAATATACAAGTTTAATAGTTAGGACCCATCAAATAAAAATTTGCATGTTTATGAAAATAACAAAACCAATCTAAATAAGTACAAATCTATTACAATGTAAATTACAATTCTATTCAACTATTCAAGTTAAGTAATTGATAATAAGAGATCACCTAGGGAAACATGGAGAACCACAACACTATGTATATAAGGCCATCGATCACATCAAAATGCCATTTTTTTCCTCTGAACTATGAAATTTTTTCCCAACGCTATCTGTAACATGTTCTAATGGATGAGTCAAATAGCAATAGTAAAATTTAAACACTAGAATTATAGAAATAGTTGTTTTTAATGTATACTTCCTTACCATTCATTGAGATCCTCTATGTTTCGAGAATAATTTAATATTCTCTACTAAATAGGACCAACCATGTGAACGTGAAATATATTATGCCCCCCCTTCCTCACATCAATTTCAATTCCCCAAATCCAATGCATCTACTTGCAAGTAACAATTTACTGCAAATTAATTCACTCAATAGCTAAAAAAAAAGATTTCATTAAACCATTCATTAAATCATTCAATAACTAAAAAAACATTCATTGAAACATTTATTAAATCATTCATTAAACCATTCATTAGTCAATATCCGAGAAAAACATTAAGTAAACCATTCATTAAAGCATTCATTTAACCATTCATTCACGAAATAGAGGAAAAAACCATGTAACTTTTTTTTATTATAAATAAGAATTACTCAAAATTTCTTCAGTCACTTCCTTTTTAATTTTCTTCTCTTTACATATTTAGCGAGAAGGGCATCTTTTGAAATATTCTCATTGGTCTCCCTAGTAGACTACTCGCAAGGTTGAACTTGTGGAAAGGGACTCGGAATTCCTGCAATATTGTCAAAATGTTCCATTATTTTTTTTTGCTTTTATAAATACATGTAATTCATTTAAAAAAACATTAAAAAGGTGGTTTTTTACCTGGCATGGACACATCATCATGTTCTTCATTATCCTATACAGGCTCAACCTGTTCAGTGTTACCTGCATCCACATTCTCCGTAGTTGAATTGTGGAGAATTATAATTAATGTACATCGTCTACAATTATCTATACAAAATAGTAGCATATTAATAAATTCATTACCAGGAATCAAAGCACGATATTCATCTGGTTTGTGTACATCCTCGACATTAACGGGATCATTACTTTCCTGCTCAAAACATAATAAATAATTTATGTTCATTTTTTATAACAAATAAATTGCATTAGAATTAATAAATTTTTATTCAACTATATAGTTTTTATATACCTGTGCACCAGATGGATCAGTAGAAGATAGTGCAGTATGCCTAGACAAGATTCTTCGGCATTCAATAACGGATTCAAAGCCGTGTTTGAATCCAAGATTCATGTCTTCCTAAGTGGGAAATTCTTTGAATCGGTCGGACTGCATATTTGCGTGACGTCATTAATTTTACATTTTTTCCAAAATAGAAGGAAAATAATTTTCTATATATTATTTGGATGCAGTATCAGGTTTTCAATACTTACAACTCGAGCTGCCAAATTTGAATAACCACCAGGCCCAAGCTTGTGTTGACCAATTTTTTCCAGTCTTGCCTTGGTGGCCTTTGATGTGTCCAACAACCTAATCAAGTGTTGAATTACATTAGTCGATGTTCCAAATTCGATATAAAAATTAAAAATAATAAAGATTACCATTACATTGTGGAATGTATTGCATACCTCCTTGTTTCAGGTCGTATCTTTCTTGCTTTTATTAGGCCCTTCACTTTTCTTTCTTCCACTAAGAATTTCCACTCCATTGATGGAATCATCGAACGACGCTCATACCAATGGTTATTTTCTAGGTGAACCCTATATTGGTCTCGAAAAATATTCAGATGTTGTCCAACCTTCTGTAGGACCTTGGATGTATCAAAGGTATATTTTTCAAACATACTGACCAGTCGATTAGTCAGCTCATCCTTTAAATATTTTGGCTATCTGTCCCACCTTGTATGGATAGTGGGCCCGAAGATCTCCAAGGCCAAATCATTTAGATTTTTATAAAATACATCATTTCCTTCAAAACAATCATGACATCATTATTCAACATTAAAAAAATTATCAGTATATTAGAAACAAATTTTAAAAACTAAATTGAACAATCTATAATTACCTGGAATCTTCTCTATATTTATTGGAACGAGTTCGTCGTTCAC
>LPNX010022013.1:9684-36508 GCA_001517045.1 Pseudotsuga menziesii
AAACTTTTGTATATGCACGCCTCGTTTATGTGCATACATGGAATCTTCTGTATATGTGCACTTTTGTATATGCACATGTATAGAAGTGCACATATATGGAAGCGTGCATATACATGAGGCTTCGTCTATGGGAATATACAGAGGTGCACATATACAGAAGCTTCTATATATGTGCATATATACAGAAGCATGCATATACTGAAGCTTTTGTATATGCGCATACATGAAAGAACTCACATAAAAAAGCTTATATATATATTCCTGCTTTTGTGTATGTGCATATACGAAAGATTCCATATTTGGAATCTTTCATATATCTATGCTTCTGTATATATGCGCATATACTGAATATTATGTAAATGCATGCCTCGGTGTATGCCTGGATACGAAAGCTCATATATATGTGTGATTCTGTATATGAGCATATAAGAAAGCACGCATATAGGGAAGATTCTGTATATACACATATACGGAGGTGCACTGTAACATACCCAAAACTGAAAAATAAATATTTATTATTTATTTCAGCAAAAACATTATGTTAATTTTTATTGTAAAGTTTATGACCAAGTTGGGCAAGGATGACTGTAATTGAAGAATTCTTTATTTTAATAATTAATAAAATGAGACACCTATTCAAGGGAGACTGTTAAATGAGTATTCACTACCCACTAGGATGAAGGATCAACTGTAGAAGGCCGGTTGACAAGTGGCAGCACTAACATTCACTTTCTAGTTGTTGCAGGAGCATAATCCCTAAAAAGTGGTCATGTTCCCTGAGAAGGGGAACTGAGATGGGTAGCTCATTAAATTCCAAAACTGACCCAAAGACCTAGGAAATATTATATAAACCATCAAATTGAATAGGAGGGTCACTGTTCATTCTAATTTCTGAGAGAATGAACTTTACGATTGCTGCAAACTGAAAAGTGAGACACACAAAGAATTTGATGAGGGGATAGCTAAAGTGAATTGCTGAGATAAGTTTGTTACTGAGTGCTAAGTTGCAAAAGTCTATTGTGTAGTAAATATCTCCATCCTAGTGGTGCAGTGAGTAGCCTCAGGGGTCCTAAGCAAGTGATTTGGCTGCTTCAGGAAAAGGTTGGGTGGAACAATCTCCCCTGGGTGTTGGTCCCATTTCTCTGTAACACTTCGAGGTTCTAACTCTAATATGCTTATGACATTTTTTATTCCTGTTAAGAGAACTGTAAGTTGTTTAAAATGAAGTTATAGTTTGTAGATAAATTGATCTATGATATAGAATTTAGTATTGTATAGAGACTGATTGATTTAGAAATGAAAAATAATTATCCCCTCTATTTTTCCTCTCATCGAAGTGACGTAGTCTAGTACAGGGAGACATGAATTATGTTAAATAGGACGATATGATGAGTAATAGTATAGAATGATGAATGATTGTTATTAATATTCAATACGATGTGTTTTATTTCCATACTGTGTATAATCTACTGACAATTAGATTTACCAGCTATTGTTCCAAATCTAATTAGAAAACCTTTAACAGTTATTAAAAACGAACTTTCATTTACAGTAGAAGTTTAGAAGATAGAATAAATTACCAATTCCTTTATTTTTATATAAATCAGTTACTTACCTTTTATCCTCTAACATCTTAGTAATATAATGGTCAAATCCAAGTTCATCTCAACTACTCTGATTATATTAATCTTTTAAAGGAAAATTTGTTTCTCCTTAATCAATTCGAGAATCAATCTAGAACAACCAGGGTTCACTTATATCATAATAATACTAAGTTAAAATATTAATGGAACACCAAGTCGAGATCATCGACAAATCTTAGCACTAGTTACAAGCTTCCGATTTTAACTGGTGTTATCTCTGCAGTATTTATCTATAGAACAGAATTTTAGGCAGCCTTAGGGATTAACCTTTTAAAATTTCAAAACAGTCTCTGGATTTATTTATCTAAACAGAACTGAAATAAGAGAGTAAGGCTCTACAGTCTTAAAATAAAACAACTAGACCCTGGAATGGTATAACCACATTCATTGATCAAGAACAGTCTTAGGGTTTAACCCTTGTAAAAGTTCTAATAGTATAATTATAAACGAAGAAATAGTAACATAATTATAGAATACAAGTATCAAAGAATTAAAAAGAATCAAACTCTAGTTTATGATAAACATCATGTTAGAATATGGAAAATCTATCTCGCGGCTTTTACCATCTAACATTTACTAAAAAATGTGGAACTCTAAAATAATTCAAACTATGTTCCTCTAAAAGTTGTATAGTGTAGCTACAGATAAATCCCTTATAGGTCTTTCAAATAATAACGAACTCATGACAGCAGTTTTGTTTTCCCAAATCTAACAGTAAAATTCTACAAGGTAAGAGTTACGGCCACGATTTTTTGAATACAGTAATTTGAACAAAATACTCAAAACCTCGTATTTTTTGTCGAAAACAAGAAAAGAAAGCAATACATTATCATTATTAAAATACTGAAGTGATAAATCACTTCCACCTCTTTTACTCCTCTACCTACATTACGGCTTCACCGTAAGTTAGTTTTTCATTCTATAAATGAAATGGAGGAAGCATTAAAACAATATTAAAATACAGTAAACAAGCTTGGGTTTACATCAAATCCCCACAAGCATTGATCCACTTTATTGCTCAGTATAAAAGTAAAATAATAATGAGTTACAACAGAGGATTTTTAGCCCGAAAACTACTAGGACCGATTGTAAACTGCATAACCTTATCATAATACAACAAATATTTATAATGGGAGATAAAAATAAATTACAAAAATAGTCGTTGTATAAAAACTATGCTTAAAGCTTGATATTTTTTACAGTTAGCCATGAAGGGTTGATTTTACAGGCATGCTTCCATTATTTATCAAAATAACCAAATGTATTGAAATTGGGTTTTTTTAGTCCAAGAACATGAAAGGCAAAGTAAGAAGCTCACAACCATAACTACTTTAAAAACGTAGTGTTATCTAAACCTTCAGCAGGATCATATCGAGATAAAATATTTGATTGTATTTAAAAATCCTATGGGATCATTAAAGATAAACCTAGGGAAAATTTAAATTCGAATGATAACTTTATTGATGGTGGTTGTTTTGAGGTTGAGAAATCAGCTAAGCTGCATGGTAATCAAGCGTGACTTGATCCTACAATGTTTAAGTGGTAGTGTTTATGTAGAGCATATTATGGACAAAAAGAAAAATGGTCCTAGGTAGATCCATATATATATATATATATATATTGAAACAAAATAAAGCAAATGAAAGATTATTTGTGCTACACCAACTTGGAGGATGTGTGGTTGGAAAGGATTGGAAAATAGCTAAGTTTCATGGTAAGAAAGTGTTAATTTATGAGCATTCATCAGGTGGTAGTATGCATGCAAAGTGTAAGTATGAGGATTGGAATTCCCAATTAATACTAATATTAGTTCTAATTCTGAAGACTAAATAGGGAAAGAATAAATAAACATGTATTTGTTAGATCAATGGTATCAAGTACGCAGGTCTTTACTTATAGATGGTCTCTACCTTAACCCAACATTTTCTAAGACACGTTCTACTCTTTGTTGATTTACAAGTTATATAATATTTTTATAATATGTTTAGAGGATCCTTTTAGATGGGCTCTAGGTATAGGAGTTGAGAGGAAGCTTTACATGAGCTCTAGGTATAAGCTCATAATAATGTTGAGTACTTATATGGGTTTATAGTGGACTTTTGTCTTTCTACTCTTATATCACATGGATTGATGTATTGGAGATTGTCATCTAGCAAGATAGTTGGATTGTTGTTCCAATAATATTATTATATACAACTTAATTTCAAAGATGATAAATCTACTACCCAACCATAAGCATTCTTTCTTAAATGCCACATTCAAGCTAAAAAAAATGATATAACTTGAATATTATACAAGCATAAAAATTACTTTTTTTCCACCTCCAACAACTTACATACATAATACCTTCCCTAGTTTCCTTATTGGAACAAAGAAAACTATTGTTGGACCGCTCATAAAAATAAAAATAAAACAAGATCTTTAACAACACAATATTTTAACAACAAAATCTACATGTTCTATTAGCTACAAAAACACTACATACTCTTGTAGGTATGAAAACACTACAAGATTTTTGTCAATATATATATCATACCCCTTTATTTGTGAGACAAAAGACTTCCTCTAGTATATATTTCACTCTTTAATTTACAAACATATACATACCTTAACACTTTAAAAATCTAATTTATAGCTAAACAGTTTATTTTTAATACTAAATTTGGTAACAATAATAACCTCCATACTTTCCATCACAATTATGTCTCATGTCAGGTAAGAAAAGTGAGATCTTTAACAATATAATACATACATAAACAATACCTTATACCTTAGTTTCCTAATTGGAAAAAAACAAATAAAAATATGCTAAAAAAATATTAAAATAATATAAATATATATTAAACCTTTCTAAATTAAAAAGAAATTACAATTTAATTGGGATTCTCATAAATTATTCAATAAATCTATAATTAAAATAAAGACATTAAATATGGTGATTGATATTTAGATTTATTTAAAATAAAGACATATTAAATATGATGATTGATATTTAATAAATGTAGAGATTCAATGACATTTCTTTGATAATGCATAGGCATTCAGCAAAAAAAAAGGTTAGGCAAGATATTATAATGCATTAAAATAAATCATCATTAAGTCTTGTTCTCTAAAAATTTTAATTATTTAATGCATCTTATTTTTTCTCTAAATTTAAATGTAATAATATTGCAATATTGTTATTATCCTATAAAGTGAGTGAAGTTTACAACAATATTAAGAAGTCAATTATATTCAACTTCATTAAAATGGTTATGGTATATTAAGTATCTAACCATCATCATAATAAAATTTATTAATTTAATTTTATCAATTTTAAGTTTATCATAATATGATAATAAAATTTATTAATATAATTAATTTAATTATATCGATTTTAATTTTAAGTATTTCATAAAATTTATTTTAAATATACAAATTTCTAAAACTTAATTTTTTCATATGATGTGTCCATTGTTGAAAAGTGTTTATGATATGACAATTGTACAAACTCAAACCATTTTAAATATGGATATATCATGTGTCAAAAAAGATAGTGAAAATTTTTCCTTTAATCATTGCATTCTAAAAAAGAGTTGTTACCTAAAGGAATTTGACCCATATTAAAGTATGATAAATCTAGAATCTAGATCTAAATCTATGTTAGTATTTCTAATGAGCTATATATGATTGCACGGAAGAGGTGCATTCTACAGTCCAGTGGAAGAGAGATGTGTAACGCCTTTAGTGTTCATCCTAGAGTTGACAGGTGTCATTTATAAATAATAATAAAATGTTATTAAAAATAACATGTTGACTTAAATTAAATTTAAATTACTTAGAATTACATGTATATAAAAAAACATAAAATAAACTAAAATGATAAATATTGGATGACACATTTCCTCAATATTTTCACTCTAAATAAGGGTTTGCACCTTGAGAGATTTGATCCTCTCGCATCCTCTTTTATGCAGTTAGTATTTCATATTGATCACATTTCAAAATGAAATAAATATAACTTGATCAAAATTAATCATTTAACGTGTTTTTGTGATTTATAAATTGTTGAATGATTTAAAGGTTTAAATTGATGTGCTTTTAATATTTAAAATTGATCATTTGACGTGTTTGTGTGATTTATAAATTATTCAATGATTTAAAAGTTGAAATTGATGTGTATTTAATATTTAAAATTGTTTGTTTAGGCATTATAATATATAAATTAATCAAAAAGAAAGTTCAAAATTACATTTTCAATTTTTTGTGTTTGTTTTTAATGCTACTTGACCAAGCAAATTGCAAATGAATTCAAACATCCCAATTCCTTATTACAAGTCAATCATGTTATGTTAGTTAACTGAAATGATATTTCAAGAAATTATTATAAAAGTAAAAATGGTTCATGTAAATAATGACGGTCAATCATGTTATGTTAGTTAACTGAAATGATATTTCAAGAAATTATTATAAAAGTAAAATGGTTCATGTAAATAATGACGGGTTTTTAATGTAAAGTAGTGAAAAGTTAGTTATGACATTTATATAAAAACACTTAAACTAGTAATCATTACATGGATACCTTATTTTAAAGGTGTTATATATTGTCAAAATGCTAAGAAAAATAGGAGTAATGTTTATTCTTTTTATAATATATTTGAAATATATATATATATATGTTAAAGAATGAATTTTCATATATATATATATGAAGATTATATATTATTTAAGAAAAAAAGTCTTTAAGGGATTAGAACTCATCACAAAATCAATAGCAAGGGACAAAATGTGAAAGTTAAAATGGATGAAAATTTTCTACAATGAAATTTGTTTAAAAAGATAAATAATTTCTAGAAAGGAATTAACTCAACTTCCCAAAGAACTAACTCAGGTTGAATATATAAACTAATTACTTTATCTTAAGGGGTACAAGGTAAGGGTAAGGAATTCGGAGTTCGGAGTGGGAAATTCAAATTTAAATTTGCTGCCTTTATGAAATTCAAACGTAAAAGAAGCTGGTTGTACGAAGAAGGGGGCATGGTAATGGGACAGGTAACGGAGGCATGGTTAACGACGTCTATTTAAAGGAGTCATTGGAAAATAGATAGCACTTGCGGAATGAAGTAACATTCAACATACTGGATAGAGTTGGACATCGGGAGGCGATTTGTGTGCCCCGTATCCTACCCCGGCAAAGTGAGGTTTCCTTCTTTGACATGAAACCTTTTAGTTTGTCTATAAAATAAATTCTTAGAATAGTAAGCGAATATGGTGAAGGAAATTGCACTTTATAATTTTATTGACTTTGTGTTTTGTATTCATATTTAAAAGTGATAGAAGCAAAAGTGGAGTTAATCCAAATTTTATGGTTTTGAAGCCTAATTTAGTTTTCACTGATGATCAAGATAAGTAATCTTTGATTTTTTTATTTTATATATATTTTTTTATTAATGAGGTGAAAAAAATATATAACTCTTTATTTAAGATTAATGAAAATTATAACAACAAATATATATATAAGTTCTTCTGTCTAGTAGAGACATACTATAAGGCAAAGTCTTAACATAAGGAAACATACATCATCTCATCTCATGACATATACAAAAAAAAATCAAACTTAACTTTCTAAACAACAATTGCCAAGTTGATTTGTAAGGTTGAACTTAAAACAAAAAAACAAAAAAATGATAGTTATCCTACAAATAAGCTTGGAGTGATCCTTCATCTATTTTGATAAAATCCTCGAATTCCTTAAAAGAAAAGGATGTCTTCTAGTGCACCAACAAATTGTTTTGATAACATATCAACTAACTTATTGTAGCTCATGTAGATGTGTGAGAAGGATAATCAATGGAAAAAAGAATTAAGAAGCTTGATCCTGACACACCATTGATCCAAAATAGCTACATGGAAAGGATTTTGTTCATTTGTCTAGTACACTATCGTTTTTCAATCCCCATAGATATAACTTCTCCCAAGTGTTTGTTCTTGCTCCACACTCCATCCATATTAAAATCTGCATTCTCTCATTCCCTGATCACCATGCCACCACCATAGTTGATGGCTACACAGAAAGTATTTTGTTCATTTTCCTAGTCCAATATAGTTTTTGAATCCCTATAGATCCAAACATAAGAAAAAACCTTAAAACAAGCAAAAAATAAAAGGCCCCATGGGCTAATAACTCAACTTGAGTGCTTGTTTCTATTCCACACCCCATCCATATTAAAAACTACCTTTCTCTCATCAACCTTGATCACCATGCTAGAATTTCCTCTTCGTTAATGATATTACATCATGTTTATCGATGCCTCTTAGTATCATATGTGTGGGGATATACCAAGGAAGAAAAAAGAATTCGTTCAAAATTCATATACTAGCTATATTGATACCATTTTCGTTTTGGATATATCTCATCACATGATTCTCATCCTTTTTCTGTAATGTGGAAGCTCAGAGAAAAGGCTAGAAATATGTTGACAATGTGAACCACAATTTGAATGTCCATATGGTGAAGCTTCCTTGTTGCATCAAAAGGCTTTTTCAACAACTTAAAACGACGGAGAAGCCTAGTTTTATGACCAACATGGAGTTTAAATTTGGCACTTCAATAAAATAATAAAATATTATGGAAAAATTAATGTCTACTCTAACCTAAATTTCAAAACAAAGAGAAATATATTCCAATTAATCAAAACTAAAAAAACTAATGAAACTTGGATACTTCTTGCTAATTGATCTTGGAGTTGAGCTATCATTAAAATAAATTTATATGTGAGTTATTTGAGAACATATGATAGATGTACACATTAAATTAGTATGCATCCATCTTAAATCTAGATCTAAAAAGGGTCGAGAGGGACCAAATCTCTTTAGGTGCAAACTTTTCCTTAAAATTTTCACTTTAAAAAAAAATGCACCTCAAGGGATTTAATCCCTTTCAGTGCGTGGTATATCCAAAGTTAAGATGGATCTATACAAGTTTTCACAAAAAAAATCCACTAAATTTTCTCAGGTTAAAAAAACATAGAACGGCTATTTCAACATGTTCAGCCAAGATATTAAAATAAAATGCAGAAAAAGAGAAGTGATGATCCTTTTTTTTAATATAGAAAAAATACATTATATTTTAAAAATTCCATTTTCCTGTCACTCCCCATTTTTCAATCTTGATTAAATGACTTCAAAATCGATAGGGATTTCTATAAAATAGTGAATAAGTTGTGGGATTCCTCAAAACCTTTCAAAATGATCAATGATAACATCTACCTAACCAAATGTTTGTGAAAAGAAGCAAGGGACAAAGTGATGACGCTGAGTAGGTTGAACCCAATAAATAGTACTTATTGCTAAGTTGTGTATAGCATGTAACCACCCCTCCAAACCTTTCAAGTTATCAATGCTAGAATCTACCCAAACAAATGTTTGTGAAAAGAAACAAGGGACAAAGTGATGGTGGTGAGTAGGTTGATGGTGGTGAGTAGGTTGAAAGGGGCACCCAATACATAATACTTATTGCTAAGTTACGTAGAACATGGAACCATTTTTAGCTAAGTAGACATCATCTTAGACACTTTGTATCAAACATTGTAGAAAAATAAAATTATGTGGTCCAATGAACCATCAATGTTTTATATGCATTTGTACATGATGGACTACATCTCTCAAAAATGCAGTCTTTATCCACCCTTAGTAAGCCTATGATTGCTAGACATGGAAACATAGAATGTCTATAACAAATATTATTGAAATCAAGATATGAGTAAGATTATCATGAAATCATCAACAAAGTATTAACATTATATAACAAATTATTTATCATAAAAAATGATAACTATTTAATTTATTACCTATGAAAATCATAAAATTATCATTAATTTATACGTGTCTATGCTTGCAACATAACGCACAGTTAACAACTTTTCTTTTTTTCGCATTGTTCTGATTGTTCTGCCATCTCTATCCCTACTGAGACTTGCTCGGAATTACATGCGCCATCTGCAACCATTAGCCATCTCTGCCACCGAATTCCATCTATACCACCATGCACTCAGTCGCACACCTGCACGGCCCTGCACTTGCCACCTCTAGGATACATCTCTATAATATAGTAACCATTTTAATATTTGGATAGGACTTTTGGGATACGAGAAATTCTTTGCAGTTTCCTTTTAATTTTCACATTGCATCCAGGTCTGTATTTGGGCCCTGTATTTGTACTTTAATGACATTCTGCCAATCTGTACAAGTACATTTATGGATATAAATGCTCCGTTCCTTCCTGACAAATTTGAGTTAAATGCTTGGTAATGGCTATATTTTGTATATAGGTAGAAAAGAGAATATGCAGACCAATGTCTTTGAGTAGATTGTATATAATTGATCCAAGTTGTTTTGATCTGAATTGTGAACACGACCGATTTCATCTTGTATATATCACTAAACGTCTGCTATCAGTTGAACTAATGGAGGATTTTCATTGAAATCTATGTTATTCATTTGGGCTGAGGGAAGACTTTCATTATACCTCTGCTATGTATGGAGTAATGCAGAAGCTCCATTCTGTCTTTCATTCACATAGTCTAAATGGAAATTTCACATACCCATTTTATTCAACTGGGCTAACCAGAATTTGAATTATACATTTGAGCTAAAGAACAATTTTGTGATCTAACAACGCGTCTGCATTAATTTATTGTTCTATTGCTTTTATTTTGAACTTTGCTTGGAGGATGTTGTTGATTTTTTCAGCAAATACCTTCTTGTGAACAGAGAAGCATTCTCCATTTCTAGCCTTGAGCTCATTATCAATGATGCTAGGTAAAGAATTTTTAATGCTCTTTTTTTCAAAAATATACTTTATACTTCTTAAGTTCCAGCTAATGTTTAAAGCTTTAATGGAAATTCTTCGACGCAGGGCTGAGCTGGAGAAACAGAAATGAACAATTCAATGTCATAATAGTAGACCTCAGATCCTAGAGGTCCTTGTTATCAATTGTACACAAAATCTTTCTCTGAGCTTGTACCAAAACCAAACGTGAGCCACACCAAAACCAAACGTGAGCCACAGAGGAGTGTTCGTTACTCGGGTATAACATCATAAAATCACTCAAATTATTTATTACTATAGAAACTATTTCTTGACAGTTTCTTTTGCTACATCAGGCTGTACATCAATTAACAAGATAAAGAATAAGTTTATCATAATAATAATGCATGCATGTTTTTAGTACTGTAGTTTTAGGATTCTCATTGATAATTGCAGCTAACTTCAGTTCGAGGCTTGAGTTTCATTGAGTTCTATTCATCAACTTTCGTTAACGAACAACACCAGTTGAGCACTATAGCACTGAAAGATCGACTATCCCATGTATCACAATGTCATCAAAGAGTTTATGGTAGAGTACGTATTAAAGGGTTCCATAAGAGAAACAGAAAGAGCATGACCGCTTAAAAGAGTGGATTTCAGGAAGCACTTTGTGATATCATCACAGCATAGTTCAGGTCGTTTCTAGTATTAACCATTAACCATGAAAAATTACTTCAGGTCTACTAAAGACAGGCCCAACACTATCATTCTAATTGTGCCTTTTGTAAGGACATTTTATTTGTAAGTACAGGTTTTATTAGAGAACGTAGAGGACAAAGATAACGAGGGGCGTGATTTGCCGAGTCTTACATATGTCTCGCGTGAAAAGCGACCTGGACATCCCCACCATTACAAGGCTAGTGCTCTTAATGCTCTGGTATGGTCTACTTTACTGTTCTACTTGTAAAATGGAACCAAGCATTCCTTAGAATCCTAATTTCACCTGGGCTTTTTTCCACTTTATTCATATAACTGTCTATAAAAAAGTTTATAACAGATTCCAAACCATTTTAAAATGACTTCCATCAAATAACTATCCTGGTTTAAAATGACTTCCATCAAAGAACTATCCTGGGTCTTTGTAGCAGACTTTTTTCAAGAAAAACAAACCAAACACATTAAGCAATTGTGTGCAAAGCTAGAGCATGTGCCATTTAACTTAACTGTGAGCGAAGGGAAGGTCAGGTTAACCCAAATATACAATGCATAAAAGGTAGTTTTAGTAGTTTCATCAGTATAGCAAAAGATCCAGTTTCTAGGGTGAAAGCATCAAAGACAGTTATTGGCAGAGGTAATAACATCCCTGCTAGCTTGATATGGAACTGCATCTCGATCTGGCGGAGAATGAATCACATTTGGGTCTGCTACTGGTGCAAGAGATGGTGTGGGGGACCAGAATTGATCTCTTTTTATAGCAGGAGCTGAGGCTGTTACACACTAAGTGCGATAAACGGTAGCGTGAGAGCGAGAGCCATATTGGGAAACAGTGCGAGAGCAATATGTCATACGGACTTGCTCAGCAGCATAGCCAAAAACCCAAAACCAAAAACAGGCAAAGCGTTAATACAAACAAGAACGCACAAGCAGCTTTAAAATTCACACAATTTTCAAAAGCGTGAAAATTAAACTTATACATTCAAACAAACAAAGTAATCTTGATTCAAATTCGGGTATCAAAAACCCATCTATTAATTTTACAAATATATATTAGTAATGCCAATTCAATTCAATCATTAAATTACTTTTCAAGTCCCAGGGCAGCAGCGAATTGGAATCTCAGCTGTGGTCAAGCGGCGGCTGTATTTTGAAGACATCGTTATGATGCAGCCATTCGGTAAATCAGACAACTACAGACAGTTTTGTAAAACTGGCAAATATATGCCCCCCTGAAATGATTCCCATGGACTTGGCTTTCTTCATCATTGCAACCGGTGCGCCATTGCAACTGGTGCGCTTTGTCAGCATCAACACGTTTCAGATACTTTGCCAAAACAAACCTATAAATTTGTTTTGGGTTTTCATCAACCATAGATAGATAATCTTATGAATTTAGGCACAAGCCCTGATTATGTTACTAGCGAATGTATTATTTGTTTGAGTCCATACAAATCCAATTGGGCGGGGTTTACACATTTCAAATTTCAAATGCGTCATACAAATCAAAATGAGCCGGGTTTACACATTTCAAATTTCAAATGCGTCATACAAATCATAATGGGCGGGGTTTACAATTTCAAATTTACAAATGTGTATGCCATTAATGCTGACTGTATTGGTCTTCCACATTAGGATGGGGTTCAGCTTATTTGTCGTCATCTGCAATGAGCACATACATGGGATCATGGATCGGTCCGACCGGATTGTTATTGGCAATGAGCACATACATCCATGGTTCTGTGTGATGGTGGACATGCGGCATGCTACATGGGTCGCCGGAAATTTATCACCGTGAAATATATACGAGGACAGAGGGTTACGGATGCCAGAGCCCCGCAGCAGCATTAAACACTCTGCTGCGGGGTGCATATTGGGGCGAAAAATATATAACATGTCTTACGATATTTATGTGCTGGCGGTAGCATTGCTAGCCATACGATTTCAACTTCCACCAGAACGTATGGTTGGCAATGCAGGCATGTTATATATTGTTCGTCGCATATTGGTTGCCGAAACCTGAAAGGTGCAAATGGCCACAATTAGGATTCATGGATGCATATAATGATTATAGATTCTTCAGACAGTGCCACGTGGGGTTTCTCGTGGTGTCTAGGCTCATTTAAAAATTATGGATGCAGCTAACCAGGACTCAAAACGTCCGATTACAAACACCTCTGGAACAAATAGGTAGGAATTTCAAATGATGGACACCCGGCAATTTGCCGGTAATAATCAAAATCCAAAACTTATTCTATATTCTAAGCCAAATTTTGATAGTTTCCTTAAAATCTTAGTTGTATTTGACGGGTAAATTGACCCATGACGAACATTTACCCGTCAAATTCCATCCCTCCTGCTGGGCAAGTTACGAATGCTTTCCAAATTCAAGGTAACCATTCTTCCCACTACACGATGTAACCCAACTTCAAAGTTCTAATAATTTAGAAGCAAGTTCATTAACAAACATATTTGGTTGATTATAAATAAGAATTTCATGTGACAGCTCTCAACCCCACTCGGCCACTCCCACCGAGTTAATGTCTCCATCAATGCTTTATTAATTGACTATCACTCTCTGACATAGACGGGACTTGTATTGATGTGAATCGATTGGGAACTGGGACTGGGATGGGGAACTGATTTGACTCTGTAAGGCCATCCATTCTTACTGTAGCTTACCATGGAAATAACAACCAACCATATCCCCTTAAATCAAGAAATTACAGTTGTGGGGTGAGGTCGAATAATAATTCCAATGTTCTCTTGCGGCACAAAGTTGCTCGCTTTGGTCTCTTTGCCCGCGGGACAAAGTTGCTCGCTTTGGTCTCTTTGCCCGCTTCACTGGTACATATCTCAGAGTTTCTCTGTGAAAAGTGCTTATTTAGTAAAGAGTTCTTCCACAATGGCTTCTTTGGTGAATTTCATGGATATTTCTTTGGAATATATGGGGAAAACCTTGAAAATGATTACTACACACAGTTGCACTTTTCACTATGAGGAGGCTTATCGGATGCTTCAATATGGTACGCTTCACTTGTAGATTGCAGGGGTTCAGATTGTACGTACCATAGAGCCACAAGTATTGGAGACCTTGGATATTGTTTTGGATGTTGGAGTGTATGATCCAAATAAAGACCGCCATGATGATCACCGAAGAGGGCTTGATGAAGTATTTGGGCATGTGTGTGTAACTAGGCTTAGCAGTTTTGGACTTATTTACATGCACTTTGGTTTGGAAATCACTTCAAAGGAGATTGGTAGAGTTCTACGGCATCCACGAGCAGATGTCTTTTGTTGTGTATAAGAGTTTTGTGGAGGCTATTGATGCTATAGATAATGGTATTAATATGTATGATACATATCAACCACCCATAATACACATATGTCATCTTGTGTTGGAAAGATTAATATAGACTCAATTAATAAAGATCAATATCTCGAAATGAAAAATGAGAGATTTAGAACACCAGGTAGATGTCACTTTTTATTTTAGAACACCAGGTAGATGTCACTTTTTATTTTTTTATTTTTTCTAGGAGTTTGGGTTGATTTAGAATTCAGCAAATTAGAATTTTTGGAGATTTTTGTTGATTGAGAATTGGCTAAAGAATTTGAATTTTTTTTACTCTGATTTGAACTTATAATGGTGCCATGTAGAGAATTTGAGTTGATTTAGAACTAGCCATAACTCACAAGATAGGATTGTTATTACTATAAACTTGAATTATAGTAAAATTAAATCTTACTGGCCATAACTCACAAGATAGGATTGTTATTATTATAATCTTGAATTATAGTAAAATTAAATCTTACATCTAAAGTAAGATAGGATTTTTTTTTTCATCTATTAATGTTTGGTATAGTTATAATTTTTTTTATTAAATTTATTTTTGTGGAACATTATTCATCTCGTAAATAATGTTTGGTATAGTTATATTTTTTTATTAAATTTATTTTTATAAAAAAATGTTTATCTCACAAATAATTGGCTGTGGATGATCATGTCTTTATTGAATTTTGTGTCTCATCATTGACGGCTCCATGTGTCATCATTTCTGCAACCTTAGTAAAATTTAATTTATCTCAAATTTGAAAGATTTAGAATAGTTTAATAGATTCATGGTAATTTTATGATTATGTCACAAAATTAGTTGTTAACATTGATATAATTCTTGAGTGTGGATTAGCCACACTTTAGCCATGCACAATTCATGCACAACTACCATCCATACAAGTCTTTGTTGTAGTTAGATTGCTAATAATTACCACTTATTGTGAAGACCTTTAACTTAGTGGTTACATGGCATTTAAAATCATCTTTCTCTGCTTAACAATTTATGCTGATTTGAATTTTTTTATGGCTATTATTGTGTTACATTTGGAAATCTTCTTGACTTTGATGTATTCCTCTAACACAAAAGCTATAGAAAGGAAAACCTAAAAGAAAAGCATCCATGCAAAACAATAGGTTTCTCATCTAAAAGGTAGGTGACAAAAGGCTAGACAATTGCTAGTGACCCTAGGCAAAAGGCTGTCTTCTTTGCTAATAACTTCTTGTCATTCATCTTATAGAAACACGTATTGGCAATGTCGGGGACATTGCCACCTCGTGGCTCTTGTTAATTTATACATTGAAGAGAATAAAAGTTATATTAAAAAATTCAAGATGAACAAACCCACTTATTCATTGCCCAAATAAAAAGCGTTGGTGATTCATAAAATTGTGTACCAATCGGATATGGACAAGGTTGTGATTGCTTTAAAATGAAATAAATCATAAAAATTATATATATATATATATATATATATATATATAACATTCTTGATCTGATCAACCAATTGGAATTGATANCGATGAGAAAACTCATGAAATGGAAAAGTATCACATATCGAACAAACCATTTAAGATGCATCATCCTCTTTCCACATTGAAGAATCACTTCAATTCTACAAAATCTCTTCGATTTATTGCCATCAACACATTGAAGAACAATAATTGTACGAAGAAGAATAATTGTAAAAAAAAAAATTAGAGGAACTATGTAGAAGTCAAGGATAGGAGAGAAAATAGCTTCAGGTCGAATCGTGTTCACATAATTTGGGATCATTTTAAAACATGACGAAATTTTTATAGATGGGTTTTCAAAGATTAACATCAATCATTTAGATAAATATGGAAAATTCAAGGGAATTGTTTGACGAGCTATGAAAGTAGATATTTGATAGGTTTCTCTTCACACATTTGATGTTTGATAGGTTTCTCTTGAAAGTAGTTTTTTAAGTTTTGATAATAAAAAAATTTTAAAAAAAATTGTTAGAAAACGAATGTAATAGAAACAACACCTTTCACTTTAATTATTTCGTTGATAAAAACACATTTAATCCCAAAATAATATAAATTCAATGGAGGACATATTATAACAACCTAAATTGTCCTCTAAGAATAGTTTAGCACTATACATGCAACACGAAGAAAGAAACCAAGATATAATTCTTGAACAAATCAACTATACATATAAACGACTATTTTGCTGTATAAAATATTTGAGTTTTCAATTACTGTGAGAAGGGATTCTAAAAATTTAAAAATTTGTTCATATTTGATGTTTAAACTATCACTTTAAAAGAGTTACTTATAAGAAGAACAATGGAAATTTTCAAGGATCCATAATTTTCTTAAAGAATAAAAACTTTGATAAATTTTATTAATTCTTTAAATTTCCAACCGTAACATTTGGGCGACATTTTTATAAAAAGATTCAAATTTTTGAGAATTTTATATAGTTTCTTGACAATTTTGGTGTTTTTTAGAGTATAAAGTTTTTATCCCATGGAATTTAGGCAAATCAATTTAGAAAAAAAAATGAAAATTAACCCACATTTTTTTTTTGAAAACATTACAAAATTAGCCCATAAAATAAATTTTGCCATTGAATCTTTTCAAAGAAAAGCAAGGCAAAAACAAAACAAAAAATAGTTATAAATAGTACCAAAAAAATGTCATAAAGATGCACAACTTTACATCTCAGCTTACTTTCGGTGAATCTCAAATTACACTCATCAAGATATGATATGGGAATCTAATCAAAGTATATTGTATACACATAAGGATTTTTTTTAACCATGGGAACAACAACCTCCTAAGAGTATATCCAACAACCTGTAAGCCATATTTACCAATAACTTGTGCCTTGGCAAGGGTCGAGACATCCCGAAGCCCACCGAGGTGAGCCTCTATCCCAAGGGTCGCCTACCTTTCGAACCTTATCACAACATGCCAATGAGCGACCCTACCCCCCACCGATCTTGAACCTGCGACCTCCAGGAAGATAACACATGTTCTTAACCATTAGGCCCACCTAGGTGCTCTATATACGCATAAGGATATTACTAATCTAAAGGAAACACTAAAAATGCAGAAAACTAGGACCAATGGTAAAATGGGATTGATAAGGAAGGCTACCTTGTTGAGAGACAAGGTCATAATATTCATGAACAAATATTTTCACTCATGCATTGTGAACTATGGTAATAGATTTCAACTTAATAATATAATATAGAAGAGATTGAATAAGATCCATTAATCATAATTAGAGTTTCGAAAATTTACCTAATAACAAGAAACATAAACATAGTTACTCTCTACGGTTATCAATCTTTAGAGGTCATATTTAATGGCCATTTTTACTTTTAATTGAAAATTTGCCCTCACATAATCACTAATTTTTGGAGGTTAAATTTACAACATTTTTAGTTGTATATTTAAAACAGATATTAGTGTGAATGTGAACCTTAAAATCAACCTTCCATTAAAAAAATGGTACTACTAATAATGCCTATTTTTGTCAAGAGTAAAATTACAACTTGTTTGAAACCACAATCATCACAATTAATAGCATTACAAGCATAGTATTCAAAAAAACCTTTGAATCAAAAAGTGGTGCTATCAATAAGATCCATTTTTTTCTATGTTGAAATGTCAAATTTTTCGAAACAATGGTCTTAATTTCTCATATTATTGCAACAAAAATATTAGAGTCAACCTCAAATCATGACTTGTTTTAAAATGGTTTGAAATCATGGTATTAACGATTAGTACCAGTGTGTCCAAAATCTTTAAATTAGCCTTAAAAAAATGTGAGCTTTAAATAACACTTTTTTATTTTTAAGTTTGAAATTGCAATCTTTTTGAAACTACAGTCTAAAATATTAGAAATGCAAACAAAATTAGATAAAAATACACAATAGAAAGGGAAACAACACAACTAAAAAGAAAATTAGGATTTAAAAAAAACTAAGAAAACAATTGTATGTGTGTTTAAACGGAACAAAAAAACCTCCTATATAGAGAGAGAATCTCTCTCTATATATATTCAATTGGGTATACTATTGATGGTTGAAAGCATGAATGTTATCATGTCTAGTTAGATTCAATACTCTCTTGTGATACTTTGTTTCTGTTTGTTAATTGTTAACTCGGCTCTTTAAGAGGATTATATATACCATTAGAATGAAATTTGTCTACTCTCAAGTCTATAAGTGAGGGTTAAGCTATTAGTATCTTAGCAATGTACATCAACAACATAGGGATTAATTTTGTTGAGAAATATCTTATCACGTTTATTCACAAAGTGAGGTTGTTAATTGTGAAAAATAAGGTCAATATATTGTAAGTATTGTGAGGTGGGGAATAAGGTATGGGGGATTTATATGTATTGTGGGGGTGTAAAAAGGGGTTTCTACTAAAAATAAGGAATACATTGTAAAAAATTGGGTTTTTTAATTACAAATATGTATTGGGAGGGGGGCTCATCAAAATGATTTTTGTAAGTAATTATCAATATGTAGTGAAATTAGGGGTATTCTTTAATATCCCATGAACGAAGGCGCTATGACATGGTTTCACTAAATGAATACCCCGTGATCAACAATAAGTTCACGAAGAGTCAAATGAACAATTAAGTCACAAAAAAATAAATGTTAGTAGAAAGAATTAATTATAAGTGCAAAGATTAATATTAATATTTTCAACAACTTACATTGACAAAATTCCCTCTCTTTTTCTCTATATATATAACTGATTTTTGCAAAAAACAAATATCGCAAAATAAAATTGAACTCTGTTCCCTGCTTTAAGATTTAAACAAAACTTGAATGAAAAAGATAACATTGATTCTCTCAACCCAAGGGGCTAACCCCAATTGAGTATATGTATGTAAATTTATATTGTGTGTCTTTTTATTTTAATTATGTTTTTTAATTATATATTTTTGAGGGGCTAACCCCAATTGAATATATGTATGTAAATTTATATTGTGTGTCTTTTTATTTTAATTATACATTTTTTGGGTGCACATGGTAGATTTATTTTCAAGTTTATTCATGGTATAAAAATATTGTACTTTTAAAACCCGTAAAAAAGTTTTATGGGTAACACCTAGTTTTGATTCAGTAATTGATTTTCATGTTTTGGTTACAATAATACTAACTAAATAAAAATATGGTTTTAATCATGTTGTAAATTGAACCATGATGTTTTTTTTTTTAACAAAAACAGAAAAGAGGAGTATATTAACAGGCTGTGCACAGCCATTCATTACAGAGGAAACAAGATATAGAAAACCGGCAGGTCAAAATTGCTGCACACTAGGCTTATCCTGAGAGTTTTCCATAAAACAGAGTGTATGATTTTCCCAAAATTGCTATTGTCTCGGGTAGTATATACCCGTACAAACTGGTTACATAGTAAAATGCAGAAAAACATTAACTAAATGAAAATAAAGCAGTTTAACCAAAGGACATAAGTTAAGGGTTGCCTCTGTGAGCCCTTGGCTGTACTACGGACTCTTCTTCCATGAGATGATCAGCTGCATCAGTTGCTCCATTTACTCTGCTTCCTTGGTTCATGGTAATGAGCTTCTTGAGATCTTCCTGTATTCTGTCTACCTTACCCAGCAACTCGCGGATGTTACTTTCAGTATCATCTATTCGGGCATCATGGTTACTGATCTGAAGCGAGGTGTAGCTCACGGTTTCGCCCATTTTTTGATCTCCTTCGCCATTTCTTTATTATCCATAATCCCGATTGATGTCATCTCATACAGCCTGCGCAGGTTTTTCTTGATGTCTTGTAACCCTGTATTCTCCCCAACTTGGGCCATATTTCCAGCGTCCACCGAAATCACTATGCAGGCAAACTGTTTGTGCAAAGGATGAACAATACAATCCTGGTTCTCAACCCACGAAGCTCTAACAACACGCCTGAGCACTGCAATTTCTTGTTGCAGCACAGAACCCCCAAGTCTGTCTGTGCAGGCTAACGTTCCCACAACGCCTTCCTGCCAACCAGTGCAAAGGCAACCCAAGACCCGTTTCAGACTGCCTTCATGAGAAAGATTTGCACCAACGTTACCTCCAGAAAACCAGGATGCAGAGGGATAGCTGCAATGACAAATGGAGAAAGCAGCAAGAGCCAGACGCTCCTTTACGAAAGCACAGATGAGAGGGAGCACATGCCACCGAATGCCCAGCAGCCTCCCTCCCTCAACTCCAATTACAACATTCAGAAGGAATCACACTGTTTCTGGAGAGCCATAACCAGAGTCCGGAGCAAAATTATAGAACATGTCTTTTGCAGGGAAGCGTCATAGAGAAGAAGGAGGGGAGACTACGATCGTGCGAAGGAACAAGGCAGTAAATTAGAGGCCTGATGGGCTTTAATTCTGCTACNAACAGAAACACTAAGCAAGCAGGGTTTCAAGGATAGGAAAAACTCAAACTTGGGTGAGATTGAACGCTTCAAAACATCTGCTGGTAGGGTCGTCTTGGGAAAAAATTAGTTCCACGGCCAGCCTTTTTTGGCGGCCCTCCTTCTAGCGCCAAAACTGTTGACGCCTGCGAATTCCCAGGCCTCAACAGAGCCATAACCAGAGTCCGGAGCAAAATTATAGAACATGTCTTTGCAAGGAAGCGTCATAGAGAAGAAGGAGGGGAGACTACGATCGTGCGAAGGAACAAGGCAGTAAATTAGAGGCCTGATGGGCTTTAATTATGCTACAACCAAGGATAGGAGAGAAATCCACGCGGCCAAGAAAGGAAGGCATACGGGACAGGTTAATAAATGCATGGAGCCGTCAAAAAGAAGGGGGAAATGGGGGCCAGCTGGGGGGAGGCGGTGGAGTGAAGGAGGGAGGCGATGGGAGGGGGAAAAAAGTAGAAGGAGGGAAGGGTGGAGAAGAAGGGGGAGAAGGGAAAAGAAGAGGGAGGGAGAGAAGAGATAGAAGGGGGAGGATAAAGAGAGGAGGGGAGGAGGATGGAAGCCTAGGAGGCATCCAATTTTTTTTTGGAAGGATAGAGACTTTACTTTGGGATTTCACGAGTGGAGAGTCCGAAAATGAACCTTATAACAACTCATCATGGAATGAATTTGAGGTAGGGGTGATTTCCATCTTGGCTGTAGTGGCCTTGAGGAAGCCTNCGCACCTACATTAGCCATATTGTCCGCTGCCTTATTATTATGCTGGAGGATATGAAAAGCCTCGTAGGATTGAGACATGAGCAGCTTAGCTTTTTTATACAAGCGACGACATTTAATTGCTCCTTCATGGTACCCGTTAATCAGCTTGTAGATAACATGCCTAGAGTCTCCAAATATCAAAACCTTCCGAATCTTTTTAGCATGAAGAAGTTGAAGACCCTGAAGAAGATCCATCCACTCAGCTTCATTATTAGTTCTATTGCCTAGACCCCAGGCGAAGCTTTGTTCAACTTGTCCTCCGGGATCCAACAAGATCCCCCCCGCACCTGCCACCCCTAAAAATTATAATGATGTTATAATAGCATCATATTTCAATTGATTTTTAATTATGTTGTAATATGAATCTTGAAAATTGTAAAGATGTTATAATAGTATCACATTTTATTTAGAGGGTTGATTTTAAGATTTTTGTTGCAACAAAGTTGATAAGGACATGATATCATAAAGGTTGTATTATGTTGCACTTGTACCCAACGTGGAGAGGGCCAAATTTTTTGACCAGGAGAGGTGTTATTGAGGGATGGCGGTCATGGTCAGATCCTTTGGTCTCCCTTTAAGGGTATTATGGATTAATGGTGTTGCTGAATACCAGTTAAAGAGGCTTTTAAACTCAGGGTTGGTGTCTGGGGCCCCTAAAAGTTGACTACTCAATCTTGTTGCCCCATTCCCTTCTTGTGTGCTCTTGTGGCCTCTGCTATATCCACGAGCCTAGTATTCAGTTGCAGCCACTTCATGCACCCTCTTGGCCCTTCATTCAATGGGTCATTGTTCTCCTTGAAAATCTTTCCTCAAAGGAAGGCATCCTCCATACCATGTCATTTCCGTGCCTTGAGGAGGGCATTGAAGGATTTTACAACATTCTAGGGGTTAGATGGGGCATAATGCCCTCCCTCCAACCCACTCTAACTTTTTGTTCGGAGCGAATCGCTCATTTGAGCATGTTTTGGCACCTCCGGATGCAAATACCCCCAGGTATCCTACCATAGTATATATATTTTATTATTATTTTCTTGTAATTTTATGTTACCTTTAATCATTATGGATTTACCTTTTAAGGCATGTAAGCCTCCATAAGTAAGTGTGAGATCATATAAATAGATCTCCTCGGTTTCACTTTAAATCAGAACTTAGGGAATAAATAAGTATGCACTTGTTTTACCCTACTTAAGGTTTTCTCTGGATGGATGTGCTCATGGTGAGGAAGTTTTTTGGTTAATGCAAGCTATTTTTTGGTAATTCTTTGGTGAATCTTTCCTTTTGGTGATGCCTGGATTTGTTGGATGAACACAAGAACAAGGAGGTCACTATTCTTACCTTTTTGTTGGATGTTGGTGGATGTGCATGTCTGAAGTCTTAGTGGTAGAGTTAGGGCTGCACTTTTCCCTAGGATAAGTCATTGTTCATGCTTGTCACCTTATCAACGAGTACACTTCTTGTTGTTAAGGTTCTTTAGGTTTTCTCATTAACTTTCAGAGATTGTGAAGGTTCCCTAGGTTTTTTCATTAGCTTTCAGAGGTTAGTTGCTTAACTTAAGATTCTTCTTCACTAGGTTAACGCTCCTCCTCATAAACCCTAGATTAAGTAGGACTCATACTAGGTTTTTCCTAGGTTTTCACACTATTATCCTCTCAGGATTTGGGGTTAGGTTATTCATGTTAGCTTCTCAACTAGGTTACTGTTAACTTGGGTTAGTTTTTAGATTAAGTTAGCTCTCGTAGCAACTACTTCCATCCTCGCAACTCTCATTTACAGCCGCGGCCCTACAGCTTTGTATTCAATCCCTTGCTGGCATCTTTTCTCAGGCTACTCGCATCTGGTCCTTTACGTTGTTCTTCGTTCCACATCTCGTTGTCCAGCCGCGTCCACTCCTCTCCGCGGGCTACCTTCATCCTTGTCGCAGCTGCTCCCTACGCTCGCAGCCACCCCTGCTCTTTACCTTTGCAGTCATTCCCTCCAATACGTTAATGGTTACCCACACATCGTCCTCAGCTCGCAATCCCATCTCCACGTCCTGCTAGCGGTCCTCCTTACCCACTCCCACGAGGTTTGTATTTACATGGAATATCATGATAATGCACCTGTGAGTTAATTATTCTCTGCTTACAACTAGACAAGTGCATGGTTATCTATGATGACATTTCTTTGCTTATTGCTTAATAAGTTGCATCTTTTTTGCTCACTGTTATATTCCACTCGGTCATTAACCACCTTCAAAAGGAGATTTTTTTTGTGTGTGGTGTTTTTGCAGGTTTTTACCGGGCTCTCTCCTAAGAGGCTTAGGCTTCTAAAGCAGTTAGAAGCAAGTGGGTGACATGGTCACTAGTTCTGCATATGCTTACGAACTGTTATATTTATTATTTCAACGGGTAGGTTGTTATATATATATATATATATATATACTCCGAACATAAATTTTCAATTTAGGATTTTATTTTAAAAATTTGTTACAATGTTGTGGGTTGTTGAGTCCATGGTTTAAAAAAGTTGTTATTTTGAATTTGTAAATTATTTTTTTGTTGTAATGGTACGTGTTATTAAAACCATGGTTTCAAATAAGTTGTAATTTTATCTTTAAAAAGAAAAAAATACTATTAATAATGCCACTTTTCAATTCATAGCTTAATTTTAATGTTTTTATTAGCAAAATTACAAGGTTTCAAGATTGTGTCTATAAAATATTGTAATTTTAACCAAAAAAATATAGTGTTAATAACACTTTTTAAATTGACTATTAATTGTCCTGTTTTTAATCCCAAAATACAAAATTTTAACACTAGCTTTCTCATTTTGAAGTCACCATTTTTACACGTCAAAATCATTTTGAAGTCACAATTTTCACGAGTCAAAATCATTTTGAGATCAGAGTTTTTACAAGTCAAAATAAATAAGTTACGAAAAAGTTTAAAATCACGGTTTTTACAAGAGAGTAAACTTTCTACCCGACCATTTGCACCGATCGGACGACAAGCAACTTTTGATGTGAAAGCTCACGGGAGCCAGGTAGTCCGATCGGTGCAAATAGTAGGGTGGAAAGTTTACTCCTTTTACAAGTCAAAATAAAGAAGTTAAAAAAAAAGTGTATTAATTCTTTCCAATATATAAGCTTTCAAGTCAAAATCATTTTGAAGTGACAGTTTTTACCAGTCAAAATAAAGGAGTTAAGAGTATTAATTCTTTCCAATATATATATGCTTTTGAATAGTTCCAGGTAGCTAAACTTTGTACATATAGGTTTTGAATGGTTTTGAAGACTCATGCTTATGATTCATTATTAAAACAGAATCATGAGGAATATGTTAATTTCCACGCAGTATTATCGCAAGGAAGAAGACATCTCAATCCATTCAATTCATTCAGAGAAAAGGGTGTAATCTCTCTACAAGTAAAATTCAAGACAGTGATGATCATGTAATATTTCCCACCAAACAACCCAGAATGCTTTAATATATACTACTGGATAAACCTCCCAATATAACATTTTACCAAAATGTTCAGCAAGCTACGTAGTTATACTTCAATTATGGTGAATTCAATTGAACTTTGTTCATTTCTAATCTTGAGTCAAAGTCGAGAAGATGAAGAGTCTATGCTAACCGAAGAGTTAGCAAATTGGAAGGCAAAGTGGGTTAGAGTAACATTATAAATAAAAATAACAGTTATTTAAAATTTTATTTTATTTATTTATTATTCAGATGTTAATAAATATTTTTGTTCACTAATATTATTCTTGTTAATTATAATTGGTTGTGGACTATTCTCAAGTTTTTGGGTTATCTTGGTGCATTTTAACTTGTATTATTTTTGTTCTCATGTTTATTATCATATGTTTAATGTTTTCTAATAAGTTAAATGAAGGATGTATTTTTTTTTTTTAAATTGTAGACTATTCCAAGTTGTAATTCAATTTTTTTTGATAATGCATATATTTTATTTCAAAGATTATTCTCCCAAATATTATTTGTCTAATTGCATTCTATGTTAGTTTAATTACCAGTTGGATTTTGTGGCATGGGAGTGATATTATTTGTTAGATCATTTTATTTCAAGAGAGAGTTGGGAGATTTTGATTTGGGTTCATTTCTAACTATAATGATGGAATATTTTCCTATGTCGGGTACATTTCCATGCCTTCTTATTTTCTCTTAGGAAAAATTTAGCCCATGGACTATTTTATTGAAAAAAATGTCTAGATCATGGTAGATAAACCCTCATATCATTCCCAAGATCTTCAAAAAGAGACACATTTTCATTGGTAATCTAGTAAACCCAACCAATAGTGGGTAGGAAAGTTGAGTGGCATGGTCAGCTAAAAATTCCCTTAGACTAGGTAGAAAGGACAACCGAGGTGTTCTTACAAATATAAGGTCCCCACCTCAACACATATTTGTTTGGATGTTTTACGCAAACAAAAATAGGAAAATTGGGAAGATTTTCATTTGTAGTCATCGCCATAGAAAAGGCGACAAAGGTTCCCTAATCTAGTTATAGATGCTAGCCTTAGAGGGAACATATCCTATGAGATACTTTAGCAAGGTTTCCTCCATATAAGGATGACACACAATATCATACTCATCAATATGAATTTCCATAGTAATACAGGTATGGGGGTTCACTTAGGAGAAAATATTATATCATGCGAGTTCATATTAGGATTTTTAAAATTATATAAAAGAGTAATATATTGGTTAGTATATAGCGGTCTAAGGGTATTTTTAATATATTAAAAACATATAAATAGGAGAGGTGTTAGAGTTAGGTACTGAGGAGTTGAATTGGGTACCAAGAGGTTTGAATGGGTGTAACTTTAGATGTGAAGGTGGTGTGGGATTGACTGTCTGTGCAATCAAAATAGTGTTGGTATGTATGATCTATGTGTGAATCTAGTGTGAATTTGACTATGTGTGACTTGTATTTGAATAGTTTTTTGGTGTATGTGAAGGTGACATGAAGTCTATTGAAACAAATGTGTGTCAATCCAAGTTATGTGAAAGTGTCTATTCTACATCTTCAAAGATATACCCCCACCATGATTTCATACTTCACCCTAATATTCCAAGGATTACAAGGGTTGTGTCCTAGCACAACACTAGTCGTACAAATAACATGGAGTTTTTTAAATGGCATAGAAAAAGGATATAT
>LPNX010022013.1:36621-149306 GCA_001517045.1 Pseudotsuga menziesii
TGTAATAAATATTTTAAAAACTTTTACATAAATTATTATTTTGAATTATTTAAATGATATAAAATTAAATTTTATTTTTAGTAAACTATGAAATTAAAGTTCTAAGTATGTCAAAATTCATTATTATTATTATACATATATGGTTTTAGTGCTTTATGATGATGATGACGATTAACATCCACTGAGACCAAATTTGGTCTTGCGGACCTTAAGAAGGACAATACTTGGTTTACTTTAAAATCATGTCCATGTGCTAAAAAAGCTTTCCAAGAAGCTTTCCAAGATCACTATAGTTTTGGCAAGTTAGGAGGTTATAAAGGTTTGTATTGTAGCAAATACTATGAAACTTAGACGTAATGTGGGTGTAAGCAAGACACTCTAAGAGAAAGTGATTTTCATCTGCAACGCTTATAGACTCACATAGGTGGAAAAACCTTTTCTCCCATGGATTTTTAGGAATAAAAAAATGACCTGCTTTTCTATGGAGTTCATGAGAGTTCGTTCTAATCTTGGTTATATCAATTTTCTTTCATTAGCTAGTTACTCCCGACAGATACTCCTGATCTTCCAAGTTAGGATTAATCACAAGGGGTCACTTACTAAGTAAACTTGTTACATAGCATGATCGTCTGTAGGATATTAAAGAATACCCTAATTTCACTAAATATTGGAAAACATCTCCTAAAATTGTATTGTTGAGCCCCCCTCCCAATATACCTTTCCAATTAAGAAAACTCCTAGTTTCACCAGATATTGTAGGTATCCATTTTTATCAACCCATTTTCAATATCCCCTTTATATCATATTATCAACTTGTAACAAACAAGATCCCCGATGCTTCTTAGTATAAGAAAACATCATGCTAAATAAAAGAATAGTATAATGATAATGATGATCCCGCTAGGATTGCAGGGGAAACTGATGAATTTGTTGCATTGGATAGTGAAAGACCCAACAAAATAGTAAGGGGTAATCAAAATGAATAAAAGGTAACCCAGTTAAGAGATCAATGTAACAAAGAACGTAAAAGACTGATAGTCCAATAGTCATTACAATGCTTAGAAAATATGAGAATTGCAAATGTTTCACACCACATCCTTCCAATCTAGCAATTTAATATCATGTAAATACAAGTATAGCCATAGAGATCTCATGTTTTCTATAAGATTAGTAAATTAAACTCCATAAAAATGAAAAATTGAAACCCATTCGTGGGTGGACTTCTCTACCTTCCTATCAAAACAAACATCGTTGATATTTGAACCCAAATGAACATAGAAAAAATCCTCTCACTTTCCAATAACACCATATGATCATGTGCATAGCTTGGATTTGGGTCATTCACAAGATGCAATGATTTTCCTCCACTTCCTCTATATATTTTTTTGCAATCAAGGGAATTAACAACATTTAGTTACCTTTTCTTGGGTTATACCTAGTTTTTTTTATCTTTACAAGAGACGGAAAATCTCCATTCTTAAGTTTCAAGCATATAGTAGTTATAAAGATACACAGTTGGTGAAACTTATATGATATCATTTCATGGTAGCAGTAACACATAGGGTATGTAAATAAGGATTTAGATTTTTACCTATGTTCATGACATTTCCAATACAATATTAAAATAGATACCTTGCATATAAGATTTGAAATTACAATTATGAATGTGCCAAATATAAATCAATCTAACAACTATTCCTAACTTGTAATGTGAGAATACAAAATGTTGAAAGAAATAAGTAGTCAAGAAAGATAATTTTAATTTTTCTTGGTTCTAGTAAGCTAAGAGATATTGATCTCACTTTTCTTGGTTGTCACAGAGAAAGGTTTGATTCAATCTCAATACTCGTCCAAACCCCAACCTAAAATAATATTCTTTAAAAAAAAGAGTTTATAAACTCAATGATTTGGAGGTTATTCCTTAGAAACAGTTAGGATTGATATGAATCCATCCCATGGTTTAGAGGTATGAATCTAGCCCACGATTTAGAGGTTATTCCTTAGCAAAAACTAGGACTAACATGAATCCAAACCATGATTTGGAGGTTACTTCTTAGCAAAAACTAGGGATAATATGAATCCAAACCACGATTTGGAGTTATGAATTGAGCCCGTGATTTGGAGGTATGAATCCATCCCACAATTTGGATGTTATTCCTCATCCCATCTAAATAAAATAACCCCCAATATGTATATTACTATGTCAAATTAAAAAACCCCTTGACCTCTTGATACAAGGCAATATATTTTTTATGTTTTTAGGAGTATTCAAACCCCCAATATGAATGGACGTGATATGATATTGCCTCTCTAGTGAACCCCCAGTGGGATTAATGGCCTCCTTATATTATCTTAATCTTCTCTTTACCGCTAAATTTTCCTCACACCAAAATTTATCTTTAAACTTAGAAGTAATAATATTTTTGACATTAACAATTTGTTCTACAAAATGTCGTTTTCATTAATGCCCTAGAATGATTTAACCAAGCCATGGTATCTTTAAACCAATCGTAGGGATAGTTGGTTTTGACTTAAGTTTAAAACAATATAATTTGAAATAAATGAAAACTAAATCAATATTTTTAAATATAATTTAAAATAATACCACAATCAATCAATTGTATATAAAATTAAGAAAGTGAATTTTATTTAAATATAATATGTAATTTAAATACTTTGTAAATGAATACGTCTATAAAGCATATAATTTGAATTAAATGAAAAATTAAATCATTTTTTAAATATAAATTGAAATAATACAACCATAAATCAATTGTATATCAAATTAAGAAAGTGAAGTTTTTTTTTAATGTACTAATACTTTGTAAAAGTTATTTTAATTTATAATTTATAAATTATAATAATATTTTATTATAGAAAAGAAAATTAATGATTTAAATTAACTATTTAATTTAATTTATAATGTATAATAATATTTTATTATAAAAAATAAAATTAATGATTAAAATTAACTATCTATTTGAAAGCTAAAAAAACTAACACGTTTTTTTAATTTATTGTAACATCCGTAAATTTCATAAATAAAATATTTACTATTTGTAACTTTATAAATTTCTGGGTTGATCAATTTATGAGATGTTATACTTCACGTTTTTTCTGTTGTGATAAAAATAACCAAAGACTTTAGTTGAACTGCAAAACTCATATGGCTATGTTTAGTGTTTCTATCGGCATGTCTCTTTTTACGACATTATTTCGATACATCGTCATGTTTCTAGTTGATATTATCTTGTTGCCAATGCTACTTTTAAAACTCTGATGGTTGCAAAATTGTAAAAACTGTTTTCGTTTTCAATTTTCTTTGGTCCTACCTATGAGCTAGGAAAGGAAAAGGCCTCAAGTCTTACTTAGCCTTTCAGGCTAACACATGGACCTTCGTTATTCTTTGTGCAGGTGAACAAGATCAAAGATTTTAAGTTTCCTAACTAAGTCGGAAAGGTCCTAGACTAGGATACTCCAACATCCTAATCAAAGGGGAAATAACAAACACATTCTATGATATGCCATAAGTCAAAAGCACCTAAAATCCCATACTATACGTTATGTTGTGTTTCAAAATCGAAATAATATTGTAATGCACTATACAAAAGTGCACAAGGATCTCAAATGCAATGTAAGTTGACTATACGTTATTGAAGTGACAGTTGGAAAATGTGTATGAGATGTAAATTGAATGCTCCCACACACAAGCCATGTAGAGGCCTTTACTTCCCCAGCTGGAGGTAAAAAATCCTAATGCAAAACCCTAGGGGTTTAATGTTTTTTTTCAAAAAAAATGGGGCTTTTCCGTGAAGCCTTGTTTCTTTTGTTTTTAGCTCTGTAGAGCTCTGCTATTTTTTTTTGTTTGTTCTTCTATATAGTTTGAAGGTGTTTCCAGAGGTGGAGGAGCCGAGTTGCTCTGTCCTCGATGCTCTTCCTCTTTACCTATACATTCATGAAACTTCGTTGGTGGTGTTGGTTAGCTTTGTGGGAAAGAGAACTCACATAAACATGTAAATTCTTTTCCTAAAAATCGTGATGAACAAATTTATTAAGTCATAGATCGATTTTATATGATACATTGTTTGACCTCCGAGTTTGCATGTGCAGGAAGGTTTCCGAACCATGCTATGTGACTACAAGTTTTAGTTGGATGTTGCATTAGCAGGGCTTATAGTCGGGTAAGACTTGTTCCTATCCCTTCATGGCTCAGTGTTCAAAACTTACTGTGGCTTGTTCTACGTTTTCTAAGGCACCTTCCCTCATTTTAATTACATGAAGGTGATAATGTTGTCTTTGGTAGCCGTGAGGATGTTGTATTTGAATTAAAAGGGATAACCCTTCCTTTGTGCAATCGTATAGACTATGTCACAACTGTTTATTGGCAGGGTTAATTTTTGGTTTCTATGATGTATTTTGAACAGTTGTGACTTCTGGCGTTTTTTTCAGAATTGTAAGGATTGTTTAAAATTTATATGGAACCTGTGAGGGCTTGTTGTTTATAATGTACCACTTTGTGTTGAGTTCTAGCAATATTGTAACTTGTTTTGGATTTAAAACCTTGGCAGTGGTTACTATGCGCATTTTGTAGTAGCTAAGAAAAATGGGAACAATATTCTATTTTGATTTCTTCTTGTTAAAAGTAAAACCTTGTCATATCTAAATTTATAGTTTGGTTCATTATTACTTTATAAATGATGTGGCTATGAGGCCTTATACTGTTTGTTCTTTGTTTTGAGAAAGGGTTGTAAGCCACTGGCAATGGTAATTATTGTTACTTAGTTCGAGCAATGGTTTTTATAGTTTGAAGAGACCCGTGAGGGTGTTATCTTTGTAGTCTTAAATCCTATCTTGATTTTACAGTTTTGTTGTTTGTAATTAAAGAAATACTATGCGGTCATGAGGCCTTTTCCTTACAATCTTTAGTTTTTAAGAAGGGTCATAGAGTCCCTATTAAAAGATATCGTTGTTTGTTTAATTTATAAAAGCTTTGGTTTGAGAAGAAATACTAGGTCAGCCATGAGCCTATATCTATCTTTCATTTTCTTTGATGGAAATCGTAAGGCCATTCTCTATCTACAAGTTGTGAAACCATTACTAGGTTGACTAGACTATTTTAAAATGGATTATACTGCTTGTCAAAGTTAAGAATAAAAAGAATAAGCCGTGATGGTTGTTAAGATTTTTCCTTTGCATGTTTTAAGTGCAAATGATAATATCAAAACAAATTTCAGCTGGTAACATGTACTGTATCTTGTAGATAATATAGATTTTATATTAAGTTGCATATTGAGTCATTCAAGCATTATACGGTACCTCTATTTTAAAAGAAAAAACCTTAACTGTACTTAATCTTTGAACCTGCTTTAATTTCTGTTTAAAGATTTGAGACTTAGTTACCTGAACTATAATTAGGGTTTTTGTTTTGAGGCCAAACTCAACAAGAATGAAGAAGAATTGTATATATAAAAATAATATTGTACACGAAGTTAAGCCTAACCCTCGTGGTTTTAATTAAGGGTTTTATTTTGTTGTTTTAATGTTTATTTTGATAAGACTTATGATATATAAATATATATACATTAGGTGTATAGATTCAAACTATATATTGATTAGTGAAAAAACTGTTTATTAACAAGAGAATATACGTAGATAGATTTATGAAAATTCTCTAAAATGTTTAGCCTTATTATGGTTAGTCATCCTATCATAGTTTTCTAAAGGGTTTTTCTAGTCTTTACTGAATAACTGTGTTGTTTTCCTTTAAGATTTAGAATAACGACCTTTACCATGAATATTAACGACAAAGTAGATTTGAGATAGATAAAGTAGAGATACTATACGGAATATACAGGAGAAAGGAAAAACATCCATTAAAAGGTGTGCTTAATAGAATAACCAGAATAGTAAATTCAAACCCTAACTTTGAATAAACAGAATTATAGTTTTCTTTTCTTAGAATAATTTCTGAACAGTTTTTAGATATAGAGATCATAACATATTCAATCATCCTACTTCCAACTACTGAGCATACTCTGAAATAAAAATACAGACTTCGAATTAAATAACATTTAGAACCTGAATAATATGTAGAAGGGGACACACACCCAAAGGAGACTGGTCCACCCAACCTTCTCCTGAACCTACGAAGATTACCTGCTTAGGACCCCTGAGCCTGTTCATTGAACCACTAGGACGAATATCACTGGATAAAATCCCAAACAACAACTTGCTACAACTTAAAACTTAGTAGCAAACTTAACTCATCAATTTCACTTTCGCTATCCCCTCATCAAATTCCTTGTGTGCCTAACTTTTTAGTTTGCAACAGTCACAAGGTACATTCACTTGGAAAATAGATTGTAGTAGTGATCCTTTTGCTCAATTTGATGGTATTTATAAGATTTCCTAGGTCTTTGGGTCAATTTTGGAATTAAATGAGCCACCATCTCAGTTCCCCCTCTCAGGAAACATGACCACAATTTTAGGGAGTATGCTTCCTGCAACAGCTAGAAAACAAAATGCTAGTGATTGCTTTTGTTAATCATCCTTCTACAGCTGCTCATTCCTCCTAGTGGGTCAGTGAACACTCATTCAAAAGTATCCCTTGGATAGGTGTCTCTTCTTTTTAATTATTCAATTATAGTCATCCTTGACCAACTTGGTCATAAAACTTTATAATAAATTTAACATAATGTTTTCTGAAATAAATAACAAATATTTATTTTTCAGTTCTAGGTGAGTTACAACCACCCCCCCCCCCCTTTAAGCTCAACATCGTCCTTGATGTTGCTTAATTTTATTCTAAGTCTTCCTGAAATAGAGCTGGATATGCCANTCTCCAATTCCCAGGTTGCTTCATCTGGGTTGAGGTGTTTCCATTGCACTTTTACCTGTCTAGTGGTGTGATTCCGGAGAAAAAAATCCCTCTTGTCGAGAATACAGTCTGGTTCCACCTAAAAATATCCTTTGGGTTCTACCTGAATCACATTCAATTCGATCACATGAGTAGCATTGTGTACATACTTTTTCAAAATAGAAATATGCAGGACATTATGTATTCTAATATTAGGTGACAAAGCTAACTGATATGCCACTGGCCCCACTCTTGCTAATATTTTGAATGGTCCACAGTACTCGGGTGCTAATTTAACACAGCGCCCTACTTTAAAGGAGCTCTTTTTGGGTTTTACCTTAACAAATACATGCTCACCTACTTGGAATTCTTTCGGAGTTCTTTTAAGAACATCGTGACTCTTTTTTCTGTCCTGAGCAGTTTTCAAATTGCTTTGTACATGTTTCACTGTTAGTTCCATTTCTTTTAACAAGTCAGGTCTTAACATTAATCTGTCAACTGGACTACTCCAGGTAATAGGAGTGTTACATTTTCTACGATCTAATATTTTAGAAGGACTGAGCTTTGCTGAAGCTTGATAATGATTATTATACGGGTTGATACACAATCATGGACTCCTTTAAAGAGACTTTATATGCCACATAATACTGGAAAAACCTGGAACCTCTGACTTTAGGTGAGAATTAGGGGTACTTCCCTAACATATTTGAAGATGAAGTAAAAATACAAAAGATAGGTAATTGAATCATATTTCATAATATATAACATTTATGCAGAAAAAATGTGTGTAGATGATTATAAAATTAGTTTCCGTGAAATTGGTTTTTCAAATTTTCAGCACATCATAACATATATGTTTATGCGGGTGCATCAATATATGAGGTAAATCATGTCAATTTTGGATAAAATATTGTAGACATATAAATGACATATGGGCCTAGTGCAACACTATTTATTCATAATTTTTCATGAATTATTATTATTATTATTATTAATTATTGAAGTCAGAAAATCTTGAAATGAAAACATTCTGTGCGGGTGCAACACTTTAGAGGAAAAAATTAATGAAATCCTTGATTTATATATAATATTGTAGAGCTTACTCTCTTCTAGTGCACCATATAGTTTTCTTGGGAAATGGTGAAGAAAATAAAAAATTATATAAAAAACAATCAATGTATCTATTTTCGAAAACTAACGTGTGTCATTTACAAAAATAATAGTAAACAATTAAAACATACATTTGAAGGAAAAAATTACATATTCAAAATCGTAAGATCGTACTCTACAATAGTCTAAATTTTCATAAAAGAATATTGTGTTTGTCAAAGAAAAACAAGCCATCGAAATTGAGCATATTGATAGAGTTCTAAAAAACAGGCAATAGCCCTGGTTTATTTGTCCTAGCCAATAGGTTCGGTAGTCCAAAGCTATTTCCAAACATAATTCCAAACCTTATTCCCGCTGAGTTTTTAAATTTTAAAAACACGCATATGAGATATAATGCATATGCGTTTTAGCATTATTCATATCGCATATGCAATATATCGCATATGTGCTGTAACGCATATGCATTTTTGCTTAACTAGATTGGTACGAGAGTTAAAAAGAGTAAGTACCAAGTTAGCGAATAGTATTTGGGAGAAAAACCATCTAAAAAGAAAAGATAATGGTAATTATTGGCCCCTCCAAAGAGGTTTAGTGTGGAAAAAGGACGACGCTTAGACTAAAATTTTTGAATGGTTATGGATAATGAGGTCAAATTATTGGAGGTTCAAGGAACTTGTCCATGGTGCTTATTCATGGCGCTTAAGACATAGAAGATGATTTTTAGACTTAATGATTGAGTTTTATTACCTAACCTTTCTCTAAGGCTTGAAACTCATATCGAGCTCTAAATTATTCCTAATGGTACCAACACATCCACTATGAGGATAAGGATTGCGAGATCATTTATGTTGTTTTGAAGCATTATTTTTGTACATGGACACACAAAAGCATATTTTAGGGCCCAAGATGAAGGCGTCATCTCTCGACTATGTTGAGGCTTTGCGATGTATACATTGTGCTTGAGAACGGCTTAGGGTTTCTTCCACAATTATGTTCAGGATATGTTGATGAGGTCATGTATGGTGGATCAAATTTCATTCTTAAAACTATATTCTAAGAAGTTTTATTTATGGTACAAGGCCTAGGTTTCCTACCTTAACAATGTCCAAGACCCATGGATTCATATCTTCTATCCAAAACCTTCTAACGATAGCCATGTCACCACTCGAAGGAAAGGATAACTTCAAGAGGTCATGGCTAGTCATTTGAGGTGTTTTTCATGGTCATGGATTCCTAGAATTTTTTTTTAGAGTACAATCCCAATGTTTAATCCCCCCACAATGTCGAAGGCCACATGACCCATACCTAGTGCTTGTAAGTCATTGGAGGTGATTCGAGGTATCATTTTAGGCCTTGGATGGATATAATATTCCTTTATGGACTAAGGCTTGGGTTTACTTCATCAACCATGTGTAAGGCCTTGATAACCATGTCTACTATTTAAAACCTCTCGATGTCATGATTATCCCCAGTTTTTGGGTAGGAATACCATCAATAGGTCCTCCATGGTAGTTTGAAGTGTCCTTTCTGACCTTCAATGACTAAGAGATTCATTTAGGGACCAAGGCTTGGGTTTCCTCCCATTTCTATTCATATGGCCCTGAGACCCATAACTACTGTAAACAAAATCACCAATCAATCACATATCCCTAATCTAAGGCCAAAGACCCCCTAGAGAGGTCATGTTTGGTGGCTTGATACATTATTATTTCCTATGGATCCTTAGAAGCTTCATTTAGTGTCTATGACCTAGGTTTCCTGATCGTTCAACCATGTCAAAGGTCTCTAAACCCATCATTAGTGATTAAAACGACCTAATGGTGTCAATTCCCACTCACAAAGCTAAGAATGGACTCAAGAGGTAACATATGGTGGTTTAAGGTGTTATTGATGGTCCTAGATGCCTAGAAGCTTCATTTAGGGCCTAAAGTAGAGGTTTCATCCCTTGAAAATGTCTACGACCCCAGGTCCCTCCCTCCCAATTATATTTATTCCCCTCCCACCAATCCCTTCCCTTTATATTTTTGCTCCCTCCATCCCCCTTTCATATCTCTCCCATACCCATCCCTCCCTTACCCTTATATTTATCCTCCATTCATCCCCCCCATATATGTCCCCTACCCATCCATCCCTCCCATGATTTCCTCTACAGCTTCCTCTCCCTCCTTTGACTCCCTCCCCCCCCTCTTAACCAATGTAATGCTGGGCCATGAGCCACTCCATAGACCGTCTGGATGGAATATTGGGAGTATTAATGGTGTTATAATGGGACAAGGGTGCCATTATAGGTTTTTGGATGGGAGGTATGGGTATCTGCACATTGACTATAGTCATGGAAGAGTAGACAATAAGTCTCTAAATCAACACACATGCCTTAAGGATGGAATATTTGGCCTTAGTGGGATATGGGTGTCATTATGAGGTTTTATGCACCAAGGATGGGTCTCAGGGTCTTAACCATGGTAATGGGACAATAGTGTAACAGAAACAAGTCTTAAAACACTATACATGCCCTTGAAAGGGGATATTTAGCCTTAATATGGGATACATGTGCCATTAGAATATTTTATGCATTGAAGATTGTTCAGGAGGCATTGACCATGGTCATATAGGAACCATTATGAATATTTCTTGACAAGAGATAGTTCTGAAGACACTACCATGGTCCAAGGATAGGTATGGAGGTCTTAACCATTAGTATGTGTTCCATTATAAGCTTATCAAGTTTAAATATTTTATATGCACTAAATCTCATATGCGATTTAGTGATCACATAATACAAGTTGCCCGTTAAGTAAAAAGAAGTGTATCCATACCGCATATGTGATAAAAGGAACATGAGTTATATCGCATATGCAATATGTGTTATATAAAAAATGTTGGGTTGCACATTTTGGGACAAGTTTACTATAGAAAAAGACATAATTCTTCTGAACCCGCGCAAAGAGAATTGTCCAACCTACAGTTTAATCATTTCTTACACAAATCCATAGCTTTTGTACAAGTTTGGGTGGATTTCAATGGGGAATGTACATAATAGAGGTCGAAAGTTAGGGAGGAAGGTGCTTACACCGGAATAAGCTGAAAATAAAAAAGAAAAGAAGAGGGAAGATTCAGGAAGTCATCGGCATTCATTGGATGAGCAAATGGTTCCCACTCATGCTCAACAGATACCTAGCGTAGAGGCTGAGGAAGATAATGCAACATTAAAGGAAGTTGGTTATAGGGGAGATGATATTATTAGTCCATTATTAAATGGACAATATTGTGAAGAGTTCAATAATTATGTTACTCCCGATGCAAATGTGACTACACAACAACCATACTAGGTGGTTCAATCTCCTAATCGAAGTTGTCAGCCTGTAGTGGATGTAAACATCACTCCAGCATTTCAAACGATACGAAATATTGCATCAAAACGAAAAGGAACTCCTAAACGCATACACGTGGACGAGAGAAAATTGACTTCCATGGAAGTTGAGGTGGCTAAACACACTATCCTTCATCATTGTTCTCAAATAATGAAACAATATTTTGATAACAAATCCAAAGCTGGTAAATGTCAATTTTTTTTAGCTTTGCTTAAATCTAGAAATATGGCAACTGTTAGAAGAAAGTTAGGCATAAGAACATTGAAGAATATCAAATCAAGTAATCACATTGTTAAATATCTTGCTGTTTCATTCACATCAATTGGTAAAAAAAATCGTTCATAGGACTGTAATGTGGCTTGCCACATATTGGTTGAATCAATTGTATGTAGATCCACATGACAACGTCGTTTACTTAAATGCACATCACAAATTGTTCCTTTACATTCAAAGACACTTAAAAAATATTCAGTAAGAAGAGACAGCCTTTATTTAGAGGGACAAATGGAAACATTATGGGCATTTAGTGGTAGGTTTCCCCACAAAGACATGAAGTTAGTCGAAGCAGTGAAGGGGCTAGTGCACACATTTTGGTGGGATAACACTAGGCCTTCTTCTAACACAAAGGATGTGTTAAAACACTATATGGATTCTACGAACAATGAAACTCATGTTAAACATTATCTTGACATGGCACAAAATCAATTGTTCGAGATGTTTAGAGTTTCCCATGTAGAGCTAAGGCTCAGGCAAAGATATTTTGAAAAATGCAAGCCTTGGTATGTTAGAATCAATACCATCTAGAACACTTGTTGTTGTAGATACCACATAAAGTTTGATCTATTTTATCATACATTTTCACATATACATCTTTTTTTGCATCCTAACCATGTGCATGAATGCTCAAGTACAGTACCACCAATGTCATCCAGAGATTTCATCCATAACATGATGTGTTTGAGGCAAGATGGGAAGAAACATTACTTAAAACAATGTGCAGAGAGTTCTTGGAAAAATTGTGGAGGGATATCATTATGTTCTGATTGCATCCATGAGAGTGAAGATCAAGCATTCGGGAATGTAATTGCTGAGAAGAAGAACTATCAATATGAGACATATCAACTACATGATGGGAAAGAAAGCAGGAAGATTAAATTGGTGACTTCATGTACATTAAGTTGGTGACTACGTGTACATATTTTTATGTTGTTTTATAACACTGTTTATTTTTTTACACCAGGTGCTAGTATGTGATTTTATTTTAGAGTTTCATTGAAAGATACAACAATACATTCAACATGTCGATGTGGCATGATGGCAAGATGATCAATTCAGAATATACTTGGAAACCTTACCTCTTGGAAGAATACTATCAGTGGTTGACTTTGTGGAAAATTACACCCTACAACCACAAAATGAAATACAAAGTCAATACTATCACTCGGAGCAGGTGACCATAATGATCCATATCATGTATTGATATGGGCCAGACAACAATGAAGAGAAACATGTGATACTGAAAGAAAGTCACTTCTACATAAGTGACGACCGAACCCATGACATCCATTACGTGCAACATTGCTTTAAATTGTTCCATGATCATGTGATAGCTATGGATATACCATTTTATTGTCATTTCATTTGGCCTAGATGGTTGTGCTGAACAGTTCAAGATTGCACGTGTATTTCAATGGTTATGTTTGTTGCACATAAAATACAAGGTGCCACATATATGGAACTACTTTGAAACTGGTCATGGAAAATGAGAGCACGATGGTGTTGGTGCATGCATAAAAAATTCCCTTTGAAGGGAAGATATGAATTTTACAGGTGCTCGCCTTCGAGATGCTGCATCTATAGTGAAATGGTGTGCATCTGTCATAAGAGAACAAGAAACAAGGAAACACCTAGTGCAGAGAATATTCTGGAAGGTGAAAAATGTGGACCGATTCCAAACACATCGAGTGAACACAGTGCATGGAACTAGGTAGTTTCATTCAACTAGAATCTCAAACAACTCAACTTTACAAATTTGGACAATATTGAAGGCTTTCTCAGTGCAGTTCCTGTAGCATCGATGAATGGGATGATTGTGAGTATACATATATAATTGATACGTGGGATCGAGTGACTTTTTGTACCAATTTCAAGGGGGTTAATGAATTAGACCATTTGGAAGATGATTAGACACACATTTACTACAGACTATGATCACATATCGGACCTCATACAAGCAGGTACAAAAATGTAAATTAGTAGTACCTAAATTAGAAATTTAATTTATGTATTGTTAACTTTACGTATTTCCTTTCACAGGTCAAATATATGCATTGGTTTCCCCAAAAAATAATGAATGGGTTTCTGACTATTGGTTGTCACGTTGGTTAGAGGGGAAAAAAGTCGTTCTCGAACCTGTTACAGATGATGAAATATTTAATTCCGAACTAGCTCAATGGTTATAAAAGGGGAGTACTTGACACTAGCAGCACAACAGAAAAGGAAGGGTGGGTATGTATATCAGGACAATAGACTAGGATATATTGTATACCACTTCAACAACCTAGTAGTTGGTATAAACATCAAGTTTTGCACAATTTCGAACAAAAATATGTAACATGTACAATATTTTCTACCTCATATAGAGCACGAAAGATTGATGGACACCATCGGCACTAGAGATGATCCAGATTCCCTACTCAACTGAGTGCATTGTCGGGTGTTACTATATTGTCCAGTGTGGCTATATTTTCAGGTGCGTTATTTGACCTTTAAAGTGCATGCTGAAGCACAATTTCAATTATTTATCCTTAAAGTTTATTCCCAATGTAATAAACCTGTGATTGACGGATCCGATTCACAAACATAATATTGTTTAGAGGATATTGGACACTATAAACATGATCGTACAACCTCAGGTGAGTTATCTATAAATCATGTTTGCACATTTTCATTGGGTTCTCTTTATTTTCTTATATGAGAGTACTAATGTTTAGCCTTTCATGTGCCTAGGATACAAACACCATCTATGGCACATTGGAGGCACCAAGAACAACCCGGTTTCTTTAGACACTAACAAATAGAAATTAGAAAATAACATGCTTTCGAGTTGTTGAAATTTACTTTTTTTGATGTTTTTTATATTAATGTACATTTAATTACATTGTTGGGTCAACTCTTGCAACTCTTGCATTGGGGGGTCAAATTTTCAAAACCCTTGACCATGCCTGTGTTGGTAGGGTTCCCATACAGACTTGCAAGAGCAAACATCATGCAATTTTACTGCTCATTTATTTTTTCGCTCTCGGACCAAAAGTCACCAAGTGTCCCTAAACGACATTTTCATGCGACTTTCAAATCAGCATAACTCATAAAATGGAGGTTGGATTGATGAACCTTCGACTGCGTTGGGCTCCTAGCATGTGATTTCCTGGCCCTCTCCCTCATGTTTTCAAGGCCAACTAACTTCATTGTGCATTTATTTCGTAAACTAGGGTTTTGCTCAGTTTGCTTCAATGAAACTCTAGCATTGGTGGGTCAATGCATGAAAACCATGGACTGTTCCTTTGTTGGTAGGGTTACCATATCGTCCTTTCCCATACAGACTTTCAAGAGCCAACGACATGCAATTTTGCTGCTCCGTTTGTTTTTTCTCTCCTGAACCAAAAGTCACCAAGTGTCCTTAAACGACATTTTCATGCGACTTTCAATAGGACATAACTCAGAAACTGGAGGTCAGATCGATGAACCATCGACTCTGTTGGTCTCTTGGCATGAGATTACCTCTAGGTGGAACTCTCCCTCATGTTTTCAAGGTTCGGTGACTTCATTGTGCATTGATTTCGTAAACTAGGGTTTGGCTCAGTTTCCTTTAATGAAACTCTAGCATTGGTGGGTCAACACATGAAAACCCTCGACCATGCCTTTGTTGGTAGGGTTCACAGGCTATATTATTCTCGTACTAAATTATAATCCAACAACCCACATAATAAAACTAGGGTTCACAAATTGAGACATGAAACTACAAACTAGGGTTTTATGACCTATTTATGTTTGAAGATCAAATTAGATTGGTTAGTATCATTTAAGTAGAAACCAAAAGGCCATATACCTAGGCTATGCACATACATGAAATAAAATGAATAGGGTTGAACATGGATCACAATTGGAAGTTCACATGCATGCATGACTTAGAAGTAGAAACACATGTACATGAATAACAAGCCAAACCAACTACGGTGCTTATGACCTCTTTAGGTTTATATAATTAGATTGGTTTTATGACCTATTTACAAGTTATTTGATGGAAGTAGGGTTTTATGACCTGTTTACAAGTTATGAGGGAATTAGAAACATATGTACATGTACAAATTAAAAACCAACTAGGGTTTCATGAACTACAAATTGCATGCTATAACTAGGGTTGAGAAGTTATGAGATGGAACTAGGGTTTCATGACCATATACCTAGCCTATGCACATACATGAAACAAAATGAATAGGGAAAAATTAAGATACTTTTGTGAACAATTTAATCCCATTGTCAATTGAAATCATCAGTATAGAGTTCATATTTGTATGTGTTTTGTAGCAAGTTTCAAGCACCAATGTATGATATTCGATGGACTTATGATTTACCCTTTATGTCCAATCAATGCACCTTCACAATAAGAAATAATTATTTTAACAAACTTCAGTTTTTGTTTAAAAAGAAACAGTAAATAAATGATTTAAACTTAGAATTTGTAGTTTGAGGTAAAGATGGCAGGGTAAGGTTCTAGGGTAGTCTAGGATGGTGTACATGGTATGGTTATGATGTTATGATGTTAGTGTATGGTATGATATTAGTATGGTATGGTATGGTATGATGTTATGATGTTTGAAGATCAAATTAGATTGGTTAGTATCATTTAAGTAGAAACCAAAAGGCCATATACCTAGGCTATGCACATACATGAAATAAAATGAATAGGGTAAAACATGGATCACAAGTGGAAGTTCAAATGAATGCATGACTTAGAAATAGAAACACATGTACATGAATACCAAGCAAAACCAACTAAAGTTCTTATGACCTCTTTAGGTTTATATCATTAGATTGGTTTTATGACCTATTTACAAGTTATGTGATGGAAGTAGGGTTTTATGACCTCTTTACAAGTTATGATATGGAAGTAGAAACACATGTACATGTACAAATTGAAAACCAACTAGGGTTTCATGAACTACAAATTGCATGTTATAACTAGGGTTGAGAAGTTATGAGATGGAACTAGGATTTTATGACCTCTTTACAAGTTATGAGATGGAACTAGAAACACATGTACATGTACAAATTGAAAACCAACTAGGGTTTCATGACCTACAAATTGCAAGCTATAGCTAGGGTTTAGAAGTTATGAGATGGAACTAAGGTTTTATGACCTCTTTATAGGTTATGAGATGGAAGTAGAAACACATGTACATGTACAATTTGAAAACCAAGTAGGGTTTCATGAACTAGAAATTGCATGATATAGCTAGGGTTTATAAGTTATGAGATGGAAGTAGGGTTTTATGACATGTTTACAAGTTATGAGATGGAAGTAGAAACACATGTACATGTACAAATTGAAAACCAACTAGGATTTCGTGAACTACAAATTGCATGCTATAACTAGGGTTGAGAAGTTATGAGATGGAAGTAGGGTTTTATGACCTCTTTACAAGTTATGAGATGGAAGTAGAAATGTACATGTACAAATCAAAAACCAACTAGGGTTTCATGAACTACAAATTGCATGTTATAACTAGGGTTGAGAAGTTATGAGATGGAACTAAAGTTTTATGACCTCTTTACAAGTTATGAGATGGAAGTAGAAACACATGTACATGTGCAAATTGAAAACCAATTAGGGTTTCATGAACTAAAAATTGCATGCTATAGCTAGGGTTGAGAAGTTATGAGATGGAAGTAGAAATGTACATGTACAAATCAAAAACCAACTAGGGTTTCATGAACTACAAATTGCATGTTATAACTAGGGTTGAGAAGTTATGAGATGGAACAAGGGTTTTATGACCTCTTTACAAGTTATGAGATGGAAGTAGAAACACATGTACATGTGCAAATTGAAAACCAATTAGGGTTTCATGAACTAAAAATTGCATGCTATAGCTAGGGTTGAGAAGTTATGAGATGGAAGTAGGGTTTTATGACCTCTTTACAAGTTATGAGATGGAAGTAGAAACACATGTACATGTACAAATTGAAAACCAACTAGGGTTTCATGAACTACAAATTGCATGCTATAGCTAGGGTTGAGAAGTTATGAGATGGAACTAGGGTTTTATGACCTCTTTACAAGTTATGAGATGGAAGTAGAAAAACATGTACATGTACAAATTGAAAACCAACTAGAGTTTCATGAACTACAAATTGCATGCTATAGCTAGGGTTCAGAATTTATGAGATGGAACTAGGGTTTTATGACCTCTTTACAAGTTATGAGATGGAAGTAGAAAAACATGTACATGTACAAATTGAAAACCAACTAGGGTTTCATGAACTACAAATTGCATGTTATAGCTAGAGTTTAGAAGTTATGAGATGGAACTAGGGCTTTATGACCTCTTTACAAGTTATGAGATGGAAGTAGAAACACATGTACATGTACAAATTGAAAACCAACTAGGGTTTCATGAACTACAAATTGCATGCTGTAGCTAGGGTTGAGAAGTTATGAGATGGAACTAGGGTTTTATGACCTCTTTACAAGTTATGAGATGGAAGTAGAAACACATGTACATGTACAAATTGAAAACCAACTAGGGTTTCCTGAACTACAAATTGCATGCTATAGCTAGGGTTGAGAAGTTATGAGATAGAACTAGGGTTTTATGACCTCTTTACAAGTTATGAGATGGAAGTAGAAACACATGTACATGTACAAATTGAAAACCAACTAGGGTTTCATGAACTGCAAATTGCATGCTATAGCTAGGGTTTAGAAGTTATGAGATGGAACTAGGGTTTTATGACCTCTTTATGTTTGAAGATCAAATTAGATTGGTTAGTATCATTTAATTAGAAACAAAAAGGCCATATACTTAGGCTATGCACATACATGAAATAAAATGAATAGGGTTGAACATGGATCACAAGTGGAAGTTGACATGCATGCATGACTTAGAAGTAGAAACACATGCACATGAATAACAAGCAAAACCAACTAAGGTGATTATGACCTCTTTAGGTTTATATCATTATATTGGTTTTATGACCTATTTACAAGTTATGAGATGGAACTAAGGTTTTATGACATCTTTAAAAGTTATGATATGGAACTAGAAACACATGTACATGTACAAATTGAAAACCAACTAGGGTTTCATGAAATACAAATTGCATGCTATAACTAGGGTTGAGAAGTTATGAGATTGAACTAGGGTTTCATGACCATATACCTAAGCTATGCACATACATGAAACAAAATGAATAGGGAAAAATTAAGATACTTATGTGAACAATTTAATCCGATTGTCAATTGAAATCATCAGTATAGAGTTAGTATGTATGTTATGTTAGTATGGTATGGTATGTTATGTTAGTATGGTATGGTATGGTATGTTGTTATGATGTTAGTGTATGGAATTTAGGTAGTTTATGGTATGGTTATGGTATAACTAGGGTTTCATGAACTCTTTAGGTTTATATCATTATATTGGTTAGTATAATTTAAGTATAAACCAAAAGGCCATATACGTAGGATATGCACATACATGAAACAAAATGAATAGGGTTGAACATGGATCACAAGTGGAAGTTCACATGCATGCATGACTTAGAATTAGAAACAGATGTATGATGTTAGTGGTATGCCTATGATGTTATGATGTTAGTGTTATGATGTAGTATATGTTATGCTTATGATGTTAAAAAATTGATGGTAGCCATAATGTTAAAAAGTGGATGATGATTGAATTTAGGTAGTTGTATGGTATGATTATGGTTATGGTGTCTAGTGATTATCTCCCATGACTTACTTAATGGTTACTTGATCTTAGTTGGATGAGTCATAAATTATTCCTTGAAGTATTGGAAATCTTCAAATAGTCAGTATGATATGTCATGATAAGTTCTATAATATAATAATATCACATAGGTGAACCACACATTATCATTTTAATTAAACACATACTTAATGAAAGACATAGGTAAACATATCTGAAAGGCATATAATAAATATCATGTTCCAAAATCAAGTAAACCATATATATACATTTGAACCTTGCTTTATATTATATACATACAAATAATGTTACAAAAAGTGGCATGCCACTAGGCCATAATACAAAATAGTGGATAAAAATGTACATCTATGTGTATACAAACAAAACGTTACACGTATGTATCCCCCCCATACATTTATTCTATTTATCCCCCCTTTCACTTCCACTGTCAATGTCTTCTGAGAAGTCTATCTTTCTTTTCCAGCTTCTCAGTGGTGATCCCCAACGCTAAACAAGAGGGAGAGATCTCATTTGCGGAGACTGCAGACAAACCAAAATTTATAAGTTAGTTTACCGACCTATAAAATTCAATGTACATTTGTTAAAATTCCAAACAAATATAACATTTTTACTTACTGTACGTGAGTAATTTATGGTGGGTCATGGTGCCTCACTAGCAGTGACCCCGATTGGGTGCTCTTCAAGCACCACTTGCTCACTATCATGTTAATATATATATATATATATATGTCAATGTCAAAAAATCAATGGGTGCAAGAAAAACATACTTGCATGTACAAATAAAACTATACTACATGGAGGGACAATGGATTTTTCAAAGAAAGTGAGACATACATGTACATTGGGGGGGGTGTGAGCGACGACCCCGATTGGGTTCTATTCAAGCACCACTCGCTCATTATCAAGCTGCATAAAATAATATATATGTCAATGTCATTGTATCAATGGGGGAAACAAGAAAAAAGATACTTGCATGTACAAAAGGCAATATAAGCAAGATAAGCAATATATAAATATACATGGTGGTGGTGAAGAGGTGTGTAACCAGTGGGTCGAACAAATGACAATGGGATAAAAGGATTTCTATATGAATTAGCGAAGAAGGCCACTTGGTGGACAACATAATCAAAATTAGTTCCTACATACAAAAGGATAAAGATACACTTAGACAATTTAAAATAATTATTTAAAAGAACATGTTGAATCATTAAAAGCACAATTAAAAGAAAGCGAGACATCAAAGTACCTGGTGGGGGGTCAGAGGTGGGTAACCAACAACTTCGATTTGGTGTTCTTCAAGCACCACTGCCTCACTAGAAGCCTAAATAAATTAACATATGTCAATGTCAGATGATAAAAATAAAACGGACATACATGTACCTAGGGGGGAGACAGGTCCCCAATAAAAAAGGTCGCTCCACTGGCATAGATATCATGCTACGTAACAAAACATAAACATACAATTAGAAAATTTCTAATAATTAAAATTATACATGTTGAATTATTAAAAGAATACTTAAAAACATAATTAAAATAATACCTATGTCTGGGAATCTTCCCCTACATGCGAGGGACTTGGCTGGGATTCCACAAACTCATCCTTCCCACCTTGCATAAAACATATTGTATCCAGATTAGGACATATTGAATGTTGCATTCTCTACTATAAATATGTAAATAATGATGACAAATTAAAAATTAAAGTTCTTACAGCTAATGGTGAAGCACCAAAGCCATATATTCATCATTGACCTCTGCATCAATGTTATCAACATCAATCATCGGACTATGCGAATATAGGGTGTGATGGGACACCAACTGTATATTTGTTCACATAATTTTTTAGATGATTAATTAGAATTAAATTATGAGACAATTTAAAATTGTGATATAAAATAAAATATAATATGAAAAGAATGAGTTTTACTTACATATTTAAGTAATCCATTGTCCTAGAACTCTGAAGCAGGCCCATAGCATATGCCTCCACATGTTGTGCAAGGGTATGGAATAACATGATGCTCTGAACCCTCTGTGTCTCCAGTGTGATTTGTACCTCTAGTACGGTCTAGAGACCTAGTATGTGGATCCTGAATGTGGGATGGGACAGCCTCAAAAGTGCCAACCCCTTGGCCTACATTTCCTTAGACAACAATCCCATTTTGAAGCAATGTATCTGCTAAGTCGAATAAGGCCTCCTGTGTATCATCAATCACAGGACCCGTAGGAGGATATACCCGAGGGGGTTTTGGTGTGCGTGGCACATGATTAGGATCAGTACTAGACCCTTCCCTATCTTGGGGCATCCCATGAACCACATCGTGGAACTCTAAAATATCAAAATAGTTAACATGTTTCCCCAAAATAAATTATGCATACAACTTCCTCAAGAAATAGAATGGGATGTCTCTATTCCCATGAGGGTCTTCATCGAAGACCATGTACCAATGATCCATCCAATTGGATTTCACATTTGGTTCCACGCACAAGTCTATGGAAATGTGTGCTCGACTAGTGGGTGGAACCAATCTGGTGCGAGGGTCCCGAAATATTGAAAACAATTGGTCTTTGGTTATCTTTAGTTTTTTTATGTCTTTATAGCTCAAACCATCAGAATAGTATTGCCTCATGGATTCTCTATACAAGCTTATGTTGTATAGTGCTCCCTGGGCATTGGCAATTGTGTTTTTTATGGTATCCAATTCCTTGGCTAATGATTGTCTCAAATGGTCCCCCCCTCTAAACAATGAGATAAGGTGCCTCAATGCACCCAAATGAGCCAGAATCTATGAATTCTAGTCTTGTTCCCCCTCCTTGTCTGGGTTTCTATCCGTATTTGGGTTTGTGCTTGGGCTTGGTTCTTGGCTATTAGTGGGTTCATTTTGCATATTATCTTCAACATTTCTGTTACCTGTTAATATTAAAACAACAAATTAAAAATTGCTTTAATATATCATTGTTTGATTTAATTCAAAAAAATTTATTAAATTCATTTTAACACATATAAAAACTATAAAATTAAGAAAAATAAACTGTGAAGGAAATGAGTACTTACCTTCCATTGCATCCAAGTTCTGAATTGGCCCTTGCAAACTACTCTCCAAAGGCGCCTCCAAAGACTTAATCTCACATCGTTGGTGCAGTTTTTTGCCATCCCGATATCACGACCTTAACTGTGCAAATAAGAAATTGAGGCTGCATGCCTCTGTTTTATTTTTATTTTTTTGTTTTATAAATCGCAAGTGCGATATATCTCACTTGCGATTTGTAACTCTTCAAAAATTCAAGTGTGATATATCGCACATGCGATATTGGCTAACTAACCTTAGCCTCGATTTTGGGCTTGAGTTTTCTGAACATAGCATCAATAACGCATATGTGTTATAGATTTACATTTTGTATGTGCATTTTTTATTTCTAAAGTGGCACTAAAAATTGGAAGCAACTTCGTGCGAGTGCCCATACGCAAATTCAACTAAGTGTAAATAATCTTCCCACTTCTTGGGACAGTCTCTAACATACATTCATAACATATCTTCTAGTACTTGATTAACTCTTTATGTTTTTCCATCCGTTTGCGGATGATAAGCAATACTGAAATTCAATTATGTACCTAGTCCTTTAGATAAATATTTCCAAAAATTACCAATAAACTTAGGATCCCTGTCAGAAATTATTACCTTCGGAATTCCATGCAAATGAAAGATTTCCTTCATAAATATTGTTACAACTGATTTTAACACACATGGTAGATCACACTTTTATGGCCTTCCCTATCCCTCTGTAGACTCTTTGGATCCCATGGACCAATATTGTACCTTTGATGTTTCCAAGATCATCCCTAAAAACACCTATTATTTGCTGTACGGGACTTTTAATCCCTTTCTCATGTATATACGCGAATATTGACCTTAAACCCATGTACATCGGGATTTGTGCAAAAGGCCAAATATTTTTGGAGTTTTCCTTGATGTGTTTTCGAGTCACTTGTCTCTTGGCCTTCCATATGCCTCGATATCGCTTGGATTTTACCCTCCATTACCCCTTTGGAGTATTATATAAGTAACCCCTTGGATACATTGAAGAGGAGGAATTGAAGAGCAAGAAAACTATAGTCCATTGTTGTTGTAGCTTTCTTGTACTTGAGTCTGCATCACTTTGTCCCTTGGAGCACATTGTGTTCTTCCCAAGCTTGCCTTTGTTTGTGAGCTTGCTATCGAGAGATGGAGGATTGAGGTGGTGGAGGCTCAAGTGGAGGACTCAATTTCTCCAGTTCGCAGACGTGCCACCAGAGGTTGTCACTTGTGTAATCTCTAATTTTAATAATAGAAATATCTTTTCCTATCCAATGATGTGCATTTAAATGACTATTGAATCCATGGATGTGTTTAATTGCTTATGCATTATTGATTATATATGCTAGAGTAGGCCTAACACTATATTATATAGCATGATTTCGTTGTTTACTATTGTTGAGATTAAATTGCTAAAGCAAGCAAGATTGGAAAAAGCTCAATGGGGAACTACTTCAACCGTTCGAAATAAGGTATGATTCCAGATCCTTTAGTGTTAGATGTTTTATTTCTCTTGCATTTTGCGAAGGGATTGATTTCTGTGGTTTCTCTATCTGTTGTGGTACACCCCAAGCCATAGGAAGTTTCTCTTCGTAACAGAATTGGTCACCATACTGGGGAGGTTCCTAGTTGTTTTTATTTGGGGGTTTTCTGCATTCAATGTGCTTGAATTGCTCTGATTTCTCTGTTTCTATGTTGAGTCTAGGGTCATGTTTTCCCAGTATTGTCCTAAAGGAATAAATTTTGTCTCAGCTTGTCTATTTACCTTATTTTTCTCTCTTTTTCTTCCTGTATGTGGGTTTTTCTTTCATAGTCACGTGTACACACAGGTTTTCCTAGAATAGTCACGTATGTACGCAGGTTTACTGAGAACAGTCACATATGCCCTATTTTTTTAATTTTTTGGGAAGATTAAGTGTTGCTGGGTGAGTTTGGATGATTGCTAAGTCTTTTTGGATGCTTCTAGAGTCTGTATCTACCCTTTGTTTCTGACCAGAGACTCTTTTTAATTTTATTTTTGAAAATGTTCTTGTCATTTCATTTTCTACTTTTTGTTTTGAGATTAGTGCATTAGGTCTCTTTTACCTTGGTGCTTTGTTTGGCTACTGTTTGTGAGTGGTTGTAGAGTCATATTTTTTATTTTATCTCATTTAATTCAAAAATACAAAAACATTTTGCTTTTTGCATAGTTATGCATTGTTTGCATTTTGCATTAGCATGGTACTTGCATTAGGTTTGCTTGGTGAATATTAGTCAGATTTTCATATAGGAATGATTGCATATACATTTGAAGGAAAAATTTTGCACTTCACATAGTAGCATACCCTACTTTTCATTCTACATAGTGCATTTGCATTGATTTCTGGGCGACGAGACTCACTATGAACCCACAAGCACTAGTAATGTTAGATATGGCATGCCTGATATCCCTGAGTCCGATCCGGCATATCATGCCAAGTCGAAAGTTGACCTTGACACTATGTCTGGGGGCACTTCCATTCCTTTCCATGCAGAGAGTTTTGGGGGCACTAGTCACATTGCAACTTCCATCCCTGTGGTGGAGGCATCTTCACATGCTCCTCCTAGGCCTAGTGTTAGTAATCCTATTCAGGTACCAGGACCGAGACGAGTGAACATTGGGAACACAACTTACATTCCTTCACATGTCCCTTCATCTTCAAACCCTGTTCCTTCGAATGCGTTTTTAACGACTCATCCTCCCCCTAACTCACATCAACCTTTAGGCTGGGATGTTGCTAATAGCCATGTTCATTCTGCGACTATTAACATGGTAGTATACTAGAGCCGAGTACCTCCTGTTTTGTCAGCAGGTCATGTACCTGTTTCTGGATCATCTCATGTTCCAGCTCATGGAGCTCCCCATATACCTAACTATGGACCATCTCATGGTACATCCCATGGAACACCTTATGGAACTTCTCATGGAAATTCTTATGGACCGCAGTATGGAAAAAACTATCAAGTGTATGGGTATGGGTATCAACAACCCCCTTACTCTTCTAATTATGGCTTTGTAGCACCTCCTAATTAAGGTACCCCACATCACAATGCTTCCATGCAGCCCATCATGGGTCATATGGGAGGAGGTTATTATCCCACTGGCCAAGGCCATGGTGCATATAACAATCAACCTTATATGAATAAACACTACCAAGGAGCATGGCATCGATCGGCTCAACCTAGGTTCCCTTTCCTTGCAACATTGAACTTACCTGATTTGTCGAGATTGATGAATGATCTTATGGCTCATGATCTGGCATGGCTGACAGTCCCTACCAAGCTTCCTTCATACATTCCCAAGTTTTAAGGTAATACTAGTGAAGATCCTAGTGAACATGTCACCACTTTCCACCTTTGGTGCTCTTCCAATTCCTTACACGATGATTCTATCCATTTGAGGCTATTTCAATGCACCCTCACGGGTCCTGCTGAAAAATGGTACATAGAGTTACTGAGGAGGGGTTTATACTACGTTTGATGACATTTCCATGACCTTTATCAATCATTTCCAGCTACCCATACATTACGACGTCGGTACCAAACTCTTGTTGACCTTTCGACAAGACAAAGCCACGCATATTTTAGATCATATTCAAGAGTGGCATAGACAAAAATGGTTAATTAAAGCCTTTATACCACCAGAGTTTCTTTTAGAATGGTTCCTTAAGTCATTGTTGCCTTACATCGCGAAGGATGTTTCTACATCCGGAGTTCAAAATGAGGAACAAGAGTTGGATTTGATCTATGCTCAATCCAGACTTTTGTATGAGATTATTCAAAATGCTCCAAGATCCAATTTAAACCCCAAGATCAATCTGTTGCAGCTGCAACCATTCTCCCCAAATTTCTTAAATTTTGGGCCCCTCCTCATGATGTAGCATTGTTTTAATCGTTGGGTCCTTTGAATTTTTGGACATGTTTAATTTTGGATGATTCTAAAGATTAACTCTCGCCCTGGTTTTCAAATTTGATTGTGATGGAAATTGTTGCCGGTCGCAGTTTTATTTGCTTGTCGATCAGATCAAGTTTCTTTGTTTTGGGTCGACGCTTCAGAGGTAAAGCCAGTTTTTGTTCGTTGTTGAAATTCGAGGGCTGTCCAAAACACTTAAATCATTTTTATACATCGAGCGTCGAAAATATGTTTGATCGGAAACTATTGTCGTTTTCTTGTCCACTATTGTGGCTCCCAAATCGGCTTAGCATCCAAAGTGCAAAGTGCTCCGACCGCCGATGTTTGTTAGTCTTTTAATCGCCTGCCCGTAGCCTTTTCTCTTCCGCCGTTGTGGCTGGGAAAGTCGTTGGTTTCCAATGTGATGTCTTCCAACTTTCGAATAAAGCTTTTCCCACCCGCTTTTTGCGTGTCTTTAGCCCTTGTCTCTTCCGTTGTTGCGGTTCCCAAAGTAGTTAAGCCTCCGATGTATAAATTCTTTCGACTTCCGATTGAGAGTGTCCTCACCCGCGGGTAGCATATCCTTAACCTCTCCTTTGCCGCCGTTGTGGCTAGGAAATCCTTTTCACGTCTGATGTCGATATCCTTTCGGCTTCCGATTTGGAAATTTCCCACTCGAGACTCAGTCAAAACTCTTCTGTTTGTTAAAGTTTTCAGATTAAAGGGATGCACCTGGCCATTTTCTTGTGGATTAGCCATTTCAGGTGGTTTAAGCTAACATTTAAAATGCCATTTCAACGAATGATGCACAGTAATTGATTGCAGGTAGAACTCAAGGGACTGTTGGGGCGACCACGTGGTGAAGGCGTAGCTGATAGTTTGTAAAAAATCAAATCGAAACCGGTCGAGTCGCAAGGGAGATGAGCGAGGGAAAAGACAAAAAATTGAAAGCAACAAAAATGAAGATCTGAAAGGTCCAGCAGTTACTTAACTGATCATTAGCATACGAAGAAAAGATGAAGAAGAGGAATATGAAGTGTTGGGGAACGGAAACGCCAGAGGTTTGGGGAAACCCAAGCGATCTGCTGATTTTGTTTAAATTCTTGAAAGTTAGAAGTTACAGGGACTTTTTCCCTAGAAAAACTTGTACACCATTTGCTTGTAAGAGGAACTATTTCGTTTTACAATCAGAAACTGCAAATTTTGCCTGCTGGAGAAAGCGAAATGTGGAATGTATCAATGTGATTAAATGAACAATGTTGAAGGGGAACTATTTCGTTGTCAGCAGTGTTTCATTAACTGTGAGAGTGTTTAACTTCCTGAATCTATGTTCTTGTTGAATGTTCTTCAGTATATTTTGTGATGTTTTCCACTGTGAGTAATAAATGTTGTCTCTAAACAATTGGCTATTTGGTTGTTCAAATATCTGTAATTGTTCATGTGTATTGAAAGAAGTATCAACTATCTGTAACTCTTCATAATGCATGTACAAAATATATTACTTACCAATGAATGATAATCCTACTCCCTAGGGATAGTTTAGGTAGTTAGTTTTAATTTCATGTTGTATGTGATTTAGATGCTTGTGAATGCCAAGACGAGAGGTAAGAACTTGCGCATCACATTGTGACTGTTCCTTGCATCTTATTGCCCTGCATGGTTAATTAGGCACTTGCATATCATACATTAAGTCAAAAAATACAAAAAATACACGGTGGACCAGGCCGCAACCGGTAAAGCCTTTGTTTTTCTTTGTTACTTTGACCTACGGTAGCCGAACCGCAAACCGAATGGATTCCCCATTCCAAACAGTCACGGGCTAGTTGGGAACGTTGACTGGGTAGAATCCCTTACTGTTGTTTCCTGTGAATTTTTGGGCCTCAACAGTTTTGGCGCTAGAAGGAGGGCCGCTAGTGCATGGCTGGCTGAGGAAACCCGTTTTCCCAAGATTATTCCATCGGTAACAGTTCTAAAAGCAGTGGGCTTCATAATCCAATTCCGGAAGAAAGAGAACATCTATATTCTGTTGGCAACAAAGTTGTTAATGATCTGAGAAGACACACCAGGGCATATGTAAAGAATATTTGAGGATTTCCAATCATCCCTGAATTGCCTAGAAGAGAATATAAAAAGAAAGATCGTCCTGTAGTAGAAGACTCAGTGCTGGTTGGAGACTGGGAAGAACTTGTAGAAACAACCTTACAGGAAGTTGTGCTACCTTTGAATCAAGAAGGCCCAAATATCCCTCACAGTTCTCCTGCTTATACTCCAGTTGGCTCACCTCCTCACTCTCCACCTAGACTCATGGCGGGAGTAAATGCTAATCCACCACTTAACCCACCAAATCCACCACCTGCTTGGAGAGCCAGATCACCGTTAAACCTGACACCTCCATTACACAACCTACCTCAAGCCTTTGACAAGATGTTTCCCAAGTTCGACCCAAATGAGAAAATATTAGTAGATGATCACCTACAAAGTTTTTACTTAGTAATTGAAGGATTAAGGGCCAGGGAGTATGAATATGTAGTCTGCAGACTGTTCCCGCATACCCTTAAAGGAGCTGCGGAATCATGGTACTTTGGGTTTCCTGCTAACTCTATCCCTGATTGGGATACCTTCGAAAGAATTTTCAGAAGTAAGTATGCAACTCAGAAAACTCATGCAGCCCTCATGAAAGGGCTATGCGCCCTGAAGAAAGAAAGAAAGGAAAAGGTGCACAGTTTCACACAAAGGTTTGCAGCCTATCTCAATAATTTTTCTAAAAAAAATAAACCTTCAGACAAAGTTCTGATTGAATATTATACTTCAGATTTAGGTCCTGATTTGGCCATGTTTTCCAAAGGTAGGGCCAAGCCTACTTTGATGGAAACCTATGAAGAGGCAGAAGTAGTGGAAGCTGAAAGAGAAAGTATTGAAGATTATCCAGAACAGTCAGGAGAGAAAGGTGCAGGAAGGAAAGCCTTATTGTTTACTAATCCTAAGGAAGAGAAATCGCCAGATTATGAAAATATGGAAAAAATGATGCAGAAGATTTCCAACAAAATCATAGATTTGGAGAAAGAGAAGGAAACACAAAAGTTTTATAAGCCATATTATAAGAAAAGAGAGGATAACAATCAGTCTCAACCTCCTCCTCACAACACTGCATCCATGAATTTAACAGAGGTAGGCATGGACAATTTTTGCACTTTCCACCAACAGCCACATTCTGAAAAGAATTGTCCTCAATGGATAAAATCGATGACATTGGTCATGAATCAGATATTGTATTCTAGATTAACAGAAGATGGAGATGAAGAGAGAAAAGAGAATTCTACGTCAACAAAGGAACCAGAAGAGGAAACCATGGTTTTGTGGGATTCTGTTTCGTTATTTGATGTTGAAGAGGAAAAGAATCAAGGCCACAAGGACATCATGGAAACCAACGTGGCAACAAGGAGCCAAGGGCCAATTAAAGAAAACAATCTCATTCTACCAAAGATCAAAAGGCTGCAAAGAAATGTAAAGAAATTTCAAAATAAATCCTTAGCTAATAAGATTCCAGAATTCACTATTACCAGCTAAGATCCGAAGCAGAATAATACGTTGGCTAGGCCAAAGGAAGGAAAGATGAATGATGATAAACCTCATCCCATTGAGCAGTTGATGGATTATGACATCGTGAAGGATTTAAAGAAGGTAAAAGCGAATGTTCCGCTATTCAAAATGTGTAAAGTGACATAGAAAAAAGAAAGACTATTGAAAGCACTTGAAGCATTGGATGAGAAGCTTCCCACTGACAATCAACCTCAGGAAGAAGAAGAAATCAATGAAACCAGCGTTGGAGGTAAGTCTAAAAGAAAACATCCACCTTTCCTCCTCATGTTTGAAATTTTCAATCATAATGTACATAATTGCTTGGTATACTCAAGGGCATCAGTAAATGTCATGCCAATATCAGTTTGTAAAAAGATTAATGGGCAGCCTAAGCCATCCGCGTGGAGGGTTGTTCAGTTGGACAGGATGGATGTAAAGGTAATTGGTGAGATGGAAGATGTCCTAGTCCATCTGGCATCAAATGATAAAGTGTGCCAAGTCATTAATATTGTGGTGGCTGATATACCAGATGCTTACGGTCTTGTCCTAAGCAGAGATTGGTCGGCCAAACTAAATGGATATTTTGCCTCAGATTGGTCACATCTGTGGTTTCCATACAAGGGAAGTCCGAACCAGATTAAGATTTTAAGGGAGCCTCACATGAGATACAATGTTACTCAACTGAATGAGAAGAATGAACTAGTGGAATCTGTATTGGGAAAATATTTTATTGAGTTGGAACCAGGAAATTACCAAGCAGAAGAAGCCAGCAACACATTAGACACTCAGCTTGATCTCCTTCGATTCTCATAGGCTGATGAGATTGACTGTAAAATAGTAGACTTAGCAGTAGGAATAGATTCACATTCAGTAGTTAGTGATTTTTGGACTTTGTTTTTTGATGGCTCTAAGACATTAGAGGGGTTAGGGGATGGCTGTGTCCTGATAGAACCCCAAAAGAATAAACATTTTCTCTCATGTAGATTAGAGTTTGAATGTACTAATAATACAGCTGAGTACGAAGCGCTGGTGCAGGGTTTGAGGAAAGCGATTGAATTAAAGGTAAGTAATCTAAGAGTTTTTGGAGATTCCGAGATTATTGTGAAACAAATCCGGAATCAAATACATTGTGTTTCCCCTCACTTGAAAGCTTACCAAAATGAGGTATGGGACCTGCTTAAATGTTTTTATGCATTCAATATTATTTCAATTCCAAGACTTAAAAATGCAGCAGCTGACCTGTTGGCCACATCAGCCGCTAGGCTTATACCCACTAATAATCGATGCTCTGTCAAATTGATTTTCAAGCCCTCAGTACCGGATATGATCACCAACCTGTGAGTGTTCGACGATGATCAACAGATAATAGAATGCTTAACAAATGACGAGGTGTTCAAAGGGGCGATTATAGATGATGAAAAACATCAGGCTGAGATGAAATATGACAATTTCATCCCTAAAGGAGTCAGAACGTTGGAAAGAATGTTCGATTTAAATGAAAAGTTCAGAAGACCAGCCAACGTGAAGACCCACAGCTCATCTCTACAGTTCGAGCTGATAAATTTAGGGACTGAGACGAATCCCAAATTTGTGAATCTCTGCAAATGTTGTTCACCAGCAGAAAGAGACAAATTCGTCAGTCTATTTAAACAATACAAAGATGTTTTTGCATGGACATACGAAGATTTGAAAACATATGACACCAGGATCATCAAACATGTCATTCCCATAAAAGCTGGTGTCAAGCCATATCAGCAACCTTTAAGGAAAATGCATCCAAAATTGGAACCGCTGATTCAGAGTGAAGTGAAGAAATTATTGGATGCTAGAATCATTTTTAAGGTCAGAGACTCGGAGTGGGTATCAAATCTGGTACCAGTGAGGAAAAAATCTGGAGAAATTAGATTATGCGTGGATTTCATAAATCTAAACCACGCTTCCAACAAAGATAACTATCCTGTGCCACACATGGAGCAATTGCTGCAAATGGTCTCAGGTGCTGAACTGTTTTCATTATTAGACGGTTTCTCTGGCTACAATCAAGTATTAGTAGCTGAAGAAGACATATTGAAGACCACGTTCAGGACCAAATGGGGAACCTTTTCCTACAGGAGAATGCCCTTTGAGCTTATAAATGCTGGAGCAACGTTTCAGAGGGCTATGGACATAGCTTTCTGTGGATTGATTGGCCGAAGTGCTGTAGTATACCTTGATGATATTACAATATTCTCGAAGAGAAGAGGAGAGCACACGTTTCACTTAAGGCAAATTTTTGAATGCTGTCGGAAATATGGCATCTCACTCAATCCTAAGAAGTGTGTGTTCACTGTCACGGAAGGAAAGTTGCTGGGTCACATAGTTTCAAAGAAAGGAATCTCTATAGATCCAGAAATAATTAAGGCTATTGAACAAATCCCCTTGCCCCATAATAAAAAGGGGATGCAATCATTTATGGGAATGATAAACTTCGTGCGAAGATTTGTGCCTGATTTTTCTCAGATTGTCAAACCACTACAGCAGATGGTAAAGCAAAATGCACTATTCAAGTGGACTGAAATTGAGAAGAACGCATTCAGAAAAATCAAAACTACTGTTGCACATTCACCCTCCCTGAAAAGCCCAGATTTCGACAAATATTTTATCTTATATACCTTTGCATCCGATGATTCACTAGTAGCTGTGCTCACCCAAAAGGAAGATGGGGGGAATGAATTCCCAATATCCTTTATGAGTATTGGTCTACAATGGGCTGAATTAAACTACCCAGCCATTGATAAGAAAGCTTACGCTGTATTCAAAGCAGTAAAGCAATTCAGGCCTTATATTTTAAAAAATAGAACCAAGGTGATCGTCCCCTACCCAACTGTAAGGTCTCTTCTTGTACAGAAGGAGTTAGGATAAAGAAGAAGCAATTGGGTAACTACTCTTCAAGAGTACGACCTTGAATTCAATCCATCATCTATAGTTAAAGGACAAGGGTTGTGCAAACAGATGACTGGAAATGGAAAAAATGAAGAACACGTCTGGGAAGATGAAGCCGAATTACATGTAATGGAGGTATGTCCTTTGTTTACAGCTCCCGAGTCTTGGTATAGAGACCTTGTGCATTACCTGTAGGTAGGGATGTTGCCAGAACATTGGAGTTCCAATAAAAGAAGGGCGTTGCATCTTAAATCATCCTCCTATCAACTTGTTGAAGGAGTATTATTCAGAAATAATTATGATGGGGTTCTTCTCAGATGCTTAGAAAAGGAAGATGCAAAGAAAGTAATGACAGAGTTGCATGACGGTCCTACTAGGGGACATTATTCAGGAGATACTACAGCCCACAAAATTCTTAGGGTAGGTTACTATTGTCCTACACTCTTCAAAGATGCACACGCACATGTCAGGAAGTGTGATATTTGCCAAAGGTGTAGTGGGAGACAACCTAAAGCAGCAGCACCCCTAAAGCCTGTGATGATCACGGAACCATTCGAGCAATGGGGATTGGATATTAGTGGAGAAATAAAACCGAATTCCTCTCTGCAGCACAAGTACATTCTAACCACAACTGATTATTTCACTCGCTAGGTCGAAGCTATCCCGCTGCGCAAGATAAATGAAGACGAGGTCATCAGCTTCCTACAAGATCATATCATGACTAGGTTTGGAGTTCCAGTTTCGTTAGTCTTTGATAATGCTAAGTACTTTTCGTCAATTAAATTGACTGCATTTTCTCATGATAAAGGGATAAAATTTCATTATTCTGCTAATTATTATCCACAAAGAAATGTCCTGGCTGAATCCTCTAACAAAAATCTGATTAGAATTTTAAAGAAGACTGTAATAGAAAACCAGAGGAGTTGGCATGCAGTGCTACCAAATGCCCTTGGGCTGATAGAGTCACCCCCAAGTATTCGATTGGAGTGTCTCCATATACCCTTGTCTATGGTAAAGAAGCCATCCTTCCTCCCAATATCATGCTTCCTTCTTCCATAATAGCTCAAGAATCTAGAGGGTCGGATGATGAAGTTTTGCAAATAAGGATATATAATCTCCTGAAAGCAAAAGAGGCTAGATCTAAAGCCAGAGAGCGCTTTAAACAACAGCGGGAGGTAATAAAGAGATGGTTCGACAAACATAACACTGGAACAAAAGACTTTGAGGTAGGTGATTTGGTTCTCAAATGGGATCACCCCCATGATGAGAAAGGAAAGCATACTAAATTCTAGCAGTTGTGGGTAGGCCCTTATCAGATAGCAGCAAATCTTGGCCCTTCTACTTATAAGTTGCAAGATCTGCAGGGGTGGTAAGAGAACTTACTAGTGAATGGTTTGGTTCTCAAGCCTTATTTTTCCTGAGTTTCTTTGAGTTCTTCTGTCTTGTATATAATTAATCTGTTTGGTTGTCTTTTGAGTCATGTTTTTCAGTTTGTTTTAGTTTGTTTTTTCTTGATTCCAATAAAGGGAATGAACCCGCGGTTGAATGGAGAACATCAAAATTTTTGGGAATGATGAACATTTTTGGGTCTCAGACTGTGTGTTACTAAAAGAACTTCTTCCAGTTTAGCAGTTTTCTCAAATAAGCTTTGTTTGCATTGAAGTCCTGCTTAACCCCTATGAAATAAACCGGATTCAAAGAGTCTAGAATACTATGTTGAGGCTCCATCAACGTCACACTTAAGATGTTCTAAGGAGCAACTATAGAGGAGCCATGGAAAGGAGAGAGGTGAACAATATATTAAATATAAATGATCCCATGCCAATAAACGAAGGCTAAAAGGAAAATAAGAGTCAAAAAACTCCTATGAAAGCATCATACATCAAAGCAGATGCTGAATCATAAGTACTAAATAGCCAGGAGATCCCCTCCGTCCATGAGCTCAAACATGAAGTACACCACTCACACAAAAGGACACTATGGGATAGAGGATCTTGAATTAAAATTCAGTAAGGAAGGCATGCAGGAGGACTCATATAAAAGGGGACAAAAGTCCAGAAGCACAAAAGTGCTAAAGTGGCATGGGAATGAGGAACAAAAGAATATTTATGTTTACCATATGCTACAACCCTGTGGTGTCCAAGCTATCTGCTACCCGAAGACAAAATTAATAATGAAACTCATCCTCTGGCCTCAACAGATTTATCTGGACTTGAAATTCTTGGTTTCCACTCTCCCAAATTGGACTATCATCAATGATTAAAGGTACACACTTCGGTCATTTGAGAAATCCGGATAGCTGGAAGAATTCAATAGATGCATTTATTGTTAAATAGTCTGTCACTCAAAGAACAATCACCCAGAGATCTAGGTTCACCAGGTAATCGCCAATTGTTGCAGTTGCAACCATTCTCCTCAAATTTCTTAAATTTTGGGCCCCTCCTCATGATGTAGCGTTGTTTTAATCGTTGGGTCCTTTGAATTTTTGGACATGTTTAATTTTGGATCATTCTAAAGATTAACTCTCGCCCTGGTTTTCAAATTTGATTGTGATGGAAATTGTTGCAGGTCACAGTTTTATTTGCTTGTTGATCGGATCAAGTTTCTTTGTTTTGGGTCGCCACTTCAGAGGTAAAGCTAGTTTTTGTCCGTTGTTGAAATTTGAGGGCTGTCCAAAACACTTAAATTGTTTTTATACATTGGGCGTCGAAAATATGTTTGATCGGCAACTGTTTTCCTTTTCTCATCTGCCGTTGCGGCTCCCAAGGCGACTTAGCATCCGAAGTGCAAAGCGCTCCGACCGCCGATGTTTGTTAGTCTTTTAATCGCCTGCCCGTAGCCTTTTCTCTTCCGTCATTGCGGCTGGGAAAGTCATTTGGCTTCCGATGTGATGTCTTCCGACTTCCAACTAAAGCTTTTCCCACCCGCTTTTCGTGTGTCTTTAGCCCTTGTCTCTTCCGCCGTTGCGGCTCCCAAAGTAGTTAAGCCTCCGAAGTATAAATCCTTCCGACTTCCAATTGAGAGTGTCCCCACCCACGGGTAGCGTATCCTTAACCTCTCCTTTGCCGCCGTTGCGGCTAGGAAAGCCTTTTCATGTCTATTGTCGATATCCTTTTGGCTTCTGATTTAAAACTTTCCCACTCGAGACTCAGTCAAAACTCTTCCGTTTGTTAAAGTTTTCAGATTAAAGGGATGCACCTGACCATTTTCTTGTGGATTAGCCATTTTAGGTGGTTTAAGCTAACGTTTAAAATTCCATTTCAATGAATGATGCACAGTAATTTATTGCAGGTAGAACTCAAGGGACTGTTGGGGCGACCACGTGGTGAAGGCGTAGTTGACAGTTTGTAAAAAATCAAATCGAAACCGGCCGAGTCACAAGGGAGACGAGCAAGGGAAAAGACAAAAAATCGAAAGCAACAAAAACAAAGATCTGAAAGGTCCAGCAGTTACTTAAATGATCATGAACATATGAAGAAAATATGAAGAAGAGGAATATGAAGCGTTGGGGAACGGAAACACCAGAGGTTTGGGGAAACCCAAGAGGTCTGCTGATTTTGTTTAAATTCCTGAAAGTTAGAAGTTACAGGGACTTTTTCCCTGGAAAAACTTGTACACCATTTGCTTGTAAGAGGAACTATTTTGTTTTACAATTAGAAACTGCAACTTTTGCCTACTGGAGAAAGCGAAATGTGGAATGTATCAATGTGATTAAATGAACAATGTTGAAGGGGAACTATTTCGTTGTCAGCTGTGTTTCATTAACTGTGAGAGTGTTTAACTTCCTGAACCTATGTTCTTGTTGAATGTTCTTCAGTATATTTTGTGATGTTTTCCACTATGAGTAATAAATGTTGTCTCTAAACAATTGGCTATCTAGTTGTTCAAATATCTGTAATTGTTCATGTGTATTGAAAGAAGTATCAGCTATCTGTAACTCTTCATAATGCATGTACAAAATATATTACTCACCAATGAATGATAATCCTGCTCCCTAGGGATAGTTTAGGTAGTTAGTTTTAATTTCGTGTTGTATGTGATTTAGATGCTTGTGAATTCCAAGACGAGAGGTAAGAACCTACACATCATGTTGTGACTGTTCCTTGAATCTTATCACCCTACATGGTTAATTAGGCACTTGCATATCATACATTAAGTCAAAAAATACAAAAAATACACGGTGGACCAGGCCACAACCGGTAAAGCCTTTGTTTTTTTTTGTTACTTTGACTTACGGTAGCCGGACCGCAAACCGGACGGATTCCCCATTCCAAACAGTCACGGGCTAGTTGGGAACGTTGACTGGGGAGAATCCCTTACTGTTGTTGCCTGTGAATTTCTGGGCCTCAACACAAGCCTAGGCCACATGCCGATGGTATTGTTGGCTCTACAAGTACCAAACCTACAGACTCAATTTTGAAACAAGTGAGCCATTTATCGATTAACCAGTATGTGTCAGGACAAGCTATGGCTTCATCCCAACCTACCCAATCGGTGAGTGTACTCTCTGTGCAATCGTCGAACCTGAAAGGAAACCAATAGCCTGGAAGGAATAAGAAAAAAGGAAAAAATAATCATAAGGGTGGGAATAAGAATGAAAATGATAATAATAATGACAAGAACACTAATGATGGGGGGGACAAGCAGTCTAAATGTAAGGTGAAATTTCCTTGTAAGTTGTGCAAAGATGATCATCTCACTCACTTGTGCCCTCGTATGGAAGATTCCTCAAAGTTCATAGCATAGGGCCCAACCGTGTTTACTAATCCTTTACCCAACATTAAAAATATGAACTCGAGGACCATTGATCCTGGTTATGCATCTGGTGGAACTCAAAACTCGCTAGAGGCCACTAGTGGTCATGGTTGCATCAACATGGTGTGTGCTGCTAAAGTTGTGAATTGTACGAAATATTATGGTTCATCACAACCTCACATTGGAAAATAACCTGCTCCACTTGAGAGCCCTTTGGGAATCGAAAATCCTACAGATAAACCTGAAGCTCCACCTTGCATTCCTAAGGGAGTCTTAAAGAATTTGGGGCACAATCCTAATGCCTGAGCTTCCTAGAACTATTTAGTTGTTGAGGATTTAGGACAGACTCATTGTGCGATGTCTACGTTAGAAGTGCTTCAGACTTGTCCTCTGCAGAGGAAAGCCTTGTTGTCTACTCTTGGGGTTAGTGACAATAGCTCTTCTTCCATTATCATATTTGAAACCATGGGAGTACAGCCTCGCTTTCCTTACTATTTGTATCTTTTGATTCATGTAGAGTGTCTTAACAACACCGTCATGTGTACTGTCATTAATGAAGGTGCTACTGCTTTCATGATGTCTTTGTCTTGTTGGAAGGGCTTAGGTTCTCCTACGTTGTCTCAATCTTCCACCATGTTGAAAGCTTTTGAAGGTAGATCATTTCGGTCGCATAGAATTCTTCCTTCTCTAGAGGTCCAATTGGGAGGGAAGACCGTTACGATAGAGGTTGAGGTGGTTGATGTGCCCCTTGACTACAATCTTTTGCTGGGTAGGAATTGGATGTACAGTATGCAAACAATAGCTTCTTCCCTATTTTGAGTGATATGCTTTCCGTTTAATGGGAAGATTGTTACAACTGATGAAAAGTCATTCCATAATCTGAGTGTCAATGCATCATTGGGAGCTTCTATCCTGCTTATCGATCATTCTCAGCTAGCAACTAGGAGTGTGGGCATGGGTATGTATCTTTCTCTTATGGGAACCTTGAGTTGTCCTGCGCCCGTTCTTATGATTGGGTCTAGTTTTGGCAGGGCTTCATCCTCGTCAAATTCAGTGTCTTTTCACACTACCCATATGGAAGATCCTTGGATTCTTCCTTCACCGAGTACTTCGAGTGTGCCTATCGAGACAGACATGTTGTTTCCTGCAACAATGGTGGCGGATCAAGCAAATCTTGATCAGGTTGCAGAGCTTAATCCTTCTTCTTCGCAAATGGAGGAGGAGGACCCATATGGGTAGTAGATTCATCTCACTCACATGATTGCCTCGATGATGTTTTTCCATTGGATGAAGCTATTCTTGAGGCCATGTATGGGGTTGAGAAACCTTGGGAAGAGTTGCATCATCGATCGTATTTCCTTCCTAAGCTAGACCGTATGGAGTGTGATGAATTTAGGGAGATTCTTAGCAAGAATATTGGTAGACCTGTGGTCCCATTAAGCTCTCCCGATCAGATGGCTGATGGGAACATGGGTAACTTGTCACCAACAATTCCTATCAATATTTCTCATGATCCTAGCAAGGTTGAGAATGTCTACATTGGGGTGGTTTGTTTCCCCAATGAGATCAAGGAGTATACTGAGTTGTTTAAAGAGTTTCATGAAATTTTTGCTTGGTCATATGAAGAAATGATAGGTATAGACCCTCGTATTGTCGAACATGAGATCAAAACCTATTTGGATTCAAAATCGGTTTGACAATGTTTGCATGCTATGAATCCTAGAAAATCACCCACCATTAAAGCTAAGATAGAGAAACTACTAAAAGCTGATTTTATCTATTCTGTTCCCTTGATGGAGTGGGTTTCAAATCCTATTCCAGTGGATAAGAAACAGGGAGCGATCCAAATATGTACTGATTTCCATGACTTAAATTGAGCCTGTCCTAAGGATAATTTCCCCACACCATTTATTGACTAGATTTTGGATGAAGTTGCAGGAAGTGAGGTATTTTCCTTTATGGATGGATTCTCTAGATATAATCAGATTCAATTAAGCCCGAGGATCAACACAAGACCGCATTTATTTGTCCTTGGAGTACTTTTTCATATCGAAATATGCCCTTCGGCCTTAAAAATTTCGAGCTACATTTCAGCGAGATATGACCTTAATCTTTCATGATATTAAAATGATTATCGAAGTATATCTAGATGATCTCGCTGCTCACTCTCATTTGAGAGTGCGTCATCCATATCATTTGAGATTAGTGTTCGAAAGATGTTGTCATTATCAAGTTCGTTTAAATCCTCATAAGTGCATATTTTGTGTGACTGTTGTTCATTTATTGTGATTCATCGTATCTAAGGAGGGTATCAGAGTTGATCCCTTAAAGGTTGAGGCAATACTTCAATTGTCTTCCCTGTGTAATATTAGACAACTTCAATATTTACAAGGCATGGCGAACTTCTTGCGGAGATTCGTGGTTAATTTTGCCAACTTGACTAAAGGATTTATGCATCTTTTGAAGAAGGACACCCCTTTTTACTGGGATGAGTGAGCCCAAGTGTCTTTCAATGCTCTTAAGCGAGCCTTAGCAGTGCCCCCATGCTTAGTCCACTAGACTATAGCCGTGATTTCTTGATTTATGTGGTCGCGTCTCAGGAGACAGTTGGTTTGGTTTTTGATTCAAGAGGATGAGGAGCTCCATGAGCATGTAATATATTATTTGAGTCAAAACCTTATAGATGCGGAACTTTTCTATTCCCATATGGAGAAGCTAGCCTTGGCCACCATTCACGCATTTCAGAGTTTGAGACATTACATTCTCCTTCGCCAAACTTTGGTCGTAGCTCATATCAATCCATTTCAGTTAGTCCTCACTAGAAGGATGATTGGGGGGGAATATAATAAATGGATTGTCATTTTGCAAGAATTTGATCTTGAATTCGTTTTGGATAAATCAAAGAAACCGTTAATCTTTGTGGAGCTTATATCTGATATTCCAAATTTGCAGAAGGAGGAGGTTTATGAGGATTCCTTTGTTGATGAGCATATATTCCTCATATCAACTATGGACCCTTGGTACGGGGATATCATCATGTATTTGCAAACATTGAAGGTCCCTAGTCACCTCTCATGGGATGAGCGACGACGATTACACCATGTAGCTAAGAACTACCTCATAGTGGTAACACTTTGTACTGCCGTGGGGTAGATTCCATTTTACGTTGTTTTTTAACCCATGATGAGGCTAAGGTTATGCTTAATGATTTCCATGGAGCGGCATCTGGTGGTCATTTATCTGGGCTTTCTATAGCCCAAAAAATATTGAAAGCGAGATATTTTTGGCTGTCCATCTTAAAATATTGCGTTAATGCAGTCAAGAAGTGCCACCCTTGCCAGGTGTTTGCACGTAATATGCACTCGCGTCCTACCCCGTTGCATCCTATTGTCACCGCCGGTCCCTTAACCAAGTGGGGGCTTGATTTTATGGATTGTAACCCATCTTCGGCTAGGGGGCATCATCATATTATTGTGGATGTTGATTACTTCACAAAATGGGTAGAGGCTATGCCCATAGTTAAATCTGATGGTGAGACAGCCGCACATTTTGTTTTCAACCAGATTATCACCCGATTTGGCATTCCAAAAGAACTTGTCACTGACCATGGTAGGCACTTTTTGAACAAAATGATGGAAGATTTGGATTCCAAGTTAGGATATAAACAAGAGCACTCCTCTTCTTATTACCCTCAAGCAAATGGACAGGTTGAAGCAGTCAACAAGTCACTTAAGTATATTCCCCAACGAACCATCACAAAAAGAAAGACTAATTGGCATATCATGTTGTATCCTGCTTTGTGGGTGTATAGAACCGCGGTTCATACTACCACATTTTTTTCTCCCTATCAACTTGTGCATGGGGTGGAGTCTGTTTTGCTAGTTGAATACGAAATCCCTTCTCTGAAGCTATATTTGGAGCTTTTACCAGACACTTCAGCATTGGAAGAGCGTTTGGTCCACTTAGAGCAGCGCCAAGATGCCTTAGCGGCTCTAGAGGTTAAAAAGCATCACGTTAAGGTCCAATATGATAATTCTATCTATCTGAGGAATTTTAGTGAAGGTGACTTGGTCCTTTTGGTGGGATCAAGATAAAGAATCCTTGGGGGAAGGTAAATTTAATCCCACGTGGCATGGTCCTTACATGGTTAAACAAGTCTTAGAGAAAGGTGCCTATGAGCTCGTTGATTATGAAGGGACAACCTTGGCGAAGCCTAGAAATGGGCTCTATCTCAAAAAATACTATGCATGATCTTCAACCAAGGCTGATTTTATATTATTGTACAGTTTTGCATTGCATAGTTACGTTTTCTTATGGTGATCGGGTTTATTGATCATCTTTCGTTTCTTATGGAAGATGTCAATGGAGTCTTCCGTTTTCATAGGATTCGCTGATGGTGCTAGCCACCACACTCAAAACTCAGCTTTGGTTGCTTGGGTGATCTATACACCTATGGGTCAAGTATTGTCTTTTAAGAGGCATATGTTTACGGCCTTCTTCAAACAATGTTGCTGAATATAGTGCCATCATTGAGTTATTGCATGATGCCATTTCACATGGTGTTCATTCTCTTGACGTACATCTTCATTCACAGTTAGTGGTTTCACAGCTTAATGGCTTGTATCGTATTAGGGATCTGACATTATTACGAAGATTCTTACGTGTTAGATTGCTAGAACGACAATTTGAGAGTATAACATACATTCATGTTCCAAATTTTTTTAATCAAGTTGATGAATCATATGTTAACTATGTGTTAGATTTCCATTTGTTTCATAGACCATAAGCATATCACAAACACATTTTTACACACATGTAAATAAAATAAAATCGATCATCATAAAAAAAATTTCATTAACTTCAAAAAGTGACGTCATAATACATAAGTGTCATAATACAAAATTGGGGCTTTCGAGCCACCAAAATACACTACACTGTCATACAAAATAGATACACTCATGTGTCTAAGCCTAAGGTGGAGGAGGGTGTTGATCATGATAGCACACCATGGCTCTAGCTAGCCGTCGAAATAGTCAAACCCATGCTTGTGGTACACCAACCACCTGGCGCTGCATGGCCTCAAGAAAGTCCTCGACTTGCGCCATGGGTACCCTATGTATCAAATGAACAAAGTTCGTGTAGATTCTTTGGAGTGGCCTCTTTGCATCCGCACCCATAATATCATCTCCTCTTCCCCTTCGTCGATGATGAGGAAATCCATCCAGCCATCATGGTCCTACATATGCATATACATGACATATTGTCACTATGTGTTGTCATGCTAAAAACATGTCTTTTGAGTTCCATATATCAAAAAACACAAAAAAATTAAATAATTCAAAACTTAAAAAGGTGGTTTGGGATTCTTTACCTATGTCACCATAAGCTGCTCCTGGTGGTAGGGGCATATCTGGGTCTCTGTGGAAGTCTATCCATGCATAAAGGTAGTTGTCTATGGCGATGACCTGTCTCTGCCACCATGGAAATAACTATGTTGGGTAGGGGTTAGCCACCCTGCCACCTCCCAGTTTGCGCATGACATTTTCCCAGCATCACTGGGATGGATGTCTGACTCCATTTGGAGAAATCTCCACTCTAGGGATTAACCCTAACACTCGGTCAAAGAAAAATGTGCTCAGTATACTATCGAACCCAAAATTCTGTACTCTACCCATCTTGCAGTCACCGAGCTATTGTTTCATGTCGCTCAGCAATGTAGTATTCCACTCATATACTATAGGTTGCATGCACTATATCGCATAAAACATCATTGGCCATGAGGCCTAGTGGAGTGAATCAACCCTACAATCCTACCTAGCACCAAAATTATGGCTTTCAGCCCCAGAATCTAAATAGAGTTTGTTGAGATTTGACTCCCAACCTTTTTTGTATCCAGAAAGAAGTACACAACAATGTACTCCTCTATGGTCAGCTCGCCTCCTGGCCCACGGGATCAAAGGTTCACCATCTCCCCCTGCCAGGACAAACCTATTATGAAATATATGTCCTCAACCTGAATGATGAGTGACATCCCATCTATATGAAATGTTTCAAACTTTGGATCCCAATCGTCCACCAGTAGCAGAAGTAGTCTTGGTTTGGCCCTCAGGCTGCCAAGACACCAAAACTTGTACAAGCCACATTCCCATAATGCTTTTTGAGCCATAATATCACCTTACACAGCTTCCTCAACATCACCATGCTCTCTTTCTCTCCACTCTAGCACCATCCTGCACAAAAAACCAAGTTTTTTATCAGTATTTTCCTATTAAAACCTTGTTTGTGGCCCTATACACGATTGTTTTCAAAACAACCACGTATGTATGTGGCTTTCGGTGCTTTTTCTGCATATGTCAAGCCCTGTACATGGAAAAATGCCCGATTTCCATGTGGACCGAAACGCATAAGTTTGTATCGCTCAAAAAATTAAATAGACCATGAAAATTTTAAAAATTTGAATCAAAATGAAAGACAAGAGCATGAGAATCTACCTGGATCAAACAGGGATGGATTCCACTGGACGATGCTCCCGGAATTCGCTTCTAAAGTTCTGAGCTCAAATGCACTATGTTGGGTAAAAAATTCAAATGGTATGAAATTTTTTTAATTTTTCACTATTTATGGAAATTTTTACCCACTTTTTATAGTTTTTTATCGTTTCTGACCATTTTGGGACCGTTTGAACTAATTTGATGTTGTAGGAATCCATTTTGAGTGTGGTTTGACCGTGTTTTTGACCCCTTCATGCCTATTTAAGGTATTATGTCTAAACTGGCATATAGGTTAGGTTTCACATCCATTTGCACTTTGCATGACCTTATGACCATTTCATCTTAACCTTATGTATGAACCCATTCGATCTTGTCACAGAACCTTCTTGCTGCTTTTAGAAGTGACACGATGTGAATGGTAGAGCTTTCCCATGCATGGGTACCCTATTTATATCCTGTTTTGCGTTTGGTACCCATGCCAACAATTCTCCTTTAGGGTATGGGAGTCCTTTGTATAGTACCGCCATGACTTTGAGCAAGAGCTTCATACTCCTCTTGAAATTTATGGTGGCCATTTCCCCAGGACTCCCTTGTATATGTCAAGTTTTAATTGCATTATCATGAGTTTGGCTTGCCTTATTGATCCTTATGTCAGCTTTCCTAACTTTGATTATCAGCCATATAGCTTGAGCTTGTCTCATGTCCAGCCAAGCAGAGCCTTTTTTATACATATTTTGCAGCTTGATTCCCCATTTTTCACCGGGAGAGGACTTTCCCCGAGTGTCATTATCCTACACATGTTTCCTTTCATTTAGCATAGGTATGTTCTGCTACTTGGAACTAGTTTGTTTTCCCCTTGACACTCATCTCCTCCTAGATTTGTAACTATAAAGCACTTGTATTCTTTTTCAAGCTTTTCAAAATATCTGAAAAATCCCCAAAAAAAATTAAAAAAAACCAAAAATCTGGACAGGAAAAGATGTTATCTTTGGTAGCAGTCGAGTCGTGTCGCCTTTGAACAGAGCACTGTATATCACATCCATTGGTTGGGTTAATAGTTCGACTTTAGGAGCTATACTCATTTCTCTGAGTTTATCTCTACCGATTGGTTAAGCTTCCGGTCCCTATGGAGCCTCTGTTGATGCCTCCTATGTTGCATAGATGTCCCAGTTTTGTATATCGAATCTATGCTACCTGCATTCAGTCACCATTCACCTTTATGCTCTTATTCAAAGGAAGTTGAATCCTAAGTCGACCATTCCTCGGTTGTCTTGACTTTGCATGTCAGCCATTCCCGGTAGTATTACTGGTTCATGCACATCTTGTTCGAGTCCTTCCACATTATACAACATTGTTGAGTACCACATGTTGGTTGATGGGGGATGCCTTAATTTCCTCCTTCCAGTGGATTCCATCCCATCGACTTCAGATCATTTATTCTAGGATAGGATTCTAGAGTCATTTAAGTGCATTGAGACTGACAGTCATCAGTGGTAGGTTCTCTCGCCATCGATAGTTTTGGGAATACACCAATGTCTCCTGATCGATGGATTCTTTCAAGTGTTCGATCTCAACACATCTATTCACACTTGTTATGTTGCACTCTAGTATCTTGATTCCCATTTTTATTATCAGTGGGTGATCTTGTGTCTATTAATGGTAGACATCAATGGCCGGTAATCAGATGATGGGATACTATGTTTGACCTCGACACCTCTATTCACATAGTAGGACATGTACTCATAGCGGTTTGTGTAGAATACTTTCCAGATTGATGGGATTCCATATATGCTACCTAGGATTCCATATATGCTACCTCCTTGATCATGCTAGTGTTCATAGATTTCAGCTCTCGTGACTTGATTCTAGTGTATGTCAGATATCTTTAGCCATTATGGATATCTTGATCCATCGTATGTCTTCATCTTATATGGAGATCTTGATCCTTTGTATATATTCATCATGGAGATTTTGATCTATTATATATTATACGTGACGATGACCACACATGTCACATTTTGTATATCATGCCTATTCATGGCCATTGTACTCTTATGTATCCAGGACTGCTATATGTATTTACAGTCATATGTAGAGATTGATTATTGTACTATACTGATGGATGGTTGGTTCTTCCACCTAGTTCTTCATCACTCCACTTCTAGGATGGATTTATAATGTATTTTGGCCATCATGTTACCCCTCTGACCTCACACATTAGGGGGCATCTGTTACAGTTGATTTTTCCACACATGGTAGATCACACATTTATGGCCTTCCCTGTCCCTCTGTAGACTCTTTCAATCCCATGGACCAATATTGTACCTTTGATGTTTCCAATATCATCCCTAAAAACACCTATTATTTGTTGTACGCGAATTTTAATCCCTTTCTCACGTATATAGGCGGATATTGACCTTAAACCTGCGTACATTGAGATGTGTGCAAAAAGACAAATATTTTTCAAGTTTTCCTTGATGTGTGTCTGATTTACTTGTCTCTTGGTATTCCATATGCCTCGAGATCACTTGGATTTGACCCTCCATTACCCCTTTGGAGTATTATATAAGGAACCCCTTGGATACATTGAAGAGGAGGATCTGAAGAGCAAGAAAACTATAGTCCATTGTTGTTGTGTCTTGCTTGTACTTGATTCTACATCCCTTTGTCCCTTGGATAACTTTGTCTTCTTCCCAATATTTCCTTTGTTTGTGAGATTGCTATCGATAGATGGAGGATTGAGGTGGTGGAGGCCCAGGTGGAGGATTCAGTTTCTCCAGTTCGCAGACGTGCCAACAGAGGTTGTCACTTGTCTAATCTCTGATTTTATTAATAGAAATATCTTTTCTTGTCAAATGATGTGCATTTAAATGAATATTGAATCCATGGATGTGTTTAATTACTTATGGATTATTGATTATATATGCTAGAGTAGGCCTAACACTATATTATATAGCATGCTTTTTGTTAACACTAAATTTATTTTTGTCTGAATTGCTCCTATTGCCTTCAAAATTTTAAGTTCTCATGGGTGATTGAGTTGGTTTCCAAAGTTTTCTCATTAAAATATGTCCAAGTTGGCAAAGAAGAGAAGGTAAAGAAGTTTAGGGAAAAGGACAAATGAGTTTTCCACAAATGGGGCAAAATTTTTTATTAATTTTTGAATGAAACCTAAAAAATGGGTTTTATAAAGATTTTATCTTATTTATATTCAAAAATTAATAGTTTTGAATATTCTAAAGTCAAAGAGTGGGCTTTATTCACCAAACCAAGATTAAATAAAGGTTTACATGCTAAATATGATTTATTACCTTTTTTAAGGTATAATCAAAACATTAGCAAATAAAATATGATCGGACGGCTAATGTAAAAGGTGAATTATATTGACGGGTAATATTATTTCCGGGGATTAAAGTTGCTCGTTAATTAAAACAAAAAGGCTCGGTGGAATTGTATACGGGTAAGCTCATCCAACGGTTAAAAAATAAAGTGAAAAGTAAATCAATGGTTATTACAAATTTCGGAGCCCAAAGTTGCCCGTTAATTAAAAAGAAAGGAGCCCAGCGGAGTTAGGTAGATGTCACCCAATCTGACGGCTGACAAATCAAGGTCAATCACATCAACGGCTGAAGATGATTCCGGAGCCCAGACTTGCGCGATAGATAATTCCAAGGTGCCCAGCGGAATTTGGTACGTGGCATGTGATCTGACGGTGGAAAATTAAAGATATATTACATCGATGGCTGTGGATAATTCCGGAGCTGAAAGCTGCATGAGGGTTAATTTTGAAAGGAGGCTGCGGAATGGGGTCCTTTATAAATAAAATTGAATTGGTTTTTTCTACTTGGTTTTTTTTTTAAATAATTCCATTTGTATGCCGCGCGCCTTTATAAAATACAAGTCTCCTGGTTTTATTGTCTTCCATTGCTTCCGAGCGAGAGATTCAAGTTTTGTAAGTTCAGGGCTTTCTTTCCAAAGGTTTTAAAGTGTTGATCAATCGCTACCGCGAAAGGAACTTCTTCTAAACAATTTTTCTAAGTTCAGGGTTTGATCAAGGCGAGACCTATTGGCTGTCAATTGCATTTAAATTGGAGGGCGTACAGGTTGAACATTCTTTTATGTCTGTAGCTGTTTGTTCATACTTGGGACTGATTGGGCTGCTTGGAGAGCACTGTCCTACATTGCGAAGGGAAGCCACCATTCAACAATGCAGAAGAAAATCAGCCCAGAAGAGAAGAGTTGCAGAAATATTTACAGTGAGAGCATTCATGAAGTTAAACAGTTCAAGGTTTAGAAGCAACTTAGCATGTTTTTCTGAAAATGACTGTTTTAGTGATTTTATTCAAGGAATTGTTTCCAGAAAACAAAGAAGAAATTTCAAAAAATGAAAGAGGTTTTTCATCATAACATATTTATCTACAATAACCTCTCTCAGTTTTTACCCAAGTGATACAGATTGAGAGCAGCAAAGTCATATTCAGAGGGGAAATATTCAAATTTCGAAATGACTGTTCTAGTCATCCAACAAAAATAATTGTTTAGCTCAAATGAAGATTTATTTTGTGAAAATCAGAGAGTCGTTTCTTCACAACGTACCTATCTACAATACCCTCTTTCAGTTTTCACATGGGTGCTATGGTTTAGCAGAAACAAAATCAGTTGTACAGGCTAGTTTTCATGTTTTCCAAAGGACTATTTCAGCCATCAACTTCAAAGAATTGTTTTGGACAAATGGAATTTAATTTGACAAAAATGAAAGAGGTTTTTATTCCTAATAGGACTATAATCAAAAAACTCCTTCAGGTTTTACACAGTAATCACAGGTTGGGATAATTTTAAATATATTTACAGGTTATTTTTCCAGAAATATACAATTTTATTATATGAGTCATCAGCTTCAAAGGAATATTCTGAAGATATTGAGATTATTCTAGAGAAATGAAAACATGAGTTTTGTTGGGCACGTGTCCAATTATAAAAACCTCTCCCAAATTTCACACAACTGTCACCATTGGAGATATGCAGAAGAAACTTTGTTGTAACTGTTTTCAGTTAGGTTTTCGAATTATAAGTTAGGTAAAGACTTTTCTTATAAAAAGAGAAATGTAATTGATAGTTAGGGGAGGATTTTCTAGAGCGGGGAGGCTCTACATTGTAATAGATTCATGTTTTCAGGAAATGAATAAAATTTGCAGAGGAGGAATGTAAAATCTTTTTCATGTCGGATATTCTTGTGCCATCTTTTCTTCAGTAAGTAATTTCTTTATGTGATTGTTTATCCTGTTTCCCACTTCATTTTGTATTTGCTTTCATGCTTGAGCATTAGTTTTTATGGGCTGGAATTCATCCTGCATGCTCTAGGTCCATTGTTCAAGCATTTTAAAAATATTTTCTTCTAAAGTCTTGCAGAATTCACCCTAGAGGTGCTCTGTTTGATGGAATGTCTCCCTTTCTCTTCTAATCAACCTGCTAATACCTCAAGACTGAGGAAATGGTGCCTACCTTGCCTCTGATCATAAACCTTCAAAACCTTACCTCTTGCAACCTATTTCAGATCTGATTGTTGACTCCATTTCCCAATGGTCTCCTCCATGACTATCCTACCAGGTTCTTAAAAACAAACTTGTCCTATTTGTCCCATCAGAAATCTGACCTTCTGAGTGTATTTGATTTAATATCTTGAGTATAAAACCTTTGTAAATAGTGAGAGATCTCCCTCTGATTGTATTATGTCAGAAATACATTCTAAAGTGGTTTTTGTTGTTACCTCGGGATCTACCTTTTCACAACCTGGGTACATTCTGAGTGCTAACAAACTGGCGCTATTGCCGGGGAATGAAGGCTCAAATATTCCCTGGGTATAAACGACATACTTTCAGATTTGATTATTGATGGTGAACAACAGTCAGATATCAGCAAGGTTATGCATCTTTCACCTGGCGACTCCATCTTTGAAGGATCTAGTTTTCAGAATTCCTATGGCGACTCCACTATCAAAAGATTGCAAAGTCTGAAGAAGTTGATTCAGTTTATTCATTTATCGATATGAGTTCTTTGTTTGCAAGGTATGCTCCTATGAATCGTGCTCACATTCCTAGTTTTCCAAATTGAATACCTAAAGTGGATTGGCAAACAGGTCTTCCAAGGTTTAAAGATCAAAAGAATGATGATGATGCCCTTCATTTGGTTAGATTTCATGTGCATATACATAAGTTGGGAGTTAAATTGCATGAGGATTCTTTAATGAAAATGTTCATGGCTAATTTAGAAGGAGATGCAAGGTCATGGTATGAAGGGTTACCATCAGAAAGTTTATCTTCCCTTACTGATTTTCATACAGTATTTCATGAACATTACCAAAACCAATACCCCTCCTTGTTGCCGGTTCAAGATTGTTGTATGCATGCTAAAGGTTTCATTGAAGATTTGGAAAAATTGTATAGTGATGAGGAGTTAGTGGATGAAGAGCTTTTAGAAATTTTATATGAGAATCCATTTCAGAAAAAAGAAACACAAATTAGTTGTCTTCACATTCAAGAAAAATATCAGCAGTTAATAATTTCTTCCTCTACTGAAAAAGACATCAACCAAAACTCTGATTCAAGAAGCTACATTTCTTTTGCTGAAGTAGATGATAATTTGCAGCAGTCTTGTCATTCTTTGTGTGACCAAGAGGGAAGTTGGGATGGTCAATCAAACCCTTCTTCATATTATTCGACTTCTGAAGTTTTGTTTCAAGATGAGGTTGCTTATTCCCAATCAGAAAATTCCTTTTTGCAGCAGCAATTTCCTCTAAATTCTAATGCTTCTATGGGTGATTACATAAAGAATTCTGATTCTACAAATTTTCACTCTTACAGTCCCTCCACATTTATTTTCTGAAAATACAATTAAAGAGGAATCAGCCTTTGGATTAGAATTGGAAAAAAGATATGAGCATGAAGATGATCAACCTATTGATGTGAAAGAAGACGGTTATACTCTTGATGGTTTTTCTGATGATTGTGGTCAGCTTGTTGAAAATTATGTTAGTGATGGTTTTAAAGAAAATTTCAGCCTACTTATATATAATGAAAATGAAAAGCAATCATGCCATCAATCTCAGTATGTGAAAGAACCAACAATGTGCAATAAACAAAGGGATCACAAAGAAGGAGATGAGGACTCTCAATGGGATGTTTCTTTAAATCTTTCCAATTCAGAAACATTTTGTCAAGAAGACATCTTTCTGCTTAATCTTGTTGAAGAACAAAATGATATTCCTCTTGAAGTGCTTGGGAATAATGGAGTTGTAAATGTAGAAATATCAAATGAAGTTGCTGATATATCATTGAAAGAAAATCATGAGAATTCCTTTCAAAGCTATTCTAAAGATCTATTTGACAGTATGCAAGAGGAGTTACTTTTTGGACATCCTTGTCATGACAAACAAGTGATTGAGTATTTTGAAATTTGTCATGTTTTTTATGATCCAGTAGCAGAGTACATGGATAAATATTTCAGATGGAGTAGTTGGTTATATGTTTGCAGCAAAGGACAAATTTTTCATCATAACCTATTGCTATTTTGTTCTTATGTTCTAATTTTGATCAAGCATGAGGAAGAAATGGAATTATTGGATAAATTGCTTGATTGGCTTCATTGGAAGTCATATTTTGCTTGATTGGGCATTTGTGCTTGGTTAAGTAGGATAGGTAGGCGTGAATAATCTCGACATGGCGAGCATTTCTTTCAGCAGTTTTCAGTTTGGTTTTAGTTTCAAGTGCAAGTCAGTTACAGGTTATAGGTTGACAGAGTGGGATTTGGTTGCAAAATGGTTTCAGTTGATGGTTCAGTTCAAAACAGGTTGAGGATTTCAGAGAAAGTTTAAGAGAAACCCAATGGATTTGACACCTGGTCTACAGGTTCTTTTCTACCTCACAGGGAGGATAGCATCCCTAGTTGGAGCCAGTTGTTAACACTAAATTTATTTTTGTCTGAATTGCTCCTATTGCCTTCAAAATTTTAAGTTCTCATGGGTGATTGAGTTGGTTTCCAAAGTTTTCTCATTAAAATATGTCCAAGTTGGCAAAGAAGAGAAGGTAAAGAAGTTTACGGAAAAGGACAAATGAGTTTTCCACAAATGGGGCAAAATTTTTTATTAATTTTTGAATGAAACCTAAAAAATGGGTTTTATAAAGATTTTATCTTATTTATATTCAAAAATAAATAGTTTTGAATATTCTAAAGTCAAAGAGCGGGATTTATTCACCAAACCAAGATTAAATAAAGGTTTACGTGCTAAATATGATTTATTACCTTTCTTAAGGTATAATCAAAACATTAGCAAATAAAATATGATCGGACGGCTAATGTAAAAGGTGAATTATATTAACAGGTAATATTATTTCCAGGGATTAAAGTTGCACGTTAAATAAAACAAAAAGGCTCGACGGAATTGTATACGGGTAAGCTCATCCAACGGTTAAAAAATAAAGTGAAAAGTAAATCAATGGTTATTACAAATTCTGGAGCCCAAAGTTGCCCGTTAATTAAAAAGAAAGGAGCCCAGCGGAATTAGGTAGATGCCACCCAATCTGACGGCTGACAAATCAAGGTCAATCACATCAACGGCTAAAGAGGATTCCAGAGCCCAGACTTGAGCGATAGATAATTCCAAGGTGCCCAGCGGAATTTGGTACGTGGCATGTGATCCGATGGTGGAAAATTAAAGATATATTACATCGATGGCTGTGGATAATTCCGGAGCTGAAAGATGCACGAGGGTTAATTTTGAAAGGAGGCTCCTGAATGGGGTCCTTTATAAATAAAATTGACTTGGTTTTTTCTACTTGTTTTTTTTTTAAAATAATTCCATTTGTATGCCGCGCGCCTTTATAAAATACAAGTCCCCTCGTTTTATTGTCTTCCATTGCTTCCGAGCGAGAGATTCAGGTTTTGTAAGTTCAGGGATTTCTTTCCAAAGGTTTTAAAGTGCTGATCTATCGCTGCCGTGAAAGGAACTTCTTCTAAACAAGTTTTCTAAGTTCAGGGTTTGATCAAGGCGAGACCTATTGGCTGTCAATTGCATTTAAAGTGGAGGGCGTACAGATTGAACATTCTTTTATGTCTGTCGCTGTTTGTTCATACTTGGGACTGATTGGGTTGCTTGGAGAGCACTGTCCTACATCACGAAGGGAAGCCACCATTCAACAATGTAGAAGCAAATCAGCCCAGAAGAGTTGCAGAAATATTTACAGTGAGAGCATTCATGAAGTTAAACTGTTCAAGGTTTAGAAGCAACTTAGCATGTTTTTCTGAAAATGACTGTTTTAGTCATTTTATTCAATGAATTGTTTCCAGCAAACAAAGAAGAAATTGCAAAAATGGAAAGTGGTTTTTCATAATAACATCTTTATATACAATAACCTCTCTCAGTTTTTACCCAAGTGATACCTATTGAGAGCAGAAAAGTCATCTTCAAAGGGGAAATATTCAGATTTCGAAATGACTGTTCTAGTCATCCAACAAAAATAATTGTTTAGCTCAACTGAAGATGTATTTTGCGAAACTGGGAGAGGCGTTTTTTCACAACGTACCTATAGACAATAACCTCTTTCAGTTTTCACACAGGTGCTATGGTTTAGCAAAAACAAAATCAGTTGTACAGGCCAATTTTCATGTTTTCCAAAGGACTATTTCAGCCATCAACTTCAAATAATTGTTTTGGACAAATGGAATTTAATTTGACAAAAATGAAAGATATTTTTATTCCTAACAGGACTATAATAAAAAAACTCCTTCAGTTTTTACACAGTAATCACAGGTTGGGATAATTTTAAATATATTTACAGGTTATTTTTCCAGAAATATACAATTTTATTATATGATTCATCAGCTTTAAAGGAATATTCTGAAGATATTGAGATTATTCTAGAGAAATGAAGACGTGGGTTTTGTTGGGAATGTGTCCAATTATAAAAACCTCTCCCAGATTTCACACAGCTGTCACCATTGGAGATATGCAGGAGAAACTTTGTTGTAACTTTTTTCAGTTAGGTTTTCGAATTCTAAGTTAGGTAAAGACTTTTCTTATAAAAAGGGAAATGTAATTGATAGTTAGGGGAGGATTTTCTAGGGAGGGGAGGCTCTACATTGTAATAGCTTCACGTTTTCAGGAAATGAATAAAATTTGCAGAGGAGGAATGTAAAATATTTTTCATGTCAGAGATTCTTGTGCCATCTTTTCTTCAGTAAGTAATTTCTTTATGTGATTGTTTATCCTGTTTCCCACTCCATTTTGTATTTGCTTTCATGCTTGAGCATTATTTTTTATGGGCTGAAATTCATCCTGCATGCTCTAGGTCCATTGTTCAAGCATTTTAAAAATATTTTCTTCTAAAGTCTTGCAGAATTCACCCTAGAGGTGCTCTGTTTGATGGAATGTCTCCCTTTGTCTACTAATCAACCTGCTAATACCTCAAGACTGAGGAAATGGTGCCTACCTTGCCTCTGATCATAAACCTTCAAAACCTTACCTCTTGCAACCTATTTTAGATCTAATTGTTGACTCCATTGCCCAATGGTCTCCTCCATGACTGTCCTACTAGGTTTTTAAAAACAAACTTGTCCTATTTGTCCCATCAGAAATCTGACCTTCTGAGTGTATTTGATTGAATATCTTGAGTATAAAACCTTTGTAAATAGTGAGAGATCCCTCTCTGATTGTATTATGTCAGAAATACATTCTAAAGTGGTTTTTGTTGTTACCTCGGGATCTACCTTTTCACAACCTAGGTACATTCTGAGTGCTAACACTTTCCTTGTTTACTATTGTTGAAAGTAAATTGCTAAAGCAAGCGAGATTGGAAAAATCTCAATGGGGATCTAATTCAATCATCTGGAATAAGGTATGATTCAAAATCCTTTAGTGTTAGATGTTTTATTTCTCTTTCATATTGGGAAGGATTTGATTTCCACGGTTTCTGTGTCTGTTGTGGTACACCCCAAGCCATAGGAAGTTTCTCTCTGTAACAAATATATCAGCAATGTTAACAACTTTATGAGTTGTTTTAAAAGGTATAAAGTGTGTTTCCTTAGTTTGTCCAAAACTACCATTATTGAATCATTTTTATTTTTATTTTTAGGCAAACTAGTTATAAAATCAAGACAGATGACTTCCCATTTTCAATTTGGATTTGGTAATAGTTGTAAAAAACCTGCTAGGTGTTGATGTTCGGCTTTAACTTGCCGACATTCTATACACATAGCTATAAATTCAGCAACTTCATTTTTCATATTAGGCCAAACATACTCTTTTCTCAACATTGTTATCATCTTTTGATACCCTGGATGTCCGGAATAAGGACCTTTGTGTACATCATTCAAAATCAACAGTTTAACTTCCTGTATGTTAGGCACATAAATTCTATTTTTATACAGCATTAATTCTTTTTCATTTAAAATGTATTTTGTATTTAAATTTTCATATACATTCTAAGTTATTTTTTCTCTTAAAATTTGATATTATGTGTCTATTTTTATTCCTTCTTCCAATTTATCCTCTAATTTGGTTTTATAACTACTAATTGCAGCTACACAACTTGTTATTGCATTTTTCTTAAGGAATCAGCCACTTTATTTTCTTTCCCTTTAATGTGTTTGATTTCAAAATCATATTCGCTAAGGAAAGATAACTATCTAGCTCACCTTGCATTTAGATTTTGTTAATCAAATAGATATTTTAAGCTTATGTTATCAGACAATAACAAAAACCTTTTACCTATTAGATGATGGCACCACATTTTTAAAACATGGATTATGGAAGCCAGCTCTAAGTCATAATTTTCATAATTCTTTTCGCGTGTTTTTAACTTCCTCGATTCATAATAAATTACGTAACCTTCTATTTCTAGTACTTCACCCAAACCTTCGTTGCATGTATCAGTGCATATAACAAAATATTTGTCTGGATCTGTTATTTTTTGAATGGGCACAATGGTTAATAATCCTTTTAATTTATTAAAACTTTCTTCACATTTTTTATCCCAGACAAAACTCTTGCCCTTTTTCTGTAATGATATTATAGGATTTGCAATTTTTGAAAATATTTCTATAATTTTTCTGTAATAACATGTTATTCCCATAAAGGATCGTACGTCAGCTACGTCCTTGGGAACAATTAAATCAATTATTGCTTTTATCTTATTTGGGTCTACCAATATTCCTTCTTCGGATATTATGTGCCCTAGATATTGTATTTTATATTTATAAAATTCACATTTACTGAACTTATCATATAGTTGATGTTCACTTAAAACTTGTAGTATTATCTATAAGTGTTCATCATGTTCTTCTTTTGTTTTAGAAAAAACTAACATGTCATCTATAAAGACGACTACAAATTTATCTAAGTATATATTTACTTAGGAAACTGTTCATTAAGCACATAAAGGTTGTTGGAGCGTTTGTTATCCCAAAGGGCATAACCACAAACTCATAGTGCTTGTATCTAGTTCTGAAAGCAATCTTAAAGATATCTTGGTCTTTAATTCTAACTTGATGATATCCAGATCTCAAGTCTATTTTTGAAAATATTGTTGTTCTGCGTATCTGATCAAACAGATCATCGATGAGGGGCAAAGGATACCTATTTTAAATTGTCATTTTATTCAGTTGACGGTAGTCTATACATAGACGTAATGTACCGTCTTTCTTCTTAACGAAAATGATAGGTGCTCCCCAAGGGGATACACTTGGTCTTACATAATTTTTTACTATTAATTCTTGCAACTATAATTTTAATTCATTCAGCTCTAAAATATTCATTTGATAAGGAGCCTTCAAATTAGGTACAACTCCTAGTACTAATTCAATTGTAAAATCCAGATCTCTCTTTGGAGGTAATCCTAGAATTTCTTCCGGGAAGACATCTGAGAAATCTTGTAGAATGAGAATATCATTGAATATTGGCTTATCTTCTTTACCGATTTGTTCATTATTGATTATGTGTATAAAAAATACTTTATATCATTTTCTTACATCTTTTTTCATCTGTAAGGTTGAGATTTGTCTAACATAAGTTTTCCTAGGTATTCCTATGACTGTAATCCTTTCTCCTTTATCATTTAAACAAGTGAAAGTTTTCTAAAAGCAATTTAAAATTACTTGATGTCTTTCTAGCCAATCCATACCTATTAGGACATCATAAGATCCTAATGGTAACACATTTAACTTGACTTGAGTTTTAAACTTACTCATAAGCAAATCACAGTTTTCAACATAATTAACCACTTTTTTTTTTGTTCTGGTAGCTAATTGGACCAGCCAAGATTTTTCAAACATTTTCAAAGATAAATTGCATTTTTTCACTATGCTAGGTGACACATAACTTAAACTAGAATCTGGATCAATCAGAATGAAAACATACTAGTTTTATATCATACCTTGCACTCCCACCATGGAAGTATGATGATCCGCCTTTCAGTTCTCCGAGGCTGCATTTATTCTACATTCATTTTCCACATCTACAACTGTTTTCTCTTCCTGAATGGTATGCACATTGCTCAAGTTCTCTTTTTTGTTTGGACAATACTTGGCATAATGTGGTCCTTGACATTCCCAACACTTGACAAGTTCCATATGTTCATTACTTTTAAAAAATTTGTTAGGCATATCCCTGCCTTTTGGTGCTATAGTATTTTGCTATGTTTTATTTTTAAAATTTTCTCCTTGATAGTTTTTCTTGGAGAAATTCCAAGAATTGTTCCCAAATTTTTTATTAGACTTAAACCCCTTTCTCTTCTGGTCAAAGTGACTTGTTCTCTTACTCTTCTAGTTTGGTAAAATTTCTCTCTTTTTACTCTGTTCATAACAGAAATCAACCTTTCTCATTGCCCCTTCAAGGGTTTTTGGGTTATCAAACTCAATTATGTCCTTGAAGCTAGTGGGAAGACAACTTAAAAATATTTGTATTTTGGGGTTTTCATCAATATAAGGTACATATCTTAACAGACTTACAAATTTACTTCTTAACTCTTTCATTGTGATTGAACCCAATTTTATTTCATAGAATTCCTTAGTTGTTTCCTCGTAATATTGTTTAGACAAAAAATTCCTTTTAAATACTTTTTAAAGACTCTCCAAGTTAGGTACTTCTCCTTAAGGTTTTGACTCTTTTTTTGTCTTGCCACTAGATGTCAACTTTTTTAGTTAAGTTGTAGATAGCCATTCGGGATTTCAGTCTATCAGAGTAGTTATAAATTTGGAAATATTTTTCCATTCCTGACAACCAAGCCTCAGCTTCTTCACCTTTTTCTACTTCTTTGTTAAACATGGGAGGCTTTATCTTTTTAAATTCCCCATAAATTTCTTCATAAGGTTTATACTTCCTTTTTCTAGGTTTATGGTATCTTTCACTACTTTCACCTGTGTATTTATACCTTCCCCTATGCGACCTTGCATTAAATTCTGAAGAAGATTCACTATCAGAATATTTTACTTTCTTTTCCTTATGTTTGTAGGACATTGTTTCAGAATCAATTTCATAAACATTTCTTTTATCTTTTCCTCTGTTATGTATTTTGTCTAATAAAATATGATTCAGTTCCATAATTATTTTATTATCTATTTTTACATTTTGTAGTTCATCTTTTAACTCTTTAACCACTTGTAGTAACTTAGAAGGTGGATTATTTAGTTATACATAAATGTTGTCTAGAATGTTGTGCTGAGATCCATTTTTAATAGATGCTTCAACACCTTCAATTTTTCTACAATTTTTTTTATTATATTTTTGTACATAAATAAATGTGAAACATGATCAATATATTTGTTTTCTTGTTTGTATGAGAGTGATCCAATCAAGCCTATTGTTTGGAAACTCAATCTGATACCACATGTAACATCCCTAAATTTCATAAATAATTTTTTTTTATTTACTATATGTAACTTTATAAATTCCTAGGTTGATAAATTTATGAGTTGTTATACTTCACGCTTTTATTGTTGTGATAACAATAACCAAATACTTTAGTTGACTCTACAAAACTCATATGGCTATGTTTAGTGTTTCTGTCAACATGTCTCTTTTTACGACATTATGTCGATACATCGTCATGTGTCTAGTTGATATTATCTTGTTGCCAATGCTACTTTTAAAACTCTGATGGTTGCAAAATTGTAAAAAAATGAATTCATTTTCCAGTTTCTTTGGTCCTACCTATGATCTAGGAAAGGAAAATGCCTCACGTCTTACTTAACCTTTAAGGCTGAAGCATGAACTTTCGTTGTTCTTTGGGCGAGTGAAAAAGATCAAAGATTTTAAGTTTCCTAACTAAGGTGGCAAGGTCTTAGACTAGGATACTCCAACATCCTAATCAAAGAGGGAAATAACGAACACATTCTATGATATACCATAATTCAAAAGCACCTAAACTCCCATACCATACGTTATGCTATGTTTCAAAATCAAAAAAATATTGCAATGCACTATACAAAAGTTCATAAGGCTCTCAAATGCAATGTAAGCTAACTATATGTTTTTGAAATGACAGTTGGAAAATGTGTAAAAGTTGTAAATTGAATACTCCCACACGTAGACCATGTGGAGGCCTTTAATTCCCCAGCTGGCGGTAAAAAATCATAAGGAAAAACCCTAGGGGTTTAATGTTTTATTTTTGAAAAAAGTGGGGCTTGTCCGTGAAGCCTTGTTTCTTTTGTTTTTTTCTCTATGGAGCTCTGCTGGTTTTTTTGTTTGTTTGTTCTTCTATGTAGTTTGAATGTGTTTCCAGAGGTGGAGGACTCGAGTTTCTTTGTCTTCTATGCTCTTTCTCCTTACCTGTACATTCATGAAACTTTGTTGGTGGTGTTGGTTATGTTTGTGGGAAAGAGAACTCACATAAACATGTAAATTCTTCTCCTAAAAACCGTGATGAACAAATTTCTTAAGTCATAGATCGATTTTATATGATACATTGTTTTACCTCTGAGTTTTCATGTGCATGAGGATTTCAGAACCATGATTTGCAGATACAAGTTCCAGTTGTATGTTGCGTTAATAGGGCTTACAGTTGGGTAAGAACTGTTCCTGGCCCTTCGTGGCTCTATGGTCAAAACTTACCATGGCTTGTTCTACATTTTCTAAGGTACCTTCCCTCATTTTAATTGCATGAAGGTGATAATGTTGTCTTTGGTAGCCGTGAGGCTATTGTATTTGAACTGAAAGGGATAACCCTTCCTTTGTGGAGTCATATAGACTATGCCACAATTGTTTATTAGAAGGGTTAATTTTTGGTTTCTACGATGTATTTTTAACAGTTGCGACTTCTGGCATTTTTTCAGAATTGTAAGGATTGTTTAAAATTTATATGGAACCCGTGAGGGCTTGCGGTTTATAATGTACCACTTCGTGTTGAGTTCTAGCAATACTGTCACTTGTTTTGGATTTGAAACCTTGACAGTGGTTACTCTGCACATTTTGTAGTAGCTACAAAAAATGGAGACAGTATTCTATTTTGATTTCTTCTTGTTAAGAGTGAAACCCTGTCATATATGAATTTACAGTTTGGTTCTTTATTAATTTACAAATTATGTGTCTATGAGGCCTTATATTGTTTGTTATTTGTTTTTAGAAAGGGTCGTAAGCCACTGTCAATGGTAATTACTGTTACTTAGTTCGAGCAATGGTTTTTATAGTTTGAAGAGACCCGTGAGTGTGTTATATTTGCAATCTTGAATCCTATCTTGATTTTATAGTTTTGTTGTTTGCAATTAAACAAATACCATGTAGTCGTGAAGCCTTTTTCCTAACATATTTGGTTTTTAACAAGGGTTGTAGATCCTCTATTAAAAGATATTGTTGTTTGTTTTAATTTAGAAAAGGTTTAGTTTGAGAAGAAAGACTAGGTCATCCATGAGCCTGTATCTATCTTTCATTTTATTTGATGGAAACTGTAAGGCCATTCTCTGTTTACAAGTCATGAAACCATTCTATGGTTGACTAGACCGTTTAAAAAGGATTATACTATTTGTTAAAGTTAAGAATAAAAAGAATAACCCTTAATGGAAGTTAATATTTTTCCTTTGCGTGTTTTAAGTTTTGATGATAATATCAAAATGGATTTCAACCAGTAACCTATGTTATATCCTGTCAATAATCTCGATTTGATATTAAATTTCAAATTTAGTCATTCAAGCATTATACGGTACCTCTGTTTTAAAAGAAAAAAACATTAACTATACTTAATATTTGAACCTGGTTTAATTTCTGTTTAAATATTTGAGACTTAATTACCCTAATTGTAATTAGGGTTTTGGTTATGAGTCCAAACTCCATTAGAATGAAGAAGAAACATATATATAAAAATACTAATGTACACGGATTTAGGCATAAACCTCGTGGTTTTAATTAAGGGTTTTATTTTATTTTGTTGTTTCAATGTTTATTTTGATAAGATTTATGATATATAAATATATATACATTAGGTGTATAGATTCAAACAGTATATTGATTAGTGAAAGCATTGTTTATTAACTAGAGAATATACATATATAGTTTTGTGAAAACTCGCTAAAATGTTTAACCTTGTTATGATTAGTCAGCCTATCATAGTTTTCTAAAGAGTTTTTCTAGTCTTTACTGAATAATTGTGTTGTTTTTCTTTAAGATTTAGACTAAAAACCTTTACCATGAATATTAACAACAAAGTCGATTTGAGATAGATAAAGTAGAGATACTATAGTGAATATACAAAAGAAAGGGAAAACATACACTAAAAGGTGTGCTTAACAGAATAACCAAAACAATAAATTCAAACCCTAAATTTGAATAAACAGAATTATAGTTTCCTTTTCTTAGAACAATTTTCGAACAGTTTTCAGATATAGAGATCATAACATATCCAATCATCATACTTTCAGCTACTGAGCATACTTCCAAATAAAAATACACACTTAGATTTAAATAAGAATTAGAACCTGGATAATATGTAGAAGGGGACAAACACCTAAAGGGGACTGTTCCACCCTACCTTCTCCAGAAGCATCCAATATCACTTTCTTAGGACCTTCGAGTCTGTTCACTAAACCACTAGGACGAAGATCAATAGATAAAATCCCACACAACAACTTGCTACAACTTAGCACTCAGTAGCAAACTTAACTTGACAATTTCACTTTAGTTATCCCCTCATCAAATTCCTTGTGTGCCTGACTTTTCAATTTGCAACAATCACAAGCTACATTCACTTGGAAAATAGAATGTAGTGGTGAGCCTCTTACTTGAAATTTGATGGTATTTATAATATTGCCTAAGTCTTTGGGTCAATTTTCGAATGAAATGAGCCACTAGCTCAGTTCCCCCTCTCAGCGAACATGACCACAATTTCAGGGATTATGCTTCCTGCAACAGCTAAAAAGTGAAATGCTAGTGTCATCACTTATCAATCATCTTTCTACAACTTCTCATTCCTCCTAGTGTGTCAATGAACACTCATTCAACAATCTCCCTTGGATAGGTGTCTCTTCTTTTTAATTATTAAAATAAATAGTTCTTCAATTACAGTCATCCTTGACCAACTTGGTCATAAAAATTTACAATAAATTTAACATAATGTTTTCTGAAATAAATTATAAATATTTATTTTTCAATTCTAAATGTGTTACACTAAAGTTTGTTCATTTGAATATAAGTAAAACTTAAATTTACGCATTTGAATAGGAGTAAAACTAAAATTTAGGTATGTAGTTATAATTAAATATAATAAATAATATGAAACTTTTTCTTTATAATATTATATTTATTAAGAAAAAAATATTAATATATTACTTATTAAAATTGATTGAAGCCGAGAGGATAACAATCATTTCTTCTAACTAATACAACTATATCTAATTTACATATGTAAGATTTTACTAATCTTTAGGTAACTAGATTTATTTGATGGTAACCAAGTTATACCATATAACTTAAAATATATTTATGAATTCAATCATATATTTATAAATTTTATTGTCCATTGACTGAAGCTTAGGTGGTTGAGAGGAATTATTGATATCCTCCCCACTAGATCAATTTCTTGTAGGTGACAAGATTAAGCCCTTAAATAAATTTATTAAATGTTCTTGTTATTGAGCCCACAATGTTTCGAAATCTTTAACCCCGACATGTTCCCTTGCAGATATTGGTAATGAAAAAACCATAAATGAGTAGTCAGAATGTGGTTGAATAGCATAATTTAACTACCTTTTAATTTCAAGATAAGACCTTCAGAATTGAGGGCTCCATAGGCCCTTAATTATTGAGTTCTTAATTTATTTTCCTACTCAACAAAAATATATCCCTGGCAACCACTATTTCTATGAATATTAATGAATAAATTTCTTGAGGTGACCACTATTATAACAAGAGCCACGAGGTGGCAATGTCCCCGCCATTGTTTATAGTTGTTGTTATAAGAGAAATCAATCTAAAAATGAGAGTTAAGGATAACAAAAAATGTCTTTTTTTTATTTTAAGGTGTATTATCAACAAGAAGAGGTAACACCAGTAAGTTTCATTGAATTTTGCATCAATATTGAATTGGCCAAGCTCTTACAATAAGTAGCACTCTCCTTAAACCTCCTAATCCTAATATATTTTTTGGAATTGCTTCCTCAAAAATTCAAGTATTTTAAAAACCTCATAATGTACCAAAGAACAAGAACTACAACATCTCTAAGATATAAGTTTATTAAAATATAAATAGTTTGGTTCAAAATATGACAACATAATTTATAACATTGAATGTAATGTCCATGTTCTTATTTAGGTCCGCCAAAGTGTTTTTTTTGAAAATCAAGTCATTCTATATATGTCATTTTCCTAAATAGAACAACATTCATCATATGAAGAACAAGGCATATTTTTTCAAACCTAAAAGTTTATTCAAAAAGTTCTTATCAATAATATATACATACCTATTATTATAGTAACTTAACCGAGTACACCAATTTCCTCCTTAAATCGTGAAACCTTTGGGTTACATGAAAAACTTATTTACCATAAATTCTCTATAATTAAACTAAGATACTCAAATCTTAACTTAATAGGTACAATCCATGATATTTTTTAAATTTTGATATTACCTTCTATGGAAAGCTATTGAAAGTGTGTGAAGTAGAAAAATGTGAAATTAAAAGAATCAATTGAAATAAGGATGAACTCGCTGCATATATTTGTTTCCCTTTCTTGGTTTTTACTATGCATCAAGGTCATATTTTTTAAAATTATTGTTCATGGTTTAGGAGGACCTTGCACATGACTCTGCTCAATAAAAATATTGGAGTTAATGCAAAACTTGTATCAAATTCACTAACATTGATGGATTTTTTTCGCTGCCCTCTCATACTGAACTGAGAAAGGCCCTTCCACCCCAACTTGCAAGGGGTTATTTGAATGAGAGATATACCAAGAGCATAAGTAATATTAAGCACTCAAAGAAAAATTAATTGAGATGGATTTAATTTTAGATTCTAAAGAGACGACACTCTTGAATTACCTCAAAGTCCACATTATTACATTAAACCAAAAAAACTGGCATAGCCAGTTGCAAATCATATACACGACACTTACTCATTCTGTGACACTCTTGAATTACCTCAAATTCCACATTATTACATTAAACCAAAAAAAACTAACATAGCCAGTTGCAAATCATATACATGACACTTACTCATTCTGCGACACTCTTCAATTACATCAAAGTCCACATTATTACATTAAACAAAAAAAAACTAACATAGCAAGTTGCAAATCATATACACGACACTTACTCATTCTGTGACACTCTTGAATTACCTCAAATTCCACATTATTACATTAAACCAAAAAAAACTAACATAGCCAGTTGCAAATCATATACATGACACTTACTCATTCTGCGACACTCTTCAATTACATCAAAGTCCACATTATTACATTAAACAAAAAAAAACTAGCATAGCAAGTTGCAAATCATATACACGACACTTACTCATTTTTTCTTTTGCAATAAGATGGATGTACATCTCATTTGAATATTATTGTGTCTATAGATGATAAATACAAGAAGGTACAAGAAGGGAATTCCGTAAGTCCCTAACATTACGGGATCAGGTTTATAATATTAAACGAGTGGTTGTTACAAGAAGGTACAAGAAGGGAATTTCGTAAGTCCCTAACATTACGGGATCATGTTTATAATATTAAACAAGTGGTTGTTTTGACTTAAAAAAACAAACAATGAACATAACAAAACATCGCATATCCACAACAACGATTGAATTGAAGAGACCTAAATAGAAACCTCCCCTCCACATTAGCCACATCATTTACTAAACAAAATGTGGGTTGAAAATTGACTTTGGAAACTCCTAAGTTAGAAAAAAGGTTAAAAACTCATCACCTAAATGTGAATGATGTAATCCATTGGAAAACCTTTGCACAATATGAATAATGTAATCAATTGGAAACCATTTGAATAATAGTATAGATTATATAGAACATATGCATCTTACCCATCATTAACAATCATTTAACTTTGAATTCTATGATAGAGACAAATTGCAGGAAATTACTAGGCATTCCGAGATGGCAAGCTTTCAAAAGTCTTCGAATTTCACATTCAAAAACAAGCTTACAAAATTTTAGAGAGGCTATTCCAGGAAATTACCATGTCACAAACATTCAACACTCTCCAAATTTAACCTTTGAAAATAAACTTAGAAAATTATAAGATTTCAGTAAATTACCATGCCTTCCTTGAGAAGGATGACAAGAATTCAAAATTCTGTAAAACATGGAATACTTAATCCATCTTGCAAGAGCTACAAAAACCCAAACCAAAATGTGTTGAAGATCATCAAGTATGAACGCTATGACAACGAACAGTATTTAGAGGTGAGGATGTTGTTCTAATTTTAAAAACAACATTAACAGACACAATCAAAACACTATTTTCTAGATAACAATGAATATCATTGCTGCTTATAGAATGCCGACAATGGAAACCATGATCTCCTAAAAACCACAAAAACAAAAGCAATAAGATATAAACAAAATTGAAACATCAAGCTTCCCATAAAACAAACTAAATTTAATAACCAAAAATCCAACTCACTTGAAATATCATCTGCAGTATGTTTATGAGGGTCTTCTTGCAGTTCCACGTCTTCCATTACCAACCTATGGGATGAGTCAAACAAACCACTCCAGTAACCCAACAAAGGAGGGAAACCAAGAAATATATTGATAGGACAATTCTTGCAATTCACCCTTCTTCCATCAGCAGAACAACTCTACCCAACAGAGAGTCTGATATCCTCCTATCTCATATAATCATTTTTATACTTATAAAACCAACCTTAAATAAGGAACGAATGAACGATTGAGCTGCTCATGCCTTCGAATGGACATTCCCTGTATAAGACTACCCCCTCCTCTATTTTAAGCAGCACTTCGTTGAGAGTGTTACCATTGGGGCAACCAACTTTTCTATTTAACAACCTCTATTTACTAACGCTGTAAGTTTTGATGTGTCCTACAGATCACCTTGCTTAGTGTACCACGCATTTGCTTACATATACTTGGATACGATCCTGAAGAATTGGTATACAGCTGGAAGTGTGCATAGGCACAGTAGACTGGGAAGAGTTTACGTGCAACTTTAAGGTGACTTTAAGTTTTGAAGACGATGCTCCTTCAGTAGACACAAATCCACAAATTGCTAAGAGAAAGATCTTTTTAACAAAATAACTAGAACCTTGTGGATTGCACCCTGATGGACTGTGGTTCAAGAGGTCTTAGAATGTTATAACTCCAAATTTCTCCATACTCTACAATTGGGTCAGTCCAAATTTGTTCATATTACAGGATCCTGATTCAAATATCGTCTGGTAATATGTAGAGAAAGTAGTCAGGACAATCCATCAATCCTATCAATACAACCAGTGTATGAAAATCCCGTACCTCTATGTATGCAGTGGCTTTGTTATTCTTTGCATTCTATGGCACAATGAAAGGACCCCTCATCATGATATTAATAAAGCTTAGTTTAAAATTGAAATCCATTTTAAATCCCTCGAAAGGGACATCTATAATCCATTGAATTTAGAAAACAAACCGTCATAAACTTTTCATTACATTTGATTTTCATGTTTTGTGAAACTTGTAAGTTCTCAATCGTGTTTCTTGTGGACATTTGTACATTGTGGACATCGTCCATGCTTTTTCACAATTATTGAGTGCCTTTTTGTTCAGTGGAAAAAAAATAGTGTAAAATGTCCTATTTTTTATGATTGATTTTTTTGTGTATCCTAGCCCTTTATTTACATTATGATTTTACCATGTTGCTCTTGTGTTTAGCAACCGATTCAAAACTATACAAAATATTAAAATGCAATAACTAAATTGAAATAAGTTTTTAGAATCCTAAATCAAAACTCAACTCAAGATTGGTCTTTGCCAAATTCTAGAGTAATCCGGAAAAAGTCCATTTAAATTTTTTTAAACACTTTTGTTTTTATTAATTTTGCTTTAAGCATAACAATTGAAATTATAAAAAAATGTTTTTGCTAGCATAACAAAACAAAAGGAGATTTATACAAACTTTATTAAACACTTTTTTTTATTAATATTGTAAAATTAATTTTGCTTTTACACTTGTTAAAAGGTGATTTACACAAACTTTATTAAACACTTTTTTTAATTATTGTAAGATTAATTTTGCTTTTACACTTTGTATTAAAAAAAAAACTTAACGTTTCCTGTAGCCCACACACAATGAGCTAGCTTTGAAGCCGAACAATTCTTTCGGCAAAGTTGATGCGTCCCATCAGCTTTTATGTCATCAAACTTATTGGGATTTGAACCTGTCCCATCTACTTGCTCTTATTACATAATTTCATATAAACAAAGCAGAGAACGCCAGAAGAGAAGTTGTACTTGCTCTTATTATATAATTTCATATAAACAAAGCGGAGAACGCCTGAAGAGAAGCTATAGACAGTACCCTCCTTAGTAAGAAAATAGGCTTTAGCAGAGTTGTAGATTTGTTTTTATCCTAAGCTTATTCCCGTAGATTTATGAAAGCGGTAAATTCAGTGTGTAAATAAAAGCTTACTCACATTTGAATGTTTTACTTTTCACATTTTTCGTTCTAATAAATGTGAAATTTGGTGTTACCAAGTTTCAAAATGTCTCTACGTCTAATCATTGAATGGTTGATATTAACATTTCTGAGGGATTTAAATTGAATGATTTTCTCATAATGGGTAATTATCACATCGTGAGTATGCTTGATTTTTATTGCTTGGTAACTGTACTAATGGACCTGGACACCTTTACACAAAATAGTCATTACATTTTATGAAATTATTTTAGCAATTAATTTATAATTTCTTTGTATATGGAGCAATGCAGGTCATATGAACTTATGCTCAAATTACAGAAGGCTGCCACTCTAAAGTCTTGGTCTCCAAAAAGTGGCAGTATATCTGGGTACTAAAAAAGTTTTGTGGATGAGAAGAACAAGCTAGTATTGAGAGCTTGATGATCAACAAAAAAAAAAGAATAATTCAAACTAACCAAATTAAATACAGATTATAGGTACTCTTTTAATTGCCGAAATCAGGGCAGCTAATCATTACGATCATTATAGGTACTCTTTCTTTGCAAATCACTTTATGCTTATGATCTTCCATTTCCATCTCTGTTATACCTCCTTCAAGCTGCCTTAAGGAAGGATATATGACATCTGCCAAGATAGCATCTCCATTATATCACACCTATTATAACTCCTTGATTCTTCTTTTTAAACAAAAAACAGAAAACAACTTACCATAGAATTCTAGAAGACTAGCTTTTCTTTCATATGTAGACATTGTTGTTGTTCCATCTAAATACACCTGCTAAATGGAAACACGGTAATATTAGAAAGCATAAAATAATAACAATGCTGCAATGAATTGAACAACAATATAACGACATACATAAATAAATAAATAAATAACAAGTGGATAATTAACAAAGAATAGGTTTTCTCAAACTGCACAGAAAGACTATAGGTTTTACAAAAGGGATCTTTAAATATCAAGCCAATCAAACACTAGAAGAATTGCTTAGGAAAAAAATAAAGCACCAGACCTTATATATTAGTATGTACAGAAGTCCTAATGTGCTCGCTAGGCTGCAATCAGCCCACTGTACAAGAAAAGAGAACAGTTGTGCTATAAATCTATATGATAGTCTCATATGAATACAAGCGCCATCATATTCCCTTCCAATGAAGATAACCTACATAAATTTGATCATTTTAGTCCAGAATGCCAAACTCTTGGAAGAGCTTTCATCGATTTTCAAAAATAAAAAGAGATTGTCAGTCTGGCTGGAATAATTGAATGAAATTCGTCCGAGTGAAAATTTTAAGGTGCCTGTCGACTACCACGTATCACCACATATATTTCAAGGCCTGAAGAGACTGCTCCAACTTCCACGAATTATTTCCATAATGACATATTAAACGATGGATCACATTTCAAAGTTGGTTGCTCTCCTGAGCTATGAGGGTATCTGCCTAAAAATCAATACATAATGGAATTTGCAGCTCCACTTTAATGAGGCTTGTCAGAAACAGTAAACATCTGCATTAGGAGGTGGACAAATGGTATGAAAAAATAAAAATAAGTTCTCAACCGAGAAAGCTATGTATTGCATGCAAGCAGGTGACATCACTTCGCCGTCGGGTTTTGGGGCACACGAATCCAAGCCATTGATATCTTTAATAGCATGTTGAAAAGAACATTGATGGTTTTTTTTGGAGAATCCAAGCAATTAACTGTAACAACAGTCTGTCCACAAAATAATCATTTTCTGCTTACACAAGCTCACCGTTGGGTCTTGGGATACAAATTTCAAGGTCTACGTCACCTATATAGACGAATAGAAAGCAAGATAAATCAAATTTAAATAATCCTCCCAAAAAACCTTGATACAAACTATAGCAAAAACATTTCAAATGCCAAAATTTTTAACCTACCTCCTAAATTAATTCACCTGAGCGATTCATATATATCCCCTGTCGAGGACATACTGATGGCTAATGAAGGAATCTCTTAATTCTAAGAAGAGAGGATATTGGCTTGGAACCAATTCAATACATTGGCTTTCGTTTTCACTTTTTTTTTCTATAATTTTCTTTCAAACTTCAACTATTCCTCTACTCTAAAAGACTTTATAGGTAGAAGGTCATCGATGTTTGATAGCTAGTTCTATGTTTTCATCCTCTTTCTACACTTAATACTAATTGTACACATAGGGTTCATGATTGTACAAAATGAGACGAAATTGTTATTACATTTTCTAGTTCTATATTTGTTTGAAATATATACATATATATGGTGAGTAATCTTTCAGTAAATAATGTTTATACTTTAGACTATTGTTATGCGGGTGGGGTTGACCTTCCCAATAGGAAATCAACCCAGTTTCCTACCCCACTTTCAGGAGCATACTTAGTTTGGGAAATTAAAAAGATATAAAAAAAGAAAAATTAAACTTAAGAAGCCAGATTCCCTTTTTCTTGTCCTTGTTAGCTTTATAGCAAAACATCTAGATGATTGGCACCATATTCAAACATAAAATTGATTTACACTAACTAATAAAACTAAAGAAACTAACATATTCAAGTATTTTCATTAGTTTAGGAAAATATGATTAGAGACCATGCCCACATTAAATACTACCCAAATTTAAATATTACAAGTATCTAAAAGAATTTTGTCACAACCTATCCACATCATGATAGATACACTCTTAATCCTTGTGTTAGACTCAAATACATCTTCCATGTTAGATACACCCTCATTTTGGTGTAAGCTTTTTATATTGGATTGACATGGATGTTTTATGTAAATTTAAATAGCGTAATTTTTTTTTGGTTAAAATTTAAATTTGAAGTGTTTAAATTGTGTTTTGAATGAATACATAGATTCAACACTTTTAAAAACATTTGCAACATTTACATTATGCAATTTCCACAATTAATATCTATAATTTCAAGATTTTCAACCATATTTCGAACAAACCAACCCTTAAAAAATTACTTGAAAAAATTAAAAATATAAAATATTTAATTAATTATAATTCAAATAGAAAATCTTAAAAAACAATTTAGTTTATTGTAATACTAACAAAAGGTTCCATAGTTTCATAACCTAGTTTGATTTTTATTGTGTTGTTGAAAGTCTTTGAGTCATTAAGTTCAAAGGCTTACAGATAACTTGATATTAGGATGTCAAGGGTTGATACAGAACGTACTTTTAGACTAAGGTTCTAGAGTCAAGGGGATTGATCGTACATCATCATCTATGGCAGCGTGGCATTTCGAGAAGTGGAGTGTGAAGATCTGAGAAGCGTTGAGTGGCGATTCAAATTTATGACTGTGACAGATTGATTTATGGTGGTGAGTTTCGTACGTTGTTTCTTTCCTCGGGAGAGATCCTTGGCGCCACTTGGAGATGATGTTGATCTTGGTTTCTTTCATCTTAAACATGAAGTGACTGTACTTTAATTACTGGTATTTTATGATTGACGGGTGGTTTGGTCCTTGTTTCAAATTTACCCTGGTTTTTGTGTTTTTTGGACGTGGTTTAATTTCTTCATCGTGCTTTAAGCTTTGTCTGAGATTTTTGGCGGTTGAACTATGGCCATGTCCTTTCGGGCTATCAAGACTTTGGCCCAAACCCCACCTAAAGGTTAGCGGGCATTAAATCGGTTTCAGAAGTTGGTAACTAAAACTATTGAGTCCAGTCATTCCATATTGTTGTTTGTGAATGCTGGTGCGGGAGCTATGGTAATTTCTCTTGGTATGTGCTCAGTACCAGTGCCGAATCCTTCTCTTTGTAGGGCGAAGTTGTGAGAGGATGAACCGGTGGAGATTCCATTCCTGAATAGTGATTCGTGGGTCTTGATGGGTCTAGTTGGCATTAGGTCTGGGTCGCTTCCTATGAAGCAATGCGCAGAAGTTTTAGTTTGTTCTGATGTGGGTTCTTTACAGTCACATGTCAGTCATTCTTCACTGATGTCTATAAGTGTTGATGTGGGCACCATGGTTATTTCTCCTAGTATGTACTCAGTACCCGTGTCGAATCCTATTCTTTGTAAGTCAAAGTTGTGAGTGGATGAGCTAGTGGAGTATCCATTTCTGAATATTGATTCGAGGGTCTTAATGGGCTCGGATGATGTTAGTTCTATGTCGCTCCCTCTGAAGCAGTACGCAAAAGGTTGTTGTTGTTCTAATGTGGGTTCTTTGAAGTCACATGTCGGTACTTGCATTCCTTCGGTTTTTGTGGAAAAGACTCAATAGATTTGTGCAGTTTCTGTGCCCGAGTTTCCCTCTGTTGATTCTGAGCCAGTAGCTCAGTTTGTTGGTCGAATGGAGAATGGTGGTGAGGTATCAGAACATGCTCGTATTTCGATTCAATAGGAGTCGTTGGTTAGTCCGGTGGATTTGGGTCCGGGTTTGGGGTTTGTTTGTGATGAACCAGATTTGGCGAATTTAGGTCTTGATATAAGTCTTGCCAAGGGTTTTTTGTCTGAAGAAAGGAGCGAATGTCTGGTATCGAACGCTAGTTTTCGGAAGGTATTCCCTTTGATGGGTTTTTTGAGGAATGTTCGCTACCTGTACATATGGGGGTCTGTGATGTGCAAAGTCCCTCTGTGAATTTGGAAACTAATATATTACCTGTTGTCCATAAGTGAAGTAAAAAACCTATATGTAAAGTGGATGTCCCTTTGTTGGTGGTTGGAGAGGATATTGCTTTGAATAATATAGTGCTAACTAATGCACTTACGCTGGTGGGTAGATTTGGAGTTCGCAGAGTTTCTTCTGATGGGGTGAAGAAGTGGGTTCATGAATCTTGGAAAAATATCATTTCCTGTCCTGATATTTTTGTACTCCTGAGGGGATGGCTTGCTTTCAAGTTCAAAATGAAGTAGATGTTGCACGTATTTTGGCTAGGGTGTGGAAGTGGAACTCTTCTAGTTTGCTGGTCAAACGTTGGACTCCACTTTTTGATCCATGAATTGAGAGGTATGATTTGATGCCCACTCGGGTGAAGCTACCTAATTTACCTTTTGAATTCTGGTCATTGGAATTATTTAAACTCATTAGTAATACCCTGGGGACTTTTCTGGAGGCTGATCTCTCCTTTTTAGAATCGGTGGTTTGTTGTCTGGGGAGGGTTTTGGTATTATTGGATCTTCGAAATGGACTTGCATCTTATATTGATATAAAGAATGGGGAATCTATTTTTATTCAATCATTGGATTATGTAGGAATACCTTTCAAATGTAACAGATGTCATGATTATGGTCATTTGGTTTCCCATTGTCATTTATCCTTAAATAGGAATTATCGTGATGAGATTAAATCTAAATTTGTTTGGAAGGTTAAAAAATCTGTTTTGCCTTTTGATGATCTTTCTGATGTGAGTACTAAACCTATGAGTCCTTGGGATGAGGATTTGGGTGTACACTCTAGTAGGAAGGATGTTCCTTTGAAGTTGTGCATTTAGTCCCTTAAACCCCTTGTTTTACCTTTTCAGGGTGAGAAGGTTACTGTTCGTAAATCTGAGGAGAGTTTTATGTCAGTTTCTCCTTTAAGGAATTTTGGGTTCATTTCCCCTTTTAAGAAAACTTTTCATGGAACTAGTTATTTCCTTAGGTCCTATACTAAATTGACAGGGAATTACCCTATTTCATCTGGATTTGGATTGGGCAGAGGTATTTCGGGTTTTTGTTTCGATGGTCTACCTATGAAGGATAGTGATCAGAATAATGCTATCGGGGCACTTAGAGCAGTGTTAGCCCCTGCTAAGGTTACCTTATGATTTTAATGACCCTTAACTGTCGTGGTTTGGCTAGTAAACCCAAAAATCGGCTAGTGTGCAGGTTAGTTGAATATCAGCATATTGATGTTTTATTTTTGCAAGAATCTATGGGTAATGGGAATTTGTTTGTGGATGAATTAGAATCCATGATGAGTGGCTGGAAATTTCTATCTGTGGATGCTAGAGGAAAATCGGAAGGTCTTATGTTAGGTTGGCGATCCAGGTTTTTCCACCTATTGAATGCCTGGGGTGTGGGTTCGGGTCTATGTGCTTCTCTATTTTCTATTGAACTAAATATGGATGTATGTTTGTCCAACATTTATGGTCCTTACAATGATAGAGAAGTATTCTGGAATAATCTTATGAATTTGGATTGTCTCAAATGTGAAAATTTAATCCTAGGAGGGGATTTGAATTTCTCCATGGGTTTATCTGAGATTTGGGGTACTAGAGCTAGATTGGATTCCCTCTTTGATTATTTCATAAAATATTTGGAGACCTTTGGACTTGTGGACATTGTACCTTCTATTATGCTTCCCACATGGACTAATAGAAGGGTAGGGACTGAAATCATTTATAAAAGATTGGATAGGTTTCTTGTATCGACTGATCTATTAGATATTGATTTATTTTATCATCAATGGGTGGGATATTGTGGGGACTATAATCATCAACCTGTTTTTCTTTAGATTCTGAATAGGGGGATTCAAATGAGAAGTCCATTCAAGTTTAATGCTCATTGGCTTGAAAATGACGATTTGGTTAAATCATTAAAAGATTCTTGGGTGGATTTTTCTGATAACTTACATGTTTCCCCTGCATCTCACTTTACTTCTAATCTCAAGCGTATAAAGGATGTTTCTATTGCTTGGTCTGTTAAGAAAAAGGAGATGGAGTTTAAATATTTAGTAGAAATTGAAATTTTTCTCACTGTTTTTTCTCATAATATTGGTTTTGGCTTCTCGTCTGATGAGGATAAGGTAGCTCTGATTGATTTGGAATCTCGAAAGAGAAAAATCCTCTTGGATCGAGAACATGAAGCTAGACAGAAGAGTAGGTCTATTTGGTTGCTTTGTGGGGATGATAATACACCCTTTTTCCATAAATTTTCTAATTAAAGAAAGAATGTTAATTCTATATGGAAGATCAAAGATGATAGGGGTAGCATGGTGGAAGGTTTTGATGCTATTGTTGGGGCTGGTGTAAAGCATTTTGAGACACTTTTTCAAGTTGATACTAATATTCATCTTTTAGAACTATTAAAAATTTCTGATAATTTTCCATCATCTATTACTGTTGAGGAGAATTCTGATCTTATGACACCTGTTACTTTGGATGAGATTAAATCTGTTCTTACTCTAAGTAAGAACGATAAGAGCCCTGGACCGGACGGGATTCCTGTAGAGGTTTATAGGGTTCTTTTTGATGTGATGGGTATGGATCTCTTAAGGTTTATCGAGGATTCAAGGAAGAATGGAAAAATTCCAGCTGTTTTTAACTCAACTTTCATTTCCTTGATACCTAAATTGGATTTCCCTAGTACCTTTGATGGTTACTGTTAGCTAGAATATTTCACCTCCTGCGGACAGCAAGGTGTTCCACTGGTCTGAATGGTTCAGATCCAGAAAAAATAGAGGATAGACGTTGAAGACTCTCCCTAGACACTGTAGATATCTGGAATACAAGGCTTTGATAGTTCACCTTTGTACCTACAAAAAATATCAACACGAAACGAATCAAAGAAACCAGAATTTGCTCTACTAATCTATGCTAGTGACTAAGGAATCTAGCAACATATATATGCGAAATCACAACAACAACATCATATGTGGGACAGAAATCAACTTGCATTAGAAATATGAAGAATTTTACAACCAAGCCTTAGTGTTGACATGCATCTTCATGAAACCAGCTCTTCATCCCCAAAACCTCCAACTCTAGCTCCCTATGCTCTCTCCAAATGATCTTGGACCAAGAATCAATCCAACAGCATAACAATACCTTCAATGTTCTCCCCTCAACCATGGCTATGAGCCCATATTTATAGGGATTTAATGGATAGAGATGGTTGAGAAATTAGTGGGTGAGGTGGCCTCTAAGATCCTAGGATGAGGGATCTCGAGCTCAACCAACCCACAACAGTAGGGATAAGGCAGTACACAAGGCTTATCATCTAGAAACCTAGAGAAAATTATCTTTTTCCCTTTTTACCCAGGGTACCATGCTTCTCCTTCTATGATAGAGCGGTTCTGGTAATAACTGCATATAGACCAAGGGAAATGGGCCGTGGCACTGCTTGTGGACAACCGATGAAAGGCAGTGCGAGTAGGGGTACCGCTCCTGGATAAAGGGGCATGCGCGGTGTTAGGAATTTGTATGATAGATTGATGAAAAACCATTTAGTTTCTACTCCAGAAGCTGGGATTCAGGGCAAGTAGGTATGTCAAATGTCTTATCACATTATGGTGATAGAATTTTGGTATAACAGGATTCCCCCCAAAGCATGAGTCTTAGAGTGATACGATAAACGAGGGCTTTGAGAACAAGTCGTTGCCAGGAGATGAAAATGTCAGCTCGATCGGAGTATGCAGTCAAGTAGGCATATGTAGTACATCAATATGTTGACTCATAGACACAAGTAACCAAACTCATAGCTGCAAACCAATACAAGGCAGATCCATGAGTGGAATAAACAAGCATGGATACTAGAATACAGCGTAGATCCATGTGATAGAGGACTCAAACTTGGACATAGCTACCAGAAATACAACGTACATCCATGTCATACAGATGCAAATTTGGGCATAGCCACGATCATACAAATGTGGATCCATGCTAGATATACAAAACTCCATCGTAACCTAGGGAAAAAGCAATGAGCGCTTTTAAACAAATGCCTAGGGTCTTCGTCTCATCTTCCACAAAGTATGATTCTATCCATGTGATTACAATGATATGAAGTTGAACATGGTAGAAACCACTTGATTACCAGCCAATGATGTGAACCGTTAACAAATGCGAGGGAGATCACCATTAATTTCAATGATTCCCAAGGTACCCTAGTACAATCTATGGAGTGCGAATAGATGTCTTGATGTTGAAAACCCAGTCGATTCTATCGATCAAAGGTCAATGATGTGAACCTATGTCGAGATCGAGAGAATCTGTCATGAAGGCATACAGATCTCAAGGTACTAAAGATTGTTTCTAAGACTATTTCCTGGATGATGAGCGAATGTCGACGGGAATAGTCTTGTCGAAGGAGGGCCATGATGAGTCCCACATCGATGACATGAAACTCGGAACATAGTTCTAGAATGATGTGAATGTAGTAACCATATGACTGACTCAAAGATATTGACACAAAGACTATGTAGACTACAGAGGTAAAATTTCTTCAGATCCCCTTTAAACATCGGGCGGCACAAAAAAATGACTTGGTAGCATGACTAGATAGGACAGATACACAATGTGATAGTGGACAATGCATTCTTTTGAAAAACTCAAAGGATTGACATGACTCATGAAAGTGGATCGTCACGAAGATCAGCTGAATACCCAATTGACTGACATGATTGTGCAGACAAGTGCCATGTTCAAAGGTAATGACAAACAACTGCCATTATTTGCAGAATGACTCCCTTCCCATTTCCCCCATCATGATTAATGAGTGCCTCTTTTCGGTTTTACGAGTTCAAAGAAGGTAAAAAACACTCGATATATCTTGTCAAAAGACAAGTCCATTCTCATATGTTTTACGAACCTGAGAGAGGAGGGGTTCAATCCCAAAAAGTGTCTCTCAATGTTAAATTTAACGAGTCCACTGAAAGAAAACTCGGTATCGTTCATGTTTAGAGAGTCTGAACAAATACGGAAGAAGACTCCAAAGGGGGCCTTTTTCGTATGATTTAGTCTCTAAGGACAAAAAAAGTATAAAATCATACCTTAGAGAACTCTTCCAGTCATGATTGGCTAGAGTGATCATTTTTCGTAAAAAGTCCTATCCGAACCTAAAAAGAGATAACCTACCGTCGGACGGACGACTCTTCAAATACTTTAACGAGCATGAAGAAGACAAGATCGCTCAACAATCTTTTCACATTTTAAGAGTCCGAAAAGAGCTTAAAGAGGACTCTATTAGACTTTTCATGTTTGAATCTAGAGCACGAAAAAGTAATAAACTAAGCTCAAACCACTTTTCATGTTTTAACCAGAGAATGAAAAATGAAAAGTAAGCTCAACACCATCTTACTGTTTTTAACGAGCTCAAAGATCAGTTAAAAGAATGCTCAATGATTGGTTTCATTTTTACGTAAGCTCGAAACCAATGGGTAAACTATGCTTGAAAAAACCCATTAACATGATATACAGAGGTTGGCATCTTTCCCCCAGCATGATTTCTAGCAAAGATTACCCCTAACATGGTTTCTAGGGGCTTGACATGCCCCCCAAGCTTCGTTTCGTTTGACGATTCTTATTCCATACCCAACCTAAAAACCTAGTTACTAATGTGAAAATGTTCACAAGGGGGTAGGAATAATGAGAATCGAGAAGGTGAAAAAAAGGTTCAAGTTCTAACACTAAAGTGAAGACTCGACTCAAGGGAAGGGGATCTGTGTCATTTTTATGCAAGCTTGAAACAAAAGGTAACTATGCTTGGAACATGGTTTCATTTTTATGCAAGCTTGAAACCAAAAGGTAAACTATGCTAAAGGAAACCTACTTCATTTTTTAACGAGCTTGAAATAGAAAATGAACTATGCTCGAGAATGATTTCATTTTTATGCAATCTTGAAACCAATGGGTAAACTATGCTTGAGGAGATCTATTTCATTTTTTAATGAGCTTGACATAGAATGGGAACTTTGCTCAGGACATGGTTTCATTTTTATGCAAGCTTGAAACCAAAAGCATAAACTATGCTTAGGGAGATCTATTTCATTTTTTAACGAGCTTGACATAGAATGGGAACTTTGCTCAGGGAAAACTGACATGATGGTCAGGTGCTATTTCATTTTTTAACGATCTTGACATAGAATGGGAACTTTGCTCAGAAATAATTTCATTTTTATGCAAGCTTGAAACCAATGGGTAAACTATGCTTGAGGAGATCTATTTCATTTTTTTACGAGCTTGACATAGAATGGGAACTTTTCTCAGGACATGGTTTCATTTTTATGCAAGCTTGAAACCAAAAGCTTAAACTATGCTTAAGGAGTGGTTTTATTTTTTAACGAGCTTGAAACCAAAAGTGTAAACTATGCTCTAGACATGGTTTCATTTTTATGCAAGCTTGAAACGAAAAGCGTAAACTATGCTTAAGAAATGGTTTTATTTTTTAATGAGCTTGAAACCAAAAGCGTAAACTATGCTCTAAAACCTGCTCCTACCAAACATGATATCCAGAGGTTGGTAGGTTGCCCCCCATTTCATAAAAAGCTAATGGCTTAACTCCAGTATGAATTCCATAGACTAGAGCCATGCCCCCCATTTTACCTATTATGGGAAGAAGATAACTAGAAGGGGAAAGAGCCATAAGAACATGTGGCACATTCAGGAAAGTCTGATTACTAGGAGTAATGAGATGGTTAGGTGTAACAAAAGAAAACTGATCAATGGTCACAATCATCCCATCATGGGGAAAATGCATAACTCTAAAGAGTGTGGACACTACAGCCTTCATGGCATAGACATAATCACGTCCAAGGAGCAGATTGAAATCCAAAGGACCTTGGACCACCATAACCTCAATACATACAGTTTTCCCTCCTAATGTAATAGGCAAATAAGGAAGGGTCCCTAAAGGTACAGTAGGCCTGCGATTAAAAGCCAATATCTGATCGGTGGCTAGCACAAGATGAGGAGAACCTAAAGCTTACCAAGTAGTTGAGGATAGAATACTAACAGAAGCCCCTTCGTCAACAATAGTGCGAATTATTCGCCTGGCAGTAACATTCACAACTATTTGGAAAGGAACACTCGAGTGAAGATGAGACTCTATTAGGTTACTCCAGTCAAAGGAAATAACCTCACTACTCAGAGATGGTTCTATCGAAACAAACAAAATTTCCTCTTGTCTAGAACAATTAGAACAAAGCATAAAAACTTCAGCAAGTTTTGGTTCATTCTCTATTGGAAGAGAAGAACAAGATGAAGATTTGGTCAAAGAGACTACTTCAGTCTTAACACTCTCTGATGAAAGAGCAGGATTGGGTGGAAATGACACCGACTCGACCACTTTAACTTCACTCTCCAAAGAAAGAGTGGGATCAACCACATATAAATTTGAATCAACCACTTGGTCAACCACTGGGGGATCGAGGGATAACTTACTATCACTTGTTGGAATCACCTGTTGATGATCAGTAATATTTTCCAACCAATACGAAGCTTCATCCATGCTTGGACAATGAAAAGTACGATGCATAGCCTTGCATATCAAATAAGGATACAAGACTTTACCCTTACGACCTTTTACCAATGGGTCACTGGTTGAGGGAGTATCATCAACATGATGATTAGAGGTTGATGACACAGACGGTTTGTACCTTTTAGATCACTCTTCTTTTACATGGGAGAGACCGGGACACTCCTTAAGAAGGTGGTCCCCCTTGCAAATCTTACAAGGGAAATTGGGTTTTTCGGGTGTTTTCTTAGAACGAGCACCATCAAGAGCAGATGGTTGCTACTTTTTCTCTTTCTTATACTTCTTCTTTTTACCCTTCCCTTTCTTCTTTTCTTATCCACATGACTACTAACCATAGGGATTTGGTCAAGCGAAGAAGAAGAAAGGGATGAAGCAACAACCAATGAATAAAGAGAGGGATTAGCTTGAGGTCGATCTTCTCCTGGAGGAGAGGTGACATTTGAGACATTAGGTGTAACAGGAATTACTGGATTAAAAATCCAGACCGATAATCCTATAGCTAATCCAGGAAGATTTAGAGTGGCAATAAAGGGAGGACCAATACCTTCACTTGGAGGGAATACAAAAGGTAACCTTGGAAAGGGACCTCTTGAGTAGTAGTCCCAAATGAGGATGCCATCTCTAAACTCTCTAATAAACCCCTAACTACCACGCACAAGCAAGTACTACTCAAACTAAAAGAAACAAGAAAACATGTGAAAGGAGTGGATAAGAGTCAGGAATCTCACGGGACAGGCCAAAAGGATAACTCAGATGGTTTGAGGATTCCTAAAAGGGTCTCCCGATATACGCAAGGTACGAGGGAGCTCAAATTGGTAGTAGTGCTGTCTAATGCATAACCATTCACAAGGGGCCTTTCGATACAATCAAGTACGTGAAGTGCCTTTCTATATACCTCAAGGGTACGTGAAAGGTCATTCAATATACCAACGGTACCTGGAAGAACCGTGCAAGTTCCAGAATGTAATGTTGACAAATAACAACAGCTCCTATGCTTAACAACGCCCAAACACATCTCTAACTTATCACTCAAATTGCTAAAAGTTTTAACCTAGTACTACTGTTAATTTTATCTTGTGTGTTTAGGTGGAACCATGGAGTGAAAACTTGAATTTAAAGAAGATGCACATTGATCTATATGACAATGCAATTTTTCCTCTTCAATGAAATTCTATGTAAGAGAGGGAGAAAATTTACTTTTCTTCCCAAAAATGCACACCCAAATGCAAATGCAATTCTACCTTTTCAAATGAAAAGTGAAATTCCCCAGTAGAGTCGCCAGATTTGTTAGCTGGAATATTTCACCTCCTGCAGACAGCAAGGTGTTCCACTGGTCTGAATGGTTCAGATCCAAAACAAATAGAGAACAGAGGTTGAAGACTCTCCCTAGATGCTGTATATATATGGAATACAAGGCTTGAATAGTTCACCTATGTACCTGCAAAAAATCTCAACACGAAACAAATCAAAGCAACCAGAATACGATCTACTAATCAATGCTAGTGACTAAGGAATCTGGAAACATATATATGCAAAATCACAACAACAACATCATATGTGGGACAGAAATCAACTTGCATTAGAAATATGAAGAAGTTTACAACCAAGCCTTAGTGTTGACATGCATCTCCATGAAATCAACTCTTCATCCCCAAAAGCTCTGACTCTAGCTCCCTATGCTCTCTCCAAATGATCTTGGGCCAAGAATCAATCCAACAACATAACAATACCTTCAATGTTCTCCCCTCAACCATGGCTGTGAGCTCATATTTATAGGGCTTTAATGAATAGAGATGTTTGAGAAATTAGTGGGTGAGGTGGCCTCTAATATCCTAAGATGAGGGATCTCGAGCTCAACCAACCCACAATAGTAGGGATAAGGCAATACACGAGGCTTATCATCTAGAAGCCTCGAGAAACTTCTCTTTTCCCCTTTTTACACAGGGTACCGCGCTTCTCCTTCTATGACAAAGTGGTTCTGGTAATAACCGCATATAGACCAAGGGAAATGGGCAGTGGCACCGCTTGTGGACAATCGATGAAAGGAGGTGTGAGTAGGGGTACCACTCTTGGATAAAGGGGCATGCACGCTGCTGGGAATTTGTATGACAGATTGCTGAAAAACCATTTAGTTTCCACTCCAGAAGCTGGCATTCCGGGCAAGTAGGTATGTCAAATGTCTTATCACATGATGGTGACAGGATTTTGGTATAATAGTTACAGACCCATTTATTTATGTAATTTCAGTTATAAGATTATCGGTAGGATTATTTCTTCTAGGATTAAGAAGGTGTTGGGAAGATATATCTCAAATGAGCAGTTTGGGTTTTTGCCTAGTAGCCAAATTCATGATGTTGTGGGTGCCATTCAAGAAGGTATTCACTCTATACATTGTAAGGGTTTAAAGTCTGTGGTTTTGAAAATTGTTCTATCTAAAGCCTATGATAGAGTCAGTTGGATTTATCTGCGGGTTATTTTAACCAAAATGGGTTTTAATGTATCCTTCATTACTTGGGTTATGATTTGCCTAACTTCTGTTTCTTTTTCTGTTTTGATTAATGGTGTGGCATCTAGCTTCTTTAGGTCTGGATGAGGACTAAGAAAAGGGTGTCCACTTGCCCCTTTACTTTTTCTTGTTGTTTTTGAAGGTTTGGGTAGGGCCCTATTATCTACTAAATTAAATGGTGTTTTCAGGGGAATCACTTTTGTAAATAATATTTCATTGACTCATGTTCTTTTTGTGGATGACATTGTTATGATCACTGATGGATCTGCTCAGTCTTTATCAACTTTGTATGAAATTTTGATGGATTTTACTAAAGCCTCAGGGATGATGATTAATGAGGATAAATCATCTTTCTATTATTCTGGGCTAGATGAAACAGAGTTGATCTCTTTACAGAATATTTTTTCATTCAGTGTCCTAAAAATTGACACTGGTATGAAATACCTTGGTTTTTATTTAAAACCTTGCAAATACTTACTGAAAGATTGGGATTGGATCATTGCAAAAGATGAAAAACATATCAAGAACTAGATTTATAGATGGCTGACCAGGGGTGGTAAGCTTATTTTGATTAAGTCTATCCTTGAAGATTTTCCTATATACTGGATGCACTTTTGGATTCCAGTTGGGATTATTGAGAAAATCAGAAAGTTGTGTTTTAAATTTTTATGGTCTCGTAGTTGTGGATCATCCTCCAGATTGCCTTGGACTTCTTGGAAGGTCTTAGCAAATCCAAAAACTATGGCTGGATGGGGGCTAAAAGTACCTTCTCTTTTTGCTAAAGCACTTGCTGCTAAGAGTGTATGGAACATAATTCATGGCTCAAGGCTATGGGTACAGATTGTGACTCAGAAATATATTAGGCCTCTCACTATGCTGGATTAGATAGAGCAAAGGACAAGAAGAAATCAGGTATATCTATTTGTTGGAAATCTGTGCTCTGGTCTTTTCATCTTATTGGTGATTTTCTTGTTTGGAATATTGGGAATGGAGCTGATGTTCATATTGGTCGGGATCCTTGGGCAGGTTGTAAATGGCGACATAGCTTACCATCTCACTTGATTGATATTCTGCATTTTGCAGGATTTTACTTTTTGAAATATATTGGGACATCAACAGTGTCTTACTTGATGGAACTAGGTTGGTTAATTTTTGATGTACTTGGTCTCGTTGAGGATCAGGATATTAATGCATGGAATGGATATCTAGCCATTCTAAAATCTAGTCATATCAGACTTAAAAATGATGATGATGTGCTTGTTTGGAACCAGGATAAATCTGGTAAGTATTCCCCTAAAGGTGGATACATGCATTTGATTCTGGAACAACATGATATGGAATTTACTTGGTGGTGGAACATGATTTGGCAACTTAAGTGTCCCCTTAAGTCAAAAATTTTCTGCTGGTTTTTATTCTCAGGTAAAGCCCTTACTTGGGATATTCTAAATATCAAGGGATGGGAAGGACCAGGACGTTTCTACCTGTGTAAAGGTGATGTTGAAACTAATTTTCATATAGGGGCTGATTGTCCTTATACTAAATCTGTTTGGAAGGAGATTGAATCTAAGGTTAAAATTCAGAATCTATGGGTTGGGGACTCGATTCTTTCTTGTATTAAGAATTGGTGTTTCAATAACAAGGTAAAAATCAATCAGATCCCTACTTGTTATTGTAACTTGGTTTATCTGGAAGGCTAGAAATTATAGCTGTTTTGATGACTATACTCCATCTCTTGCACAGGTTTCAGCATCTAGTTTGGGTTTACTTTCATCTTATCCATGGGATAATGAAGTATTAAAGATTAGAATCATCACTGAGGAGATTATTGATAAAACTAAACCTTGGGGTTTTTTTGATGGATCAGCTTTTGGTGATCCACATATGTGTGGTACTGGGGGTATACTTTTCCTCAAAGATGATCATTATTTCACTTTTAAAGCTGGGTTGGGGGTAGGGACTAACAATATTTCTGAGTTATATGCTTTGAAATTACTCTTAATTTTGGCTTTAGACAAGCAAATTTCTAAAATCTAGGTTTTTGGTGACTCTCTGCAATTCATTAACTCGATTACTGGTAAATTCATAATTCACAATTTGCAACTTGCTCACATATTACAAGAAGTTAACATACTTTCGGATTTATTTAAGCAGGATGATTTCAAACACATTTATAGAGAAAGAAATGCATCAGCTGATAAGTTGGCCAATGGTGGTGGGAAAGTTCAAAATAGTTATTGGCATATCTCTGAGTTTAATGGATCTGAAAAACGTGATTCCTACCATGTTTTTTAGAGATTTGTTGTTGGTGACAATCTGAACTGTTTATTCAGTTTATCTGATGGACATAGTTACTATGGAGATACTTTTTCTATGATTGGTGCTGATTTCTGTATGGAACATTATGTTATTATCTTTTTTATACAAGACATGTATACATGGATGATTTTTTATGACTTTAATGGCTTTGATTTGGTGATTATGCAGTTGGACAATTTTTTGCTGATTACTGTATGGAGATACTTTTGGATAGTTTTGATTACTGTTTGGAGATACTTTCGCTGACTATAGTTTTGATGTTGATACTTATTGGACAGCTTGTTGACAACATACATGATATGGCTGATACCTATGAAGTATTATAATATGAAGCTGAAACTTTTATGAATTATTTGGGGACAAAAATGACTTGTTGTATCTGTAAAAAAAAATTGTAGTTAAGACTTCTATTTGTGATATTTTGTATAATATTTTTTGAGTTGTTTGTATTGATCATATGGACACTTATCTTTTTTGGATATTGGATCATCTACAACATGTAATTTGTATCTAGTATATAAAATTATGATTTTTTTCTATGGAAAAAAAAACCTAGTTAAAGATGATACCTTAACCAAAGGGGTCCTATCAAATATTTTTTTCCTCATAATTATTATATGCAATATTATTCTATCGTAAAAGATAGTGGTTTGAACTATACCAAGAATAAATTTTGATACAACCAATTTCAAATCTTTACCTTCAGCTATAAAAACAAATATCCCTCGATATATATTCATCAATCCATTTTTGTTAACTATTAAATATCTAAATAAATGAATTTTAGAATTTCTAAACTTTATTTTCTTTCTTTTAATTATGATGTTTTGTATTTAAAAAATCATAAACCTTTATTTTTTTATTTATCATTTTTTTCTTTTTCATTTAAAAAAATTTAGTGAATCATTGTGATATCGCAAGGTCATCATTTATTTGAAATACAATTTTTTTAAGAGAGTTTTTTTATTATGAAAAAAGATAAGACTACAGCATAATTGCTTCATCCCAATGACTTTTGACAGGTACATCAAAAAACCCATACACAACTCAAACCCACAAAAGGATCTAACAACTATCCCCCTTCATCCCCCTTCAGAATGAATTCAACTATCGCCCTTCATCCCCCTTAAGAATGAATTTATCATGGTTCTTTTTTTTAGTTAGACAAAAACTTAATACATGCTTGAGAGGAGCGATGCTTAAACACATTAATTTTAAATTTGAAACCAAAACTATTATCCCTACCTATATCATTAACCCGATACATAACACAAACTTGAGCATAATAAAAAACAAGATAGCAGAACAAAGCTAGGAACACTTAACCTCAAAAACTTGATGGGAAAGGAGATGGAATATGAAAATGAAAAAAGAGAGACTACTCCACGAGCCTCCAGCATGAACAAGAGAAAGCACTGAAAGACAAACCCCCAATGCATTCATAATGGTGTCCACCTTTTGATTTAACTCGTTGGTTTCGACATGGTGAGAATTCCAGTTCTGAATAGGAACCTGATATCCTTCTTCCTTCTTCTGCCCCTTCCACAAAATGTGCCTCATGAGATTCTTCATAGTCCAATAGAGCAATAGTTATCTCATAGAGCTTGAGAAGAGATTCTTTGTTCCCCGGGTCTACAACCCATTCCGCTAACTCTTTTCTTTCTTTCTATAGCTTCTCCTCATTCAGATTCTCCCACAACTTTGATTATATCATATCCATCTCATTCTGCACTTCCAAGCACAAACCCAGTTTAAAGTAGCAGGCTTCCCAAAATTCTTGTTTCTAATCCCTACTAATGCACCTACGCTCACCCGAGGGATCCCCCCCAGACGTCCTTCTTCACTTGACCATGCCTCCACTTCAAGTGTTAGTCCCACCTTCCATAATAATTCTTGCTATGAGAATACACCCACCCTTTAACATAAGTGCCACGGTTTGCATGCAGAGAAGCTTAATCTTACCATCTCAACAAGGAAGATGGTCATCTTTCTAGAGATTAAATAGAACGTTCCCATATTCCTCCATAATTATATTCATACCCTTATTGATTTAAGTCCACCTCTCGGACGTACCTTCCTATATTCTTCCCAGTAGGTGTTTGGATCTTCCTATCCAAATACTTATTTCTACCCCTGCAACCATTTTCAACCAAATGAATGTGAGCTTCCCTCCCATAATGACATTTAAGGAATTTTTCCTTATCCTTGTACCTACCCATATGTTAAGACGATGTGCATGAATGATATCCATTTCACCACGAGGTCATTCATCGTCTCTCCCGGTGTCCCCATGTACCAAATTATTTATGATTTGACATATCTTAGGCAATTTGGGCTTCACAACTTTCCCTGACTGTCCCATCGCGTAATTCTTCCCATGAGTATGCCTTGATAGTCTTGCGTGTCTAGGTCCCAGTGTTTGCTGGGATATTCACCACTATATTACCATCCCTTTTTACGTGGCTAAAGGTGAGAGCCAGTTGTGTAGTCAAAAGGATAGATAGCCTTTTGAGCCAACATTCTAACCTCCAATTCATCGCCACCTTGGAGTATGGTGTGCCACTGTGAATGTGATTAGCCATTCCAGAATGACCTTTGAATCTCCTTCCAGAATTAGGGGTGTCCAATTCCATCACTATGTTAGGATCAGACCATGGATCAAACCCTCAACCTTCACAATGTTGTTCATATCCACCGTAATGAAAGTTATGTTGTACCCCACCATCCTACGATTGTGGCATGTGATAATTCCATTGTATCCAGTTGGGCCTGGGTTTCCCTTAGACTCCCTTTCTAAGTATTTAAGATGTCAATTAGTAGATTCGACTAGTGGGATGGATTGGGATTGGCTAAAGGCCAGGCCTTCAGATGACCAAAACATTGCAATGGCCCTTGAATCCCTTGGGATTGTAGGATGAGGGACTCAACTCCATTAGTCTCTGAATATTTACCATCCCAATATTGCAATCTTATGGTCTCCAACAGTTTCAATTTGATGTTTTCCCAAACCCTAGCTTCTATGTTAGAGTTCTCTCTAGAAATTTTGCCATTCCTCTCTCTCCAAACTTCCCATACCAGGAAGCCCGGGAAAAATTTCCATAGTCTATTGATAAGGGGTTTTGGAATGGGTTTTTTGTTCATTGGATTAAGGTTAGGTCTATTCTTCCTCTCTGTTGATTGGATCTTCTAAATGAGGTTGCACCTCTATCTCGTAGTTGCACGAAGAAGGGGCATTGATTCAAGAGATGGTTAATGGCCTCCTCAACATTCGTGGATAGGAAGAATTTGTAATGTCCTTGAAACCCTATTTTCAAAAGTTTTTCCCCAATTAAGATACATCGTTTGATTAAGAGATAGAAAAAAGTTGAAATTTCCAGCCATAGTTGGGGCAACCATAAATCTTTCCAGACTTGTTCTTATGGGGAATTACTGAAACCAATCCAGATTTCATATGCCTCCTTAATTGAAAACCCCCCCTATGTTTGTAACCCCAAAGAGTTTTAACTTCCCCTTCCTATATTTGAATTTTCGTGTCTTGAAGCATGTACCAAATTGAGGCTACTTCCTCCCAGGGGCCTATCCATTCACCAGCCTTCCTGATCCCATGTTTGAAATTATGTGTTCCCAACCGATTCCCCCCAGAATTATTTGACCCTCAACTTTTCCTATCCTATATATTCTTTCTTGAGGTGGAGTGACATCCATATTTTATCCAATACAAGGCAATTGTTGCCAAGAATCTTCCCAAAATAGGGCCATCCCTCCATCTCAAACTTCCCAAAATTATTTTTCTTGGAATAGATTTATTCCTAATGTTGTCGTATTCCATATGTGAGACCCCTACTTATCCTCCGAATACCGAGTACGGCCAGTTACTTCCCACCCCGTAGCATACTTGCACGTCCAGGGTTTTTCCCATGGCTCATAGATGTGGGTATCCCATTTCCACCTTATTTTGGGACCACATACTAAATTCAAAGTTTGTTTAGGGTCTCACAACCCTAGCATCGTGTGGCTTTTCGGTGCACACATAGTATCCCATTTACGAGTACTAGTTTCCTTTGATAATTTCCCCCACTCCATAGACAGTTCCTTTGAATTTTCTTGATCTCCTTGAAAACGTATTTGGGAGCAGCCATAGACGAAAAAAGGTAGAATGGCACGGCTTAAAGGACACATTTGATCAATACTAATCTACTAGCCAAATTGAGAGGCCTGAAGGTCCAACTTGTCAATCTTTTCCGCGTATTTTCCAAAAGTTCATCTCGTCACCCTTTCTTAACTATGGAATCCGCTAGTGGGCCACCTAAATATTTGGATGAAAGGGATCTCTCTAGGAAGCCAAGAATGTGTCATATGTTGGTTCTGGTAACCTGGGTAGTATTGAAAAAGAACACTTGGGATTTTTCGTTTGTTGACGTTAAGGCCCGAAGCAGCTTCGAACCTATGGAGACATCATTTGATGGCACACACCTCTTGTACTGAGGGGTGACCCATTAACATGGTGTCATTCATAAATTTTTGGTGGGATTGACAATCTACTACTGGATGAACCTATATCCCCATTAGCTCATTACTGGTCTACATGGCATTAATGGAGTGACCTAAACCTTTTTCCATAATAACAAAAAGGAATGGAGAGAGTGGATCTCCTTGTCGGATAACTATGGAGGGTTTGATAAGCCCAATTGGAGCCCCATTAACCAAGATAGAGAAGAAAGTTGATAAGATAAGGCTCATAATCCAGTGTATCTATTCGACCGTGAATCCAAATGCTTGCAACACCTCCCATATATATTTTCGACTAGGTTTTTCATAAGCCTTGGTAATATCAAGCTTCAACATCATCCTATGGATTTTATCAATTGTGAGGGAAAGAATCACTTTGTGTGCAATAATAGTTCCATCCATTATTTGGCATCCCTCTACAAATCTTGACTGCTCAAGGGATATCAGGTTAGGAAGAATGGGTTTCATTATATTTGTTATTACTTTGGTCACTATTTTGTAGATAACATTACATAGTGCAATAGGTCTAAAAATTCCAGGAGAATCTTCTCCCTCACTCTTTGAAATTAGGGTAAGGAATGTAGCATTAAAGGCAGGAAGAATATGGTGTGACTTCCTTGAATCTTCCACAATTGTACACACTTCATTCTTGAACATGTCCCAAAAATTATGGAAGAAATTCACCATAAATCCATCGAGCCTAAGGGATTTTCCTTTCGTCATTTTTTCAATTTCCTCTTCAACTTCTTCCATCGTTATCGGTTTCATCAAGAGGTTGTTCTAGTCCCAAGATACTAGAAAGGGGATGTGTTAGGTGATCCTGTTGATATCCCTTCTTCTATCCTTGTATTAGGATATTTCATTATGTTATGAAAGAAGTGGAATAATTCTTCCTCTATCTCTTCCCTGGTTTCCAATCTCTCTCCATTCCCCTTCCTAATCATTAGTGTCTTTTCTAAATATGACACTGAATGACGGATCCGTGGAAGATTTTTTGTGTTCCTTTCCCCTTCCTTGAGCCAAGTCAACATGAATTTCTATTTCCACAAGGTTTCTTCTTGGTTTTCTATTTCTTCCGGCTTGGCTTCTATTTGGGTGACCTCTTCTCTGAGTTCTATTGAGTACCCTTCCCTCATACCTTGGACCTATATCTCTTCTAATTCCCTTTTCGGATTCCTTTTGTTAGAGAAAATATTCCCAAACTCTTCCTTGTTTCATTTCTCGATCTTCTCCTTCAATGACTTGAGATTTTGTTGGAACTTGTACATACCTTAGCCATCCCATCTGTCCAATTCATCCCACCATTGGTGCATTTTATCTTTAAATTCAAGTTGGCTCAACCAAAATTATTTAAACCGAAAAGGTTTTCTGAACTGAGAACCCAAGCCACTCCACCAGAGAATGACATTCCAATAATTAGAGCCCGTAGAGAGAATACCAATGGTTGAAATTTCACTTCCTAGGTCAATTATTGACTCTGAAACAAGTAAGAAATCCAGACATGAGGCGATGTGATGGTCAGCACCTATCTTGTTCTTCCAGGTGAAAGTGTCACTCCTGGACACATTGTCAACAAGCTAGCTTCAACTCCTCAATTGTCTCTCTGAAGTGGATGTTCTTTTCATCTAGATGTATTCTCTCTCCTTTCTTCTCTTCCGGGGAGGTTATTATATTAAAATATCCACCCAGAATCTAGTATCGACCTTTGGTCCATTCATGAATATTTTGTAGGGAGTCTACGAAACTTACCTTTTGCTAGGGAGCATGGGGGAAATATACATTAGTGATTACCCCCCTAACTAGGAACCCAATTACTTGAAACTCAATGGTTATAAAGTGAGGACTAGCCATGAAACCTGATAGATACACTTTGCTAGGATCCCACACTATGCCTAACCCTCCCGTCAATCCTAAGGAATCCATACCCATTCCTTCACAACATTTCCACGTTTTTATTCCTACGTCCCTAAGATAGATCTCGGAGCACTTAGTTTCTTGAAAAAACATTATTGTAGGGTTTTCTCTCTAAATCTTCTTTCTTAGAATTCTATCCTTTTGAGGGCCATTCAACCCTCGTATATTCTAGGTTACATTTTTCATTGAAAACACAAACAAAGATAGAGTCCTACATAAACTCTAATAGTAACCTGGTACTAACATGATTCCATGAACTTAATAGTTGTCACTGCAATGTGTTGCTGATTTAATTTCCTCCCTAGCTTCTTTGAAATCTCAACATGCTTCCTCTTGTTTTCCTTTTGGGGTCTAGGGCATATCCCTAGGGTTTTAGGGATCGAGATTTTATTATCGCCTACTAAAGGAGGGTGACATGTTCTTTAGGCATGTATCAATTTTCCTTATCTTCACAGGATTTCTCAATTCCACCTATATACAAATATCCAATATCCAATGTCCATATCTTCACTTTCCTCCTCTATTTCTATCTCATGAGGGGTCAGGATTTCTTTTCCCCATACTTCTCCTAAGTCCCCTCCTATTCCTGCTCAATTGTGATTGGTTCCACATCATTTTGCTTCTCAATAATAGACTCTTGTCCAATATCACCCTTGTCATTATCCTCCAAAACCATAAATTGGTTGGATATAGAAACCCTTTTATTGACATCTAAAGCTCCTCGACATCGTCCTCCTCTCTTAAGCTAATGCACTTTTGAAAACCCTTACACTCCTGCCTCCTCTGGTTGTTTGGGTTGAGGGGGAGGGTTATTCTGGGGGGATTCCATGGACATATGCCCATACTCATGATATCATTGACAACATAAGGGAATATGTTCATAATCTAAGGGTTGTATCCATTTCTCATCCTCCAGAGATAGGTTGATGGCCTATGGTAATTCCTTTGATAGATCCTTATAGAATCTTATGTTGGCATGGATCATATATCTTTGGACTTTTGTATGCTCTAAGATCTTAATAAAATATCCCATATTTTTTCCTTTATCCTCTAGGATTTTTGAGTCCTAGTATTCTTCCTAGAGGGAGTATAACCATATCCACACAAGAGAGACCCTCATATCCCCTCTTTTTGACAGAAGTGCTCCTTCCATGGTCGCAAGAAAGCCTATGAAATAGAAGAAATAAGGTCCTTCGTCCATCACTTGATTCCGATATTCCAAGATGATGAAGCTAATGGTAAAAAAATCCTTAGAACCCATATGTAAATCATAATGACCTTTCGACTTCCATGTGGAGTTGATCCACTAGATTAGGGATTTCTTAGATGGTAGCATACCCATAAATTTCCCAATTAAGGGTGTTAAGGATTAAGGCATGGTATTTCATATACTGAATGCATTCTCTTAGTTTATTCGATTTGATTTGCGTCGAGGAAATCTAATCCGATCTAGGAAAGCACTTCCCTAACCATCTCCCAACAAAAGCCTACTTTCGACTTGGATCTTGATTCTCCAGTCCCTCTCCTCCCATTTTTTTTGAGGGAATTTCAAATACTTCCAATCTGAACCCCTTCTGTTGTTTCCTTAAAAGAAGTCGAATCCTCCCCTCTGCCCCATCCCTTCCTCCATAGTGTTTCCTTAAAAGAAGATGAATCCTCCCCTCTGCCCCATCCCTTCCTCCATAGTGTTTCCTTAAAAGAAATCGAATCCTCCCCTCTACCCATCCCTTCCTCCATAGAGCACCATCAACCATCCTCCTCACAAAAACACCGAAAATAGAAGAGCTCTCCTCATCCAAAAGTCTAGTACTTTACTCAGCGAGGCATGCTATCTTAAATGGACTGACAAAAACTATGAAATACAATTACTATACCTCCAAGAAATTTTATTATATAATATTTAATTACATCATTAAAAATGGGTGTGTTGTACACATCGTGTTTCGAATTTGAATAATTCACTAGTGTTATCTTTATTTTCTAAAATGAATTGTTATTTTAAAATGGCATGGTCATTGTATCAAAATAAAATTAATTTATATATGCCCATTTTATATCTCAATATTAAATTAAAAATAATTTAAATGTAAGATAGTTTTATATTTCAACGTTTATAATGAGTATTTTAATTAATTTATAATAATATTATTTAACAGAATTTGTAGAAATATTATAATTTTTTTTTCATAAACCTTTTACATAATATTTATATAAATTCCATCAAAACAAATTTTATGAAATTAATATTGGAAGTTTATTAAAATTTTGTATTATTAATCTAATTTGTAGTAGTCTAAATATACATAATGATTGGATTTGAAATTTATGTATTTATTTCTGGTTTATTGTATTTAAAATTAAAAAAAATAACTCAAACTGTTAATGAAAAAAAGGAAACAAAACATTCAAATTAGATTTAAATTCTATTGATATTTGAAGACGAGACGTGAGATTTTAATAATACTTAGAATGGTAATGTAGTTTTAAAAGTTTGAATGCTAATGATGTTAGATATATCAAGCTTCTCATATTTATGTATAGCTTCATATAAATAAAATATAACTTAAATATGGAAGATTATGTTTAGCTTCTCATATATATATAAAAGGATGATTATTAACGTCTTCTTAAATTTATTTGGTTTAGTATATCTTAAGAAAAAGAAAATAAAAATGAATTATTTAAATTTTTGTAAAATTTGATTTTTATGATTAAAAAGTTGAGAGAAGCTTTTCTAAGTCATCGTAATTTTGACAAGTTAGAAGATCATGGAGATTATAATTGTAAAAAAAATTAGGAAATTGCGATCGAATGTGAGTGTACTAAAGGCACTCTTAAAGAAAGTGATATTCATCCCGCTCATAGACTCACATAATTTGCAAATCGTTTCCTCTATGATGTTTCAGGAATTATTCAATGCCCTATTTCGCTATGAAGCTCATGGGAGTTCGTTCTTATATCGGCCATATCAATCTTTTTCTTTGAACTAGATAAGACATAAACATAAAGTTTGATCTTCCATATTAGAATTAGTGACTTCCTTTGTAATGTCCCAGGACCTTATCCCCTAATTAGGTTTCATTGGAAAAAGTGAACCCTAACTACTTTAAAAAATACATAAGAAGAGGAATTAGAAGGGGGAGGCTGCTCTTTACTTCCAATAAAAAAAGAATTATTTTACAGAATTGGCCAAGAAAAGAGAGAGAAATCCATCACGTAAAATTTGATAAACAAGTTAAGAATGGATAGTGGATAAGGAGATTGCAGGAGGCAAGTACACCCATTTTCGCAGTACAGGTCCAGGTCGGCTACCCTGTTGAGCGCTCAATATTGTTTCCCAGAGTTATTGGGCTATGGGATGTGAAACCCTGGATTTCAGAAGAAGAAGGATTTATAGGAGCAAGAGAGCTGATTAAAGCAACCCTATTAGCAAGACTACTTAATAAAATACTACACAACATAACATTTCCCAAGTTTTAATCCTTAGTAAGCTTGGTATGGATCGAGGGAGGTCCCTCGAATAGTTGAAAGTACCAGAACTGTGACAGGATCTAAGGTTGGGTGGAACAGGCTTGTTCCTTAGCAAGTTGGCAAGAAATTCAAATAAGTTTATTTTCTTATGAATTCGGTAATTCATTTATAAGTTATTAGTCCTATTCTTTTATTTCTGAAATATTTATGGCTATGTTGTTAAACGAGAACATTGAGACTCTAAATAATATTATGATCATATTTGTTTCCATCAGTATATCTGTAAAGTATTCACTTAACCTAATTAAAGGTAGTTGGTTCAATTATTTCCCTCAAAGCATTAAATGAATTTAATTGAGTTCTGATTTGGTTTTTTATAACAATATTCTCCAAGAAGAAGAAGAGTTAAAATTCAAGTAGATGTAGGTAGTTAGAATGGTATTAATTATATTTTCAGATAAACATTAGTATGGAATTAATATTGAAAATGACTTTAGATTAGGAGAAAAATCTTGTATAAAAGAACCCTAGCACTATGGGATAAGGGATTCTCATCTGGGACTATGCCTTAATTCCCATGTTCATGTTAGGTACTCATGCAAACTTCAACAACAATGACAAATACATGCCAATAATCTAGAATCAAATTCTTTCCAATTAATAGTACAAACAAGGAGTGCTGCTAAAAACAAAAGTCCCTGCCATCAGAAATAGATTACTATGCAATACCTGAAGAGTTGAAATAGCTTGGTTTGAATTTTGCTTTGAGTTCGAGCTGAAGTAGCTTGGTTTGAACTTTGCTTTGAGTTTTAGTTTGACTAATAACCTTTGAATCTACTTGATTTTCATTTACCTTGTATTGTGATGACAACTTGATTAAGGTTTTAAGTGTATATTTAATAGTACAAATCTCATTATCAAGACTAGTGCGCAATAATAAAAGTATGTATATACAGGTATTGAAGCCACGTCACATAAGTTTGAGACAGGTTGTGTTCAAAATATATATGGTTACTGGTTTGTTTGAACATGTTTTTTTGACCTTAGCTATGTTTTTTGTTGTGTTTTATTGATATGTGGAGGTAGTTTTCATCTAAAATTACAGTGATAAACTTTATGGATTACAAGTTCTATGGGTTTTCTATAAAAAAAAGAAGCGACATGGAAGTTCACCATATTATATAACGAGATAGAACTTTGTCTTCTGATTCTATGTGCTACTCTATGGTTGTTGTTAATTTTGCAATTGAATAGGCCTGTAGAAGCAAGAAAATTAGTTGAAGGTCTTGTTCGTAAATATCCAAACTATGCTGAGGCACATGTCGTTGCCATCCTTTGGAGTGAGGATCATCGTAGCAGTCAAACAAATAAAATTGTAAAGTAAACCGATGACGCGAACAAGACACTAACATAAAATTGTATTAATTCTCACCAAGTCCAACAAATAAATAAAAACAATGACTAAGAATACATACAATTGTATTAATTCTCATAAAGTCCAACAAATAAATAAAAACAATGACTAAGAATAACAAAATTTTAATCCCAAGACTATGTCGTTGATTCAATATTGGAATTTTGACTCAATTTTAATGTGCACATTATGCCAACGTATGTGAGAGGATGTCCATTTGAATTTGTAAACATGAGAGTAGATTTCGAATGCCAGTGATTTGGATACCAATTATTAATTAAAATTTAAGCGTCAGTGCTAAACATTATTTTTGTGGCTCAAAGTTGATTCTGATGCCAACCAATTATTAAAACTTTGACCTTAAGTGATAATGGAATGAAGAAAGAAGCATAGTTTTTATGTGCACTATGTGCATGTGGTTCATATTTCAATTCATGCAATCAATCACAAGTGTCCTCTCTAGTCATAAGTGTTCCTTAGTGAATGAAGTCTCGTTAAAAAACTAGTAGATTCATATTAATACTAAAAATACCAGCAAAGACATGCAATAGCTCTGGTTATCAAGCCTTATTCTAAAAGGAAGAAAGCTGAGAATCTGATTGTTAAGGCCTCAATGAGAACGAAATCTGTTAGGGATTTCTGGTTACTTTCCAAGAATAACACAAACACTTGTAAAAGTATCACAAATTCTATGGCCTTGATTTGATTTGCAATGCTCTTCCTGTGAATACAAGACTCATATGTAAGCTCATATACTAATACTAATGGACTTACTTCATCTATATGCCATCAGCTGATCCCCGTTGCCCCATGTCAAGATACTAATTTAAATATCCAGTTTCAATCTCGCTATCTGATAGTAAAACTAAATTTAGAGGCGTTCCTATGGGAGCTCTGAGGAAACAAATAAATATATTTTTCTAAAGAATTTATCTGGAACCGAACAAAGGGATGTTGTTGGTTCGAATGTAGACTTTGTTAATGATTGCAACTGGATTAGATTCAACTGATTATGCCCCATTCATTGCTCTTACCTTTGTGTCTGCCTATAAAAGTGGTTCTCTAAATGGAAGGGATATTAGACAAGATGTTGCACATCGATCATCTTCAATTTTCAGTATTAATTTACAAAATTAGATCTTTATTTAAAGTTAAATTTTATAAATCTATTAAAAATTTGAGGATTTGGATCTGAAGATTATTTTTGTCCAAATTTGATTGTTTTTTATTTTACAAAATTAAAATTTAACTTTGCTTTAATGGAAATTTTGATAATAAAAATAAGATTATATTTTCTCAAAAAAAAATCTATCTATTTCAATCCAAATTGTAATTGTTAGCCTGTTTGATCTCCTATTTGTTAAATGTGAGACCTAACAAATTTCGATCTTATTATTCTCCTAGTGTCTAACTAGTTAAAGATTTAAAATAGTAAATATTGGTCGGAGGTAATTATGTAATAATAGTAATTCTCAACTTTCCACGAGGAAGAGAATATTGATGACACTCTTAATTCTCCGACGTGTTGTGATGCAATCGACAATGAAAAATGCTCCAAGTGTCAATTCTAGCAGTTATGGTATTCACTAAGTCTGTAATTTCTTTGATAATCCAGTCACGTCTATGGATGAGTTGAGTAGGGTTGCAGTATGCCTCATCGATTTTTTTGTGGCTATGTTTTATGTCAGGTTCTATTTCGTGCACCATGGCTTTGTGCTAACATTTTCCTATGTCTACCAAGTTATATCTTTTGGTGGATCAATGGCATATCAATGATCAACCAAATGCTCCAGACATTGTCCAGATGTCCCACTCAGGAATTTCCTGCAAAGGCAATGACTCCCCATGTTGTTCACGCCCATGGGCTTGTTGATGTATTTGTAACTTGGGAATGTATTCACTTGTATATATTGTATTTCATTGGTCCCCGATGCTCCTATTGGGAGATTCACTTGTATATATTATATTATACCTCGATGTTCCTATCGGGAGAGTCATTAATATAATAAATTCATGTAAATTCAATGAGGTTAACCCTTCGTTGTAAGTCGAGGCAATAGTCCCCACAATTGAGTTGAGGCTAACCCTCCTTGTTGATCAGGGGGGTAAATTCCCCACAATTGTGGGGCACTAGGGTTATTAGACTCTCCTAGAGAAGTTAGCCCTGGTAAGTAATTGTTAAGTGAGGTCGACTTGTTGGAGTGGAAATAAAGTGAACGTAAGAATATAAATAGATGTGAGGCTCTCCTCATTTCTACAACACACACTCACTCGACTAGGGCGCATGAGTGAGAGAGGAAGTGCTCACACAAGTAAGAGAGAGAACAACTATTGGAGATCATCTTTTCTGTCTTTGGGTTTTACTGCTGCCATTGGTGCTCATTCTATATCTGAGGAAGTTGCGAGGTTTTCTCCTTTACGGTTTCCTTGAGGAAAATTCTTTGTGTCTCTTGTCTCTTGTGATTATTGATGTGCATGTTATTCTCTCAGATAAGATCCTAAGATCATATTGCTTAAATAATAAAAATCTAACATGGTATCAGAGCTAACCTGAGAAGAAGACACTGTGCAGCTGCAGAAGCTAGGCTTCTTACTTTTTGGGTCTCTCTCCCCAATCCATCAACAAAAAAAGGCTAGGAAGAACCTCCATTGAAGGGTGCATCCTTCTGTCGAAGCATAATTTGATTCTGAGAATTTTCAATTTTTGTTGCAGGAAATTAGGGCTTTTCACAGAAGAGGAATTTTTTAGTGATCCCCGCATAGGATTACTCTCCTCATCAAAATCAAAGTTTAGAGACCTGGGTCGAAATTTTTGGTTGGGTGAAACTCATGGAAAGTCAAACCCTAATTTGACCCCGGACCAGAAAAATCCTAAAATACTAAAACTAGTAGTTTTGGTAGATTCACTATATCTTAAGATTGGAGATGGCTCAAGGGACGAACCTTTCATAGGCCAAATATAAAATCCTTATGTACCCTGTGTAAAAATTTCAGTTTCATATTCTCTATATTCTGGGAGATATGTTTCCTCTAAATCAGGGTTCTAGCCTCTTCCAGGATTCATCCCTAGAAAGAACACCTAGGGAGAATTGCAATATCTCGGGCTACAAAGATCCAAATGAAATTTTGCAAGATTTTTCAGATAGGGCATGAACTGTAATTTCTGTGGTAAAATTTTTAGACCCCTAAGGTGAAACAATGACACGTGGAAGTCCATACATGTTTGTTGTGCTGAACAGTCCCGAAATAAGTCATCTTGGGAAAACTCTCATAAGTACCAATTGGTGAAGAAAATTCTTGTAAATCCTATGGTTTTAGAAATGGGACAGATGAGGTTACCTTAGTGCAAAATTTCATACACAGAGGAGCAGTAATTTCAGAGATGCCATATAAACAATATCAGGCATTTCTGTAGAAGCAATTGGTAAACTAGGGCTTCCTGTCCTGGGAGCTTCCCTCCACTATTTTCAGAAAAGGAGTAGAATGGACAGATCACCTTGAAGAGGTATATATTTCTATCCAATCAGATCTGAAAGATTCCAAGTTTTGAAAACTAGGGTTTCTATGACAAACCCTAGATCATCCAGCTCCGGAACGAGGACGAACACCTCAAATCGGTAAGATCTAATCTTTTGCTATTTACATTTGAGGTTCTCATTTCTAAATGACTAGTCACACCAGCTTGATGACAAGCTTGGTGAAACTAACAAATTCCAAGCATGGAAGTATTGGATCTCAGTAGTTCTTGAAGAAAATGAATTGGACACCTACATAAGTGGAGATGTTTCAGTTCCAGAGGGGGATGAGGCTAAAAGCCTTACACAAGAAGAACTTGGTCAAGGCCAAGAAGATCATTGTTGATTCAATCACGGATCACTTTATACCACAAATTTCTTCCCTAAATACATCAAAAGAGATGTTTGATTCCTTGACCAAGCTATTTGAAGGGAAGAACATAAATCAGAAGATGACTTTGAGAAAACAGTTGAAGAATGTGAAGATCCAGAATGCAGATACCATGAAGTTATACTTTACAAGGGTCTCTCAAATCAAAGAACATCTTGAAGTGGTAGAAGAATAAGTGGAGAATGCAGAAGTTGTGATAACCACCTTGAATGGCCTCCCAGGATCATAGGATTCATTCATTCGAGGAATCTACGCCAGAAGGAAGTGATTACCTTCAACAGACTCTGGGAAGAGTGAACAGAAGAAGAAGTTTGACTCATAATAAGAGACTAGAAGATGGGAGAAACTGAAGATATAACTCTCATGATTCAAAGAAGATCCCTCAAGCAATGAGGAATATGAAGAACTCAATTCTTGAAGAACCTCTTATCCAGCTTAGCATTTCGATGAGAAATGATGTTGTTATAGATGAATAAAATGATGAAGCTAAAAGAAGGAGTCTACCCATGAAACAAATAAAGATAAGTATTCAATTGGCATTTCATGATATTGTTTTGTTATGCATTTGTTTATGTTCAGGTGATGTGTTATGCATGATAGAATGTTTTCATTAATGACATTATACTACTAATATGCATGTGATGGGTAAGTAGATCATGGTGCCATACAACTCTCCATTGCTACTTATCTAGAATGAAACCTCTTTGCTGACATATTGGATTAGTCCACAATCTCAATGATGTCTTGGTAGAGATGGAAGGAATCTAGAAAGTTTCTGTGAGATATGGATGAATGTTGTATTGGCTAAAATAGTTGCATGATTATGTCTTTATACACAAGAATTTGTCAATATGAATATACCTTATGAAATGTTTCTAACCATACAAATAATGCATTTGACGTGTAGGAAAGATCGCGTACAATCGCCTACAAGAAAAGAAGGACGAGACTTGTTCCAAAGAACATGTGCCGATAGTTCAATAAATAATCCAAAATAAAGAATAGTATGACAAGACTAATAAAGAACCTTCCAACTATGAAGAAGCGGCAGAGAAGAAAGAATGGAAGGGTGCTATGATCAAGTACCAGTCGATCATGAAGAATGATGTTTGGGATGTTGTCCCAAGACCAGAAGGGAAGTCTGTTGTGACTTCCACATGGATCTAGAAGATCAAGCATGTTATAGATGGTAGCATAGAGAAACCTAAAGCAAGATTTGTGGCTCGTGGCTTCTCCCAGAAAGAAGGAATAGGTTATGAAGAAACCTTTGCACTTGTAGCCAGATACACTTCCATCAGATTAGTACTTTCTCTAGTTTCTATAATGAAATGGAAGATACACGAGATGGATGTCAAGACTGCTTTCTTGAATGGTGTAGTGGAAGAGGAAGTGAATGTGGAGCATCCACTCGGTTTTGAGACACATGATAGGGAGACTCATGTGTTTAAATTGAATAAATCCCTGGACAGTTTGAAACAAAAGCCCAGGACATGGTACGACAAAATTGACAGCTTCCTATCCAGTTTGGGGTTTACTAAGAGTAAAGCAGATTCCAACCTTTACTACAAGGTTGAAGAAGGGAACCCAGTGATACTCCTACTATATGTAGATGATCTGTTTGTAACAGGTGTGGATGGGTTGATTGCTGATACAAAAATGAAGCTTGTTTCCGAGTTCGAGATGATGGACTTGGGTATGATGCACTACTTTCTAGGCATGGAGTTGTGGCAGAATGCAGATGGAATCTCCCTAGGACATGGGAAGTATGCAAAAGAGATCCTGATGGACCACAAGGCCATGACCAAACCTATGGCATCAAACCTGAAGCTATTGAGTGATGCTTCATCAGAGATAGTTGATGCTACGATGTATCATCAGATGATTGGGTCCTTAATGTATTTGACGAGTATGAGACCATATATTTGCTTTACTGTGAACACATTGAGATAGTTCCTAACATATTCGAGACACGTTCATCTGATTGCTGCAAAGCATATTCTGAGGTACCTGAAGGGTACAGTTAATTATTGGCTCAAGTATGAGGTGGATCAGAAGATTAACCTGGAAGGTTATTCTGATTCAGATTGGGCAGGAAATGCCATCGATAGAAAGAGCACTTCAGGGTGCTACTTCAGTATGGGATCAGGTGTGATCTCTTGGTTTAGCAGGAAATAGTCTTGCGTGACACTGAGTATAGTCGAAGCAGAGTATGTCGCATCTTGTTCGGATAGTTGTGAGGCAGTGTGGTTAAGGAAGCTACTATCTGACTTATTTGATCTCCAGTTGGATGCTACTTGTATATATTACGACAACTAGAGTTGCATGAAGTTGTCGAAGAACCCAGTGTTCCATGACAAGTCGAAGCATATCGAGATCAAATATCACTATATTAGGGATTTGGTGCATAGATGAGCAGTGAATCTCCAGTATGATGCGACAGACGAACAGATAGCTGATGTGTTGACCAAGCCATTGTCTAGAGTAAAGTTTGAGTACTTTAGGGAGAAGCTTGGTGTTCTCCAGATCGAGGTTCCCTCCAATGCGAGGTGATGATTTTGAGATCCTTTCTGACATGGTAGGATTGGTTCCTTCCATGGTCAAATATAAGTGTAGAGCCATTCTGATGTGCTTGCGGGATGTGTTCCCACATGATCAGATGTAAGTGCAGAGCCATTCTGATGTGACTGTGAGATGTGTTCCCACATGATCATATGTAAGTGTACAGCCATTCTGATGTGACTATAGGATGTGTTCCCACATGATCAAATTTTAAGTGTAGAGACATTATAATGTGACTATGGGATGTGTTCCCACATGATCAGATGTAAGTGCAGAGCCATTCTAACATGGTGGAAAGTTGGGCCTCCCATGGTCAGATGTAAGTGAAGAGCCTTTCTGACAGGGTCAGATGTAAGTGCAGAGCCTTTTTAACTTGGTCATATATAAGTACTAATCCTTTCCGACATGGTGGCAGGGTGGGCCTCCCATGGTCGAATATAAGTGCTGAGATTTTCTAACATGGTGGTAGGCTAGGCCTCCCATTGTCGGATATAAGTGCTGAGCCTTTCTGACATGGTGGCAGGCTAGGACTCCCATGGTCAGATGTGCATGTTGGGCCTTTCTGACTGGGTTAGATGTAAGTGCTAGACGAGCTTTTCTGACATGGTGGTAGGTTGGGCCTCCCATGGTCAGATGTGAGTGCTGGATCTTTCTGACTGAGTCATATGTGAGTGTTGGGCGTGCCTTTCTAACATGGTGGTGGATGTGTTCCTCTCATGGTCAGATGTAAGTGTTGGGTGGGCCTTTTTTACGAGGGTCAGATATAAGCACTAAATAAGACCTACCTAGAGGCTAGGCCTACAACCAACATGAAAAAGGGTTGGCTCTGTAGAACTTCCTATGACGAGTAGAATTGAGAGATAGCACCGGTTGATTGAGATAGTGGAAGCATTGACATTGATGATGATCCAGCTTTGATGATGATCCATAGAAGAAGACTTGTACTAATGGATTATATCAAGAGAAAACATTCCTAGTTAAGAGGGAGTGTTGATGTATTTGTAACTTCGGAATGTATTCACTTGTATATATTTTATTTCATTGGTCCCCGATGCTCCTATCGGGATATTCACTTATATATCTTATACCCCAATGTTCCTGTTAGGAGATTCATTAATATAATAAATTCATGTAAAGTCTGTAATGAGGTTAACCCTCTGTTGTAAGTCGAGGCAATAGTCCCCACAATTGAGTTGAGGTTAACCCTCCTTGTTCATCAGGAGGGTAAAGTCCCCACAGTTGTGGGCCACTAGGGTTATTAGAATCTCTTAGAGAAGTCGGCCCTGGTAAGTAATTGTTAAGTGAGGCTGACTTGTTGGAGTGGAAATAAAGTGAACAGAAGAATATAAATAGATGTGAGGATCTCCTCATTTCTACAACACACACTCAATCAACTGGGGCGCATGAGTGAGAGAGGAAGTTCTCACACAAATGAGAGAGAGAAAAACTGTTGGAGATCATCTTTTCTATCTTTGGGTTTCACTGCTGCCATTGGTGCTAATTCTATCTCTGAGGAAGTTGCGGGGTTTTCTCCTTTATGGTTTCCCAGAGGAAAATTCTTTGTGTCTCTTGTCTCGTGTGATTATTTTTGTGCATGTTATTCTCTCAGATAAGATCCTAAGATCATATTGCTTAAATGATAAAAATATAACAGGGCTTCGAGCCGACCTGGATGAAAATTGTTCATGACAACTATTTAAAGATAAATATTAATAAGCAAACAATAAGCAAGAAAAGTTATTCAATGATTTGCAATGCATTATTGAAAGCCTAAAAAGCAGTGCCATTCATATGGAAATAGTTGTATATTTTGGCGATAGGAAGTCTGATATACACTGCAACCATCTAAAACTTTTAAGAAACCCACCATCGTTATGTTCCCCAGCTTGCCACTAAAGCTAGTATTAAAACTACAACCTCATTTATTAGTCACGTGTATAATATATGCATGTATCTCCAATTGACAAATAATGAATGACATCTGGCTATGTTCCGTCTCGAATCTAGTTTCATCTTTTTGCATGAGAAAAACGGATGGGGTGCCTTTGGGATTCAACCTGACTTTTTCTTTTTTCATTTTGAATCCTACTACTTCTACTCTTGGTAAAATACAAATTTTAGAAAATGCTTCTTCCTTAGTTCCTGAAAATGGACTAGTTTACTAATTGATTTTTGTTGTTCTTGGTCAAACAGGTTTACAGGTTGGTTTCATCCCCATCCTATGATAGGATGATGGGTTTTCTTGTTTGAAGGATTATTATCCTCTAGATGCTTTATCTCCTCCTACTATGATGAAATATGAGGTATCTTGAAAGCTCCAATTTCTTTCAACATTCATTAGTGTGACCAACTTTAGGCTTCAATTAGTTTTTGACCACTCACTTTATTCATGTAGGTAGTGGTAGCCTTAGGCTTGTAGTGGGATGACTTGAGGCTTGTTGTTGCTTGAGGGGCTGAAGCCACGCCTAGATATGAACACATTCTCCAGGGCTCCAAATAGCTGCCAACATTGTCACCCGGAGGTAATTTAGCAGGTCAAATTTGATCTGTCTTCAAAATAGACACATCAACATGGGGGCATCACTTGGTCACTTCATAAGCAGATCCTCTCTTTTATTTCAACATACTGAAGGCATGTAGTTCGATCTTTCCTAGATGCAAATAGAAAAAATGTTAAAGAATTTGTGACTATTTTTTATTTTGTTTGTCTATGTTAGTGATTTTTCCCTATATTTTGTACCTTTTATTGATTTTCCATCATATTATTGGAGTAAGTTAGAGGTAGGGGCATCATCCTCGATCTAAGGAAGAAGTGTAGAAAATGCGTTACATTGTATGCAAAAGAGCTTAATTTTTTAAGAAACCATATTAAATTGGGATTTCAGATTACTATTTTTATATAATCTCAATGCATTTGAATTATATATATGATAAAAGAAGGATATCCAGGAAAGAGGAAGAGATTGTGGGTTGCAGGCTGGAAGTCTACCTGCACAAGGAATTCTAGATATATTAATTTGGAATCATCTGGTAGAAATGACTGATCTTAGTTCTCACGGCTTGAAAAGAAGACATTTACTAATATGTGTGAGAAAATACAATAATCATGTCAAGGGACAACTACCACCATTCACTGGTATGTATCTAAAGATGAAAGAAACTAATTTCATTATGTTGTAGGTTCAAATCATCACTATAGTTGAAAAAATGAAATACATGTCCCCTTTGAAGTTTTCATCAAGGACCATGTAGGAGCTAAGTTTGGTCTTCCATGAAATAGTTGTTCCAGTTCTCCTTTAATTCAGAAGGCAAAAGGAAAAGTTGTTTGAGTTCTCCTTGAATTCAGAAGGCAAAGAGAGAATTCACAGAGCACCCACAACATGTGGAAGGCAAAGATGTCGCAGCATGTGGAAGTTAAAGATGTCGTAGAGAGGCGGAGATGCATATCAAGAGGTCGATGGCTAGACAAGATGTGGCGGTGCTCTACCATAGCATGCACACATGGCCAACATGAAACCACAACACATCCCTAGCATGCCAAATAAAATCTGCAAGGGGATGCATCAATGTGTAGAGAACATATTAGAACGATACATTTAGTGTTAGAAGAAATAATGAAGTCAATGCTAGAGTAATTTCTAGCATTACCTAGATTCATAAAAAATACACAGTATTGTCCACTTTAACCTAAGTTTTTTGAAGACTGATGGGTACTCTGCCTCAAGTTGAGGCCAAATAAGAGTACCAAATTTGTGATTAGTTCATAAAAAGTATTTCACAATATTATTGGATCTTATAAAGTTTTTCCATGGTTTGCATTGAAAACTTAGGATAAATGTCTAAAAATAAGTTTTGGTAATTGTGCAAAGGAATCGAAATGATGGCAAGTTGAGTCATAGAGTCCCTGCTAGCTCAAGGGCAGGGACTAATATGTCATTTACATTGTAAGTCAGACGGGAGAATGAGTATTCACAGTTACATTACATTATATAAAATAAATTTCCCTATTATTACCATTTAGTTTTGAATCTCAAGGATTCACTTACCCAAAACCCAAAGAAATAAATATCACACATTTATAACATTATCAACCATAGAGTAACATAGATAATGATAAAAAGTTGTTATAACGGTAAATACAACCCATGCAAAGGATTGATATAAAAACATAATTGACTATGTTCTAGATATATGAGAAACAAAATAAAGGAAACCACACAAAAAATAACCATTGAAAAACATCTTAACTTCAATTTTAATGAAAACATTGTAGTTCGACCTGGGTAAGCCGTGGGAAAACTTAATTATGTAAAGTTTTATGAAGTTTATTTTTTAAATTATATATATAATGTTGTGAGGTTTACTCCTATAATTAATTAAGAATATTTTTGTTAATATTTCAATGGTTATACAATATCCAAAAAATTTATCATCATATCATCATAACCATATACAAAAGGATCACTGAAAGAAAGACAAGCACAACCACACAAACGAACACAAAGATTTATCTTGGGAAACCCTCATGGGGAAGAAAACCCAACAAAAATTCCTCGATATAGACTTCAACCAAGTACAGTGTAAGACCCAAAGAATAATACTAGACTACCTCATCTCTCCCAGATGGACTACTCTTTCTCTCTCTAGCCGCATTGGCTGAGTTAAGCTACTTTTCCAAATGAGGGAGGTGCCTCTCCTATTTATACTGATCAATGGAGAGGCCTAATAACCCAACTGGCTTGACCTATCCTCCCAATCAGGGCCGACTTTCCTTGGGTGACTCAAAAATACATTTTAATAATACTTTTGTGGGTACTACTGACCTGACTTACAACAAAGGATTTACCTCAAGACTTTACATGACCAAGTACATCAATGACATCCCTAATCGGAGGACAACATCTCCAGAAGGGGTAACAACAATAATAGTACAAAATAGAATATCTTCCACAGTTTCATTTCTTGAACACTCCCTGTTAACAAGGAAGGTATTCTATAACACAACAATACATCTATACAATTGGCTGGTAAGTCTATATGTCATAGGAGGTTTTCACAACTACATCAACATTATCATCATCCGTGGAATATCACCATGATAGAGAATCACATATATATCATCACATCATGAACACATTCCTACAAGCATCGTATCTCTACAAATCATAAAAAGGATCACATCTTGTCATGTCATCATAAGCATCACATCACATCTCGTCGCATAGTCATGAACTCACTTCTCATTGCATCATCACGGGCATCACATCTCGTCGCATCATCACGAGAATCACATCTAAACGCATCATCACGAGCATCACATCTTTTCATATCATCTTGTTGCATCACATCTCATCGCATCACATATCGTCGCATCATCTCATTGCATCACATCTCATCGCATGTATCCTTATCTGAACATCACCTACAATAAACACAACATCGCAACTTAATGTGGAATCACCCATAGAATCAAAAGATGTTGGATCTGGATCGTCCGCAAATGAATGCAGGACCACAACGTCCACAAATGAATGCAGGACCACAACATTCACAAATGAATGCTAGACCACAATGTCCGCAAATGAATGTCGGACCAAAATGTCTACAAATGAATGCCACACCACAACGTACACAAATTAATGCATGATCACATATATGTTTGGCCTCAGGACAGAAGAGAAGAATTCATGTAGAATTTTGTCTAAGTATGGAAGAAGAGAGTAAAGGAGAAGAGGAAGGAGCTACGACAGAGGAAGAAACATCAAGGGAAAGGGAAAGATGATGTGAAAGAATAAGGAAAGAGAAGAAGAAGACAAAGAGAAGGCACGGGACAAGGAAGTTGCACCATATAAATAAGACATGATGGAAGAACATAACAAGATATGAGATGACATGGAAGACTATCGGTAGAAACAAGCATGCAGATAATGTAACCATTGGAAAGTGACAATAAGGCATAATGTTGAGAAATCAACAGTCCTTAACAATCATGGGTATGAGCTCGGCTAGAGCCCGTAGAAGCCACATGCATGAAGGAATTTTTGTAAGTCAGGCCGATAGTTCCTTTTGTTATGTGTTACTAGAATATGAAAGACAGCCTGTTGGATGAATATAGTAAGTTGGCTGAGAAAGTGACTGAAAAGGAGTCTGTAATGAGTCATTTATATTATGTATCAAGTCGATATAATTGAGTCTGTAACAAGCATGTATGGGATCTGTATCAAGTTTGTAATGAGGCTATAAAAGAAGGAACCCAAGCTGTAGTTGGGTTAGACAATTAGACAATTAGAAGGATAGCCAACCTGATAGTTGTTAATATGAACTAAGATGGAAGTAATGGGTTTTGGTAGAATAACCCTTTATCATTGAGTGCATTAGAGTAGAGAGTTTGTTGTTGAGTGTGCATACAAGTAGAGAAGTTTGAGTCGATCAAGGCTGTGTGCAGATCACTAGTAGGAGTAGAATAGGAAGAGAAGAAGAGAGAAGATCAAAGAGCATGAGAGGGAGGAAAATTTTGTAAATAGATAAGAGAAGATCTATAAGAGAGTCTATAGCTTTGTGCGTAGACAAAAGGTTCATCTATTTCCTCATACCAGATGAAGAGCACCTTGTGTTTTTTTCCTGGATGGGTTTCCACATTACATGCTGTGTATATGTGTGAATGATTGAAGTAGCCTAGATATATGTGTGAATGTCGTGTTAAATGACTGATTGATTATTTTGTTTCAAAGGGATAAAGGTATGACTATCACATTATATTAATGGTATGCTTATGTTGTCTGTTCAATGTTTGTTTACATGAATCGCATAAATAAGGGTTGGATCATACCTGTAATTGAAGTACTATGCAAACTAGTAACCCACCTTCCCGGTCTTCGTTGGAAACCTTGGTGTAGAGACAAGGTACTAAAACACCCTCCTGCAAAAACTACGAAAACGTGGTATTGTAAGTTACCCATAGAACTGAGATATCTCAGGTGAGACGACATTTCTGTTGTAGGTGCTTCCAGCTTCGCTTCGCTTCGCCGGGCTGATATATTGGGATTTGTTGTGACGACCAAGAAGGGACTGAATCTATGTCCAGTGTGAGAGAGGGACAAAAATCCAACAAATGGTTATGCTGCTAGGACCTAAAGTGTTGTGGTGAGGGATATGTTGTGGCAACCCATGAAACCGGAGATCCAAGATTGGGTGGACGCCAAAGAGTTAGAGTTTGCACAAAAAGAAAGTGAAGGATCTCAGTGGACGCTGACAAGGTGGTTAGAGAGGTACATTTGTTCAGGCTTTCATGATATTTTCTTTGCGAAGTTTCCCATTGTGTTGCATGAGTGGTTGTGTAAGCTAGAACTGAGATATCTCGGGTGAGACGACATCTATGTCGTAGGTGTTGCCGGCTGAGCTTCGCTCCGCCGTGATCATATATTGGGATTTGTTGCATTAGAGGAATTTTGGGGTCTAAAATGGACCTCCTAAGGAAAATAATAAAATAATAGTTAAAATAATAAAATAATAGTTAAACTAATAAAATAATATTTGTTAATTTTGGAGGAAGAAAGAAAAAAACTACTTTTTGTGTTCGTATTTTCGACATATATCCCTGTGTTTTTACTCAAATTTCGATCAGGAGAGCTCGTTGGATGTGGAATTTGACTCTGCATCCAATGAGTACCCACACTGCATACTTTTTATAGACCCTACTACCCCGAAAACAAGAAATACTTGAAAAAACGTGATGATGAGGCTTCCCCTTGATCGACACATTGACGTACATAAGTTCCTTACATATTGTTGTAATCTGACAGATCACAGAGGGTTACCAATAATACACATTTGAATCATACATACATAATAGGCACAAGAGACAAGAACATAGATATAGAATAACAGATTATATTATATCATGAGGGTCCATACATACACAGAACTGAACTGAGTTCTCATTTCACTCAACAGCCCAATATATATGATTTACAATCATTTACATATAACTAATTGTCGGTTCGATTAAATGACATGACCTTACGTGGCCCACCTAATCTCTAATTAGTCGGCTATTTGACTAGTCGGCTCACTGACTAGCTCCTCCAACATCTCCCTTAAGAACAAAATATTTCTTCGCCCCGAAGAAAAAGGGGAGGTAATTCAATAGTGTGTTGTCTTAGGTAGTTGTTTCTGGTATTGTTTTTCTTCATGGGATGTGTAGTCAGATGGTTGGTCATTTCTACATGCATATTTCCATAATTACTTCTGCTATAACGGCCAGCTAATGTTGAAATTCTTCCCAGCTCTGTAATACTTTCTGTATGTCGATGGTCAATGTTGTGATGCTTGATAAGGTTTACATCTTCTCATGGATGGAAAGGTCTTCTATGCTTTCCATGTCGGGTCCCATGAATTTATCTTTTTCTTTTGTTGTTTCCAGTAGTCTTTTCATCTACGGGCAGATGGTATCTAGTTTATCTAGGCTTGGGAATGCTTGCTATACCCATTGGCGTGCTTGTTTTTCTAGTTTCTGTATTTTAGTTCTCTGCTATACAATTTGATCTTGTATCTAGTTTCTCAGTGCCTCTTCGGTGCCTTTTCTCCTTTCCAATGCTTGAATTTGTTCTTGAGTTTGTTAGGTTTGCTGAAATACTTTCCCATAGTAAGTGGGCCAATCACGGAGTACTTATTCTGTGATGATAGATTCTTCAATGTGGTCCTGCAGCACTTTGTGAGCCTCTGAGAATGTTGTGTACTGTTGCATTAACAATCTAGATGTCTCCTATTTTTGGTCTTCTTTCGTATTTACCAGATGTGATTGTAGGGTCGACACCATGCTTTCAAATAACTAATATGCCTTTTCAAACGGCTTGTCGGTGTCGGCCTCTAGAGGTCGTGATATTACTGTTTGAACTAATTTTCTACATTTTGATAAGAACTTGACTTATTCATTCTTACTATTGTTGAGCTACTTTTGTCTGATCTGGCTTGTTTTTTCCTCAGTGGCTAGAGTTTCTAAGAGTTGTCCCAACTCTCCGTCTCTTAGCTTTGCTGTGTCAACTGCAATAGTCGATCCAAGTTGGCTAATGTGTACCATTGTCAACTGTGATTCTTTATGGTGTTCCTTCTTCTTTCTGTCTCTTTTTCTCTTGTGTTTATGTTGTTCTGTCTTATGTTGTTCCTATGCATCTTCCAGTGGTGGGTTTTTCTGTGGTTGGTTTTCTGGTTGCTGATCTTCATGTTAGTTTTTCAACATTAAGCTAGAATATCATTAGGATCTTTAACTGAGAGAACAACAAGCATAGAAATCAAACACAAGAGACAATGAACACAGTGTTTTTCCTCAAGGAAACCATAAATGGAGAAAATCCCACAACTTCCTCAGAGATAGAATTAGCACCAAAGTGAAACCCAAAAATAGTAAGACAATCTCCCGACAGCAGTAAGCTCTTTCCTCTAGCCCCAATGTCTTTCACTTCCTCAACTATGTGCTACACTTGAGTGTGTATGAGTTGTGTGCTAAATAGAGAATCCATCTCTCTATTTATACTAATCCTGACATGACTAAAACCCTACTAGGTTCGACTTCACTAGGTGAGTCTAATAACCCTAGTGCCCCAAAACTGCGGGGACTTTAACCCTTAGACAATAGGAGGGTTACCCACAATGATTTGACATGACTTGTTTACATTATAGATTCTCCCGATAGGAACATCGGGGC